>JAFEMH010003765.1:120000-246904 GCA_022495995.1 Adenophora triphylla var. japonica
GTTTCTATGCAATGTGGGATATGACTTTCTATATTTACAAACTCTTCATAAATTCATTTCAAATTACATACTTTAAGTATTAATTTCTCATTCACCACAATTTGGTTTTAAGAGAATTTATAATGAGTAGGTCTAGGGAGAAACGCGTTTCTCCATAAGTTATGGAGAAACGAGTTTCTGGATATCCAGAAGCTTTAGGATTGATATCCAGAAACTTTGGGACGGATATCCAGAAAAAAGATTTGAGATCAAATCCAAGGCCAAGACCAAATTTCTGATCTGGATATCACTTTCACAAGGTTCTGGATATCCAGAACATTGAATATGGATATCCAGAAACCTTAAAACTTATATCCACAAGCCAACTTTAAATTTCTGGATATCACTTACATAATGTTCTGGATATCCTTTCAAAGAGTTCTGGATATCCAGAAGCTTTATAATTGATATCCAGAAACTTACAAAATGATATCCAGAAACATTTAATAAATTTCTGGATATCCTTTCAAAAGGTTCTGGATATCTTTTCAAAAGGTTCTGGATATCTAGAAAATAACAAACAAACGTTAAAACATGTGAGAGCATTTTATCAAACAGCTTCTATGCATATCAAAACTGTCACCGAAATCACAATCCAACCCACACAAACACAATCTAACCCATAAAAACAATGACAATCAACTCAAGAACCATTATCACTACTACCAAATACGGAAAAAATTCAATCAGGCGACTTTGGTTACCGGAGATGGAGGTTGAGGAAGACGATCTAGGGAGCTCCAATGGGCGATTCAGGCGGCTTTGGTCACCGGAGAGAGATCTGGAGGTGAGGACCGGTGATGGAGGTTGATGAAGACGATCTATGGAGCTCAATTGGCCTTCTGCGTATAGAGAGAGAAAGGGGCATTTTCCGCTCTGCGTGTGTTGTGCGTGTGTTGTGAGAAAAAAAAACCGTTTCTCCGTAAATGATGGAGAAACGCGTTTCTCCCTAGATTTTGACATTTATAATACATCTCATTAATCTACTCCGAATGTAGATTATAAATATGTAATTTATTTTTCATTGACACAAAATGAAAATACACGTTTCTCCGTCCCACCAAAACTGATACTTATTTTCTTTTTGGTCCGTCCCAGCCAAAATGATACTACCCAAAAATGGAAGGAAATCTTTACTATTTACCCCACTCATTCTCTCTCCTATTTCACTTTTACACTCACAATATTCTCTCTCCTAACTATTCCTTCCACTCATTATCTCTTCTATTTAATTCTTCATACTTGCAACATTTTCTTTCACTTTTTCTATCTCTTACTTTTTCTTAATTCACGTGCCCAGAAATTTGGTATCAGTTTTAGTGAGACGGAGGGAGTATATCAGATTTCGATTTTTATCGATTCGGTTTTTTTGGTTTTTGGTTTTTGGTTTCGATTGATTTATGATCGATTGATTTTTTTTGGGATTCCATAAGCATTATTTAAATGCCTTTATAGTTTTACGGTTTTGTACTTATTATTGTGTTATTCCAAAAGTGCAATTTAGATTTTCTAGCTCAAAGGAAAAGAGTGTGTTAATCCAAAATTTTAAATGACCCAAAACTAGTTTCACAAATTTAAAGAAAAATAAAAATTGTCATCAGTGAAATGAAACAGAATTTTAATTCAACAACTTGTTAGGAAAATTATACGAAAATTCGAAAAAGCTTTCTTAAAAAATTAAATGAAAATAAATAAAACCAAAATAAATAAATAAAATCGGAATGCAAAAAGTTGAGCCTTGTATTGGACACAATCTTCGTAATAAGTAATTGCCACGCATTGGTGATAACAATCATTGACAATTTTCTCATAATATACAACGACTTTAACTATCATTAATAACATCACTCCAAATTGACGACTTCGGCGAACAAATCTTAATATTTGGAACTTCTAGACTTGAAAGTAATTAATGCTTCAATATGCTATCTCTCTAACTTGTTATTGCATGCTTGATGACTGAATTTAATGAAATTGTCAAACCTTGGGATTCTTTTATAGTTTTTCAAAAGTTGTGGTGCCTTTTAGGTAATAGACACAATTCAGATCGGATAAATCTGGACCGTCCGATCTGATCTTGATCAATGCACTAGATTGAGCGAATCGACCCACGCCTATTCGATAAAACGCGGATCCTCCATCTGAACTGACCCATGTTCGTTCGAGAAGGCACATCCGACTAGCACAAACCCGTTCGGCCTTTCATACATATTCGGTTCAAGCCTAGCCAATCCCACATGTCTATTCGGCCCAGTACACAGCTCGTCCCACCTGGACAACCCAAATCGAACCAACGACACGCCTGAAACAAGTCGACACCTTGTCTGAACCAATGCAACCCGAATCGCCACATGCACCCGAGCTAGCTGAGACACGAACCTTGACTGAATTTCTTAAAAGTTTAAGGCTCCACATCTCTCAGCGACCGATTAGCACGTGATAAGTGAAAAGAATGCCTCTAAAGCGCCCAATGCGCCTTTGCGCGTTGTGCGGGCTCAGGCTCGGATGGTGCTTCGCAGTTCGAATTTGAGCTCGTCCAAAACTAGCACAAATGAGCCACTTGTATGGTTGGCCCAATGGACCACTATGTTGCATGATAGGTAGGATAGCACTTGATTATTACCTCCTTGAAGTGTATGAGTTTAAAAAATCTTTTAATTTGTGCTTTCTAGGCAATGTGTGATATAACTTTTCATATTTACAAAACTTTTCATAAATCCATTTCAAATTGCATACTTTGAGCATTAATTTCCCATTCACCACAATTTGATTTTGAGAAAATAAATACATCACATTAATCTACTCTAAATGTAGATTAAAAATATGCAATTTACTTTCATTTACATAAAATGAAATTAAATTTAAATTTTGGTCAACTATTGGTCAAATCCAATATTTGGAACCAAATTCCAACAATCCCCCCACATGAATGATAATTAATGAATGTATGCAGATTCGTGCATAAGTTTCGGCGAACTATTATTGCATCGGGACATGTAGCTTATGGCATTGAACCTCCCCTATTAAAATACTATCAGATATAATAGCCATTTAGTAGCGCGATACTTTGAACTAGTGATTGTATTGTTCTCACGTTGTGTCCATTTTGACCCTGGACCGTATCTCATTCAGAAGCGACCTTATTACTTCTCACTTATATATGTGATTCTACTATAAAGAGTATCCTACTATACTCCACCATGTAAGAATAGGAATTTTTAAAAGTTTTCTCAACTTAACCTCACCAATGTTGCAGGTACATACACTTGGATGTTCTAGGAATGAGTATGAAACAGGTTCCAAGTATTTCTACCGAACATCATAACTTAGTTGTCTCATTGAACCAAGGTTTTGAGATCTCCAATTCTCAAGGTTGAGTGTCCACTATGAGTTCTTTTGTTGTGGATTTTAAATCCATTCCCCTTAACAGTTTATACAGTTGATCTCTATTTATACCTTTCGTAAACGGATCCGCTATGTTATCATTTCATTTCACATAGTCAATCGTGATAACACCATTTTGATCAACTATCAGACGGTATTATATCTACGACGAATATGTCTAGACTTACTACTGTACATACCGCTCTGTGCCCTTCCTATTGCTGATTGACTATCACAATGTATTAATACATCATGCACATGCTTATTACAACAAGGAATATCCTACAAGAAGTTTTTAAGCCATTATGCTTCTTCTCCAACTTTATTTAAAGCTATAAACTCAGATTCATCGTTGATCTGTCTATACCAAGGTTCTAAAAAGCGCTAGGCGGATGCTAGGCGGCGGAGCCGGGCCTAGCGCCTAGGCGGGGACTAGTCGGGGACTAATCGGGATTAGTCGGGATTAGTCAGGACCTAGGCGGGGCTTAGAACTAGGCGTTGGAGAGGGGCCTAGCGCCTAGGCGGGGCCTAGGCGCCCTTAGGCGGGGTCTTTTAGAACAGAGGTCTATACACGTTTGTTTGGAGCATTTCCACGACACCGCTCCTCCACATATTGTGAATACATATCCACTTGTTGACTTGGAGTCTTTCATGTCAATATCCAGTTGACATCATAGTATCCTTCTAATACTGCTGAATATCTCTTATAAAATATCCCAAGTTCAATGCATACTTTAAATATCTTAATACTCTTATTGGGGCCTTCCAATGCTCTGCACTGTGATTACTAGTGAACCTATTTAGTTTGCTTATTGAATATGCAATGTCTGGACGTGTACAATTTGTTAAGTACATCAGACTACCAATTATTTTTGCATATTTCAATTGAGAAACTGGTTCCACTATGTTCTTAGCTAAGTGTAGAGTCAAGTTTACCGGTGTTTTAGCTGGAGGGCTGTCAATTGAATCGAACTGCCAAATTACATTATCTAGATAATGAGACTGTGACAAGACTATTCCTTATGATGTTATAAAATCTTTATTCCTAATATAACATAAGCTAATCCCATGTCCTTCTTGTCAAAATGCTTTTTTAACATGCCTTTAGTATTTATGATCAATTCATGACTACTTCCCATTATCAACATGTTGTCTACATAAAGACAGACAATTACAAATGATTCAGATGTTCATTTAATGTAGACACACTTGTCACATTCATTTATCTTGAATCCATTTGACAACATTGTTCTGTCAAACTTACCATGCCATTGTTTATTTGCTTGTTTTAGTCCATGCAAAAACTTTACAGGTTTACACACCTTCTGTTCTTCACCAGGAACTATAAACCCTTCAGGTTGTTCCATGTAAATTTCTTCATCTAGATCTCCATTCAAGAAAGCTGTTTTCACATCCATTTGGTGAATCTCAAGGCTATTCACTGCATCAATCGCAATGAGAACGTGTATTGATGAGATCCTTGCGATAGGGGAATATGTATCAGAGAAATCGTATCCCTCCTTCTGTTTAAATCCTTTGGCTACCAGTCGGGCTTTGTACGTATCTATAGATCCATTTGTGTTATACTTCATTTTAAGGATCCACTTGCAATCTAACGATTTGCATCCTGAAGGGAGATCAACCAACCCCAAGTATTATTATGCATAATGGACTCTATTTTTCTGTTAATTACTTCTTTCCAGAACAGACTATCAGGACCATATAAAACTTCTTTAACAGTAGCTGGTTCATTTTCTAACATAATTGATAGAAATTCAGGATCAAAAGACTTTTCCACTCTTGTCCTCTTACTACGTCTAAGTCCTTTATCTTCTTCTTGAGATGGGCTATTTGTAGCTTCATAAGTTCTCTTATTAGAACTTGAATATTTATTTTCCTACGCGGGAAAGATATTTTCAAAGAATGACGCATTCCTCTATTCTATCGTCATTCCTTCATTCATTCATATCAGGAATGTCCGACTTGTGCTCTGTAAATCGATAGGCACTGCTATTGCTTGCATATCCAATGAAAATGTAGTCAATCGTCTTTGGACCGATCTTGACTTGATTTGGATTAGGTACTTCAACTTTAGCTGGACACCCCCACACTTTAAGGTATTTATAACATGGATTACGATTGTAAGGAGTTTTATCAATTCCTTTATTAGGTATTTTATTAAGAATGTAGTTGGACGAGAGTATAGCTTCCCCCACAAGTTTTTGGGTAAGCCAAAGCTTATTAACATTGCATTTATCATCTCCTTAAAAGTATGATTCTTGCGTTCATCTACTCCGTTAAACTGAGGTGTATACGGAGCCATCGTTTGATGAATAATGCCAGATTCCCAACATATCTTCAAACGACGCTACATATTCTTCTCATCTATCACATCGAATCTTCCTAATCTTTAAATTAAGTTAATTTTCAACTTCATTCTTATAAGTCTGAAAAGCCCCTAAGGCTTAATCCATACTTTTCAATAGATATATATATATATATATATATATATATATATATATATATATATATATATATATATATATATATATATATATATATATATATATATACTCCTCCGTCCATTTAGTAGGTTCACTGTTACTGTTTACACGTTTATTAAGGAGGGAGTATTATATTGAAAGTGTTGTGAGTGTGAAAGTAAAATAGGAGAGAGAATGAGTGGAGGGAATAGTAAATTATAATGGTGTTGTGAGTATTAAAATAATGTAGGAGAGAGAATGAGTGGAGAGAATAGTAAATTATAGTGGGGTAGGGTTAATATTTTAATAATATAAAGTTTCCATTTTAGGAAAGAAACAAAGTGTGAACCATGTAAATGGACGCCCAAAATAGAAAGTGTGAACCATGTAAATGGACGGAGGGAGTATATATATAGCAATATCTTGTGCAATCGTCTATAAAAGTAATGAAGTACTTTTTCTCACCTCGAGTTTGCACATACTTTAGATCACATATATATGTGTGAACTAACTCAAGAGGTGTCGTGTTTCTTAATAGTGAGGGAAATGATGACTTAGTCATCTTCGCTTCAACACAAATTTCATACTTGTCAGTCGAGTCGAATTTATTTATAGGAATTCATTCTTAACTCACTAACTTTTTAGTTGTGTTGAAATTCACGTGACCTAATCTATCATGCCATAAATTAGTATTCTCCAACAAGTAAACATAAGAAACACTTTTATTATTCGCCTCATGGCGGATAACATTCATTACATTCATTTTTGAAAATGCCTTTATCAAGGTACCCATTTCCTATGAATTAACTACCTTTGGCCTTAGCAAACTTATTGTTTTCAAATACTAGCATTGCTCAATAAGGAAATAGACACAAGGTTCTTGCGAATGTCAGAGACATGCAACACACCCACGAGCGTCATTCGCCGAAATTCATTTTCAGCACAACCTTTCCAAGTTCTACGACATTGGAAGTAGCAGAGTTTCCCATGTATACCTTCCTTCCAATGATAGGAGTGTATGATGAAAAGCTCTCCTTATCAGCAAAATAGGCGGGTAGCTCCTGTGTCTATCCACCATTTTCTTGGATTGTCTTCCAACTTTGATAAGTTGGCTTCACACACCATCGCTGCTGAATCAAGCTCATTCGTCCTTTCAATGACATTGGCTTGAATCATATAGACCTGTTCCAAAGAGTTCCCAACTCCTTGGATGTCTCCACGAAACATTGTTCTCGGTAAATGGAATCATTTAGCCCACTCAATATGTACATTTTTCATATGAGATTGCCATGATCCCATGCCTCTTTGGCTATCTGCCTTTGCGGGTCGAGATCATCAAACTGAATAGTAGGGTTGTTCTCTTCCAGGAACTTATTCAAATTGGAGGGTGGTCAAAGAGTACAACATCTTTTGTTTCCAACTTTTGAAGTCCACCCTTTCAATCATCGTTAGTTCCTTTCCAAGTTCTGGAGAAGACGAAGTAGGAGTATGTGCAACAATTTGGTTAATTGCAGTTGACCATTGACAGGGTGTAGCCCCGGATGACTGAGGGGTTTTGTTTTCAGTTGTCATTTACTTAAGAAAACGTAAATTACATTTTACGATTGTTAGGAAAAATATAAAGGAAATTCGAAAATGCATTCTTAAAGAATTAACTGAAAATAAATAAAATCCAAAATAAATAAATAAAACCGGAATGCAGAAAGTCGAGGCTTGTGTTAGACCCAAGCTCCGTAAGAAGTTATTGCACCGCACTAGTGCTAACGGATACTGACAATCTTCTTGTAAAATGCAACGACTTTAACTGTCGTTAATTGGAGCACTCCAAATTAACGACTTCGGCTAACATATCTTAATGCTTGGAACTTCTGTACTTGAAAGGAATTAATGATTCAATATGCTCTCTTTCTAACTTGATATTGAATGATTGATGAATGAATTGAATGAAATTGTCAAACCTGGGGTCCTTTTATAGTTTTCCAAATGTTGTGCTGCCTTTTAGGGAATATACACAATTCAGATCGGATGGATCTGGATCGTCCAATTTGATCCTGATCAAGACACTTGATTGTGCGGAGCGACCCATGCCCTTTCGAGGAGACGCAGATCCTACATCTGAACCGATACATGTCGATTCGAGAAGGCACATCCGCCTAGCACACACTTGTTCGGCTTATCGCACTTATTCGGTTAAATCCTCGCCAAGCCCACATTTCTATTCGGCCCAATACGCAGCCCGTCTTACTTGGAAAGCCCAGACCGAACCAACGACACGGCTGAAACGAGCTGACACCTTGTCTGAACCAATGCAACCTGAACCGCCACATGCACCCGAGATATATGAGACACGAACCTTGGCTGAATTTCTCAAAAGTTTAAGAGTCAAAAGCTCCCGGCACAAAGTGTAAAGTGCGTCTCTAAAGCGCCCAATGCACCCTTTGCGCCATGCGCGGGCTCCTCGTGGTTCAAATTTGAGCTAGTTCAAAACTAGCACAATTGGGCCATTATTTTCATGGTTGGCCCAATGGACCAATGGTTGTATTGTAGGGATGATGAAACTTGATTGTTACCTCATTGAAGTGGACAAGTTTAAAACTCGCCTACTTTGTGTATCACAACCCTAAATCTAGGCACCATTTTGGGCACACGTGGAGCACGTGGGGGTGGGGTGCATTGCACATCATATTAGACATTATATGATTATTGCACTGTTATGTGGTTATTTTTATATTTTTGGCCAACTTATGTGATTTAGGTTAGGAATAAAGTAAATTTAATTATATAATGTCTAATTGGACCAAATGGGAATTATGTGTTAAAATTATAACATTTGAAATTTTAAATGGAAATGTTATAAAAAGTATGAGGAGCTTATGTGTAAATACAACTTCAAGGTGTTTAGTTGTAGTTAATTGATCCTGGAAGGAGCTTAAGTGTAAATAGTTTATATAAATCTCAAAAAGTTCCCAGAAGCTTCATTTTATTCGCAGTGTTCTTCTTTCTCTCTCAGTATTCCTTCCATCCTACGTATCGTTCTATAAACCTAGGGTTACCTTCAGAAATTCACAATAATTCAACCGTTGAACCGTTTCCAATTCCGACTGCATATTTGTGATCAGTGCGTCGATTAGAACAAGAGTAGCCGATCAAATCTTATTTTCATTTTGACTAAATTTGGTAAGTTATTATGATTTAATTCCATAATTGTTCATACTATATAATAGATGATATTATGGGTATATGATTGATTTTGATCAGCTTGGATGCATTATTTGGCTTTTGAAATAAAGCAAATGATGGTTTGGATGAAAGGTGATGATTCCTTGGTAGCAAGGGTTATATGAGAGTTGATATAGTAGCTAGAACAGGTTATGTGGCCTTGTAGTAAGGGTTGAGTTGTTATGGAGCAAGTATACTGGTGTTATACTTACTCTGTAGTTGCTGGAAATAAGAGCTGGTAGTTGGTTAGTTGTTGCTGCTGATGTCCAACTAGTTTGCAGGGGAGCTGGAGTTGGGCACGACTCATGCCCATTAGCACGAGTCGTGACCCTGTGTGATCAAGTCGTGTGACACTTGTGCCTGTGGTTGAAATTGTGAAGGGTAGTTACTCATTGGCATGGTAAGGGTTGCATCATGGTCTGAATTGAAATGAAAATGATAAAGGTGTTAGTTATACTTGTTATATGGCATTAAGGGAGTATGTTTTATGATTAAAACTCTTATATATACTGTTGTGGGATGGTTTAGTCGTAGCTGAGAATGGAAGTTGTAGCTATTTTATGGGTTGGATCATTTTATTTTGATGTTGAAATGGAAAAGAAATGAGATGTGTTAAACTGTGAAATTATGGCCTTAGTATGGGATTTGGATTTAATATGGTTGTGTTTATATATGATTATGGCACAAAGGTAGTATATGTATAGGTAGAACTGATGTATACTGATGTTGAAGTTGATTTATGCCTCATGGTTATAGCTGAAACGGAGAAATGGTAATTTTTTGGTGTACTGAAGTTGTCCAGCCAAGGAACCGTAAGTCTGATGTTGGGCACGACTCGTGCTCATTAGCATGAGTCGTGACCATGCGTGATGGAGTCGTGCGACACTATTGCCCCTCTGGGGTTGATGTCGTGACCAAGCTTGGTCCAGCCGTGCGACCATTTTGGCTTGACTGGGAACAGTTGTGACCAGGACAAGGTTTGGTACTTACTTTGCAAGCTTTTGAACATAATCAACCTAGCTTGGATCTAGTCCATTTGTGACTATACTTTGAGTACAACTTTAGTACTTTATAATAGAAACTTAAATGGTCCAAATTGATAGTGAGAAGGACTTTAAATATTGTCCCGAAAATGGTTGAAAGTCAATTGTAACCTTTAACCGAAGTTATCAAAATTTGCGTAGATGTGTATTGAAACCTTTATAGAAGGTGTTCCACGTTATGTTTTGAGTGTATGACTAAGTGTATTGCATTATACCTCTACGTGTGATTGCCTCTATATAGTTATTGAGTCATATAGGGCGTTAAATAATCGTAGCACTATTTCATTAGTTTCAGCAAGAGTATAA
This sequence comes from Adenophora triphylla var. japonica, assembly GCA_022495995.1. NCBI lineage: Eukaryota > Viridiplantae > Streptophyta > Magnoliopsida > Asterales > Campanulaceae > Adenophora > Adenophora triphylla. Next base: position 130,475 of record JAFEMH010003765.1, read on the forward strand.
ATACCATGTGTTGGATTATTGTACTCTATAGTGTTTCAGTATATGTCACGCTATTGTGAAGGCTTGCCAGGACTGGGTTTTGGGTAGTAAGTTGCAAGTGTGTAAACATGGGCAACTTAGTACGGAATTAATTCCTCTATGACTATAACGCTAGTACAACTTTAGTACTAGGTAAGGGAGGCTTAAAGGAACCAAAATAATGAAGGTAAGGCCTTTAAATAGTGTCCTGAAATGGTTGAAAGGTAATTGTGGAACTTGAACCAAAGTTGATAAAACTTGGTAAATTGTTATAAAACCTTTATAGAAGGTAGGTAATAGTACGACATGAATATGTAGGGCTTACTTGATAGATGTTGTGCCCATATGTGATAGCATATTCATAGTTGGTTGTGCACATTGTGTTTAAATACGTGTTGCACTACTTCATTGGTTTGAGCATGAGTATTATACCATGTTATTGGTTTGGCATTATTCAACAGTGTTTACAAGGTAAGTTGCACTGTGGAAATGGTTTGACATGTGATGGATAAAAATCCTCTTATAATAAAATACCTAGCAAGTGTACTAGCCACCGTTGTAGTAGTATGCACAAGCAAGGGTCGAATCCACAGAGACTTGAGTGAATTAACAAGTTGATTTAATTAGTGTAAAGTAACCAGGGGGTTTTTGATTTTTGATTGATTAAACTAAACTAAAATGAAAAGCAAATAAATTAAACTAATGAAAATAAAGCAAAGATTGAAATCAAGAATGACAACGGGATTCACGGATTGGGTTTCACAATACATTCACTTTATGCTATTTTATCTCTTAAAGAAGACATCAATTTTATTATAGGGTTCATTCACAAAATCATGAGTTGGGACGGTTTGGTGTGCGATTTGCAAATCAAATATTCTCTTTTTATTACACTTCCAGTTACGTTTAATATAATAATCCAAGAAATCTTGAAGATCCAAAGAATATGTGAACCTAAACCAATTGATTTCAGTTACGTCCTCAATTAGGTCTAAGTAATAAAATAATGGTCATGTATCGATGCCCGAGTTACCGTAGCAATGGATACCCACAAATTCTAGGGCCAAAAGTATCTTAACATAAATCTGAAACCCTAGAACGGATTAAAAATATTTTACCACTCTAGAAAGAAATTGAATTAAGATTGAAAAAAACTATAGCATAAAGATCATGTAATGTTAATAACCAATCCGCAAATCAAATTATTTAGCTGCTCATAATCATAATAAAATTAAAAATAAAGAAACAAAACCTGTAATAAAATTACAATGGAACACTGTTCTTCTCTTTTTCTCCTGGCAACAGTACCACGACCTGAATCAATCCCCTCAAAAAAAACCAATTGCTCCTTTATATAACCTAGGTTGAAAAGAAATTGGGCGACAGCCATGCAAAGAAGGCCCAACTGCAAGCCCAAACCAAGCCCAAACCTTCAGCAAACCAAGCCCACTTCGCAAGATCCGCCGAGCTGACTCGTGAACACGAGTCATTCCTACTGTGCCAACTCGTTCTGATTTTAAACAGCAATGTTGGGATTTTCTTTTTGCCTTGGCCCAAACTTGCCTTGTTTTGCTCACCTTGGCCGGCCACTGTGCAATCCTTGGCCCCATTTTGCTTCAGCCTTGGCCTGCCAACTTGAGATTTTGAGGCCACTTGCCTTGTCTTGGTTTGTACCAATTTGGATCCGTCTCGCGACAATGGCACAGTCGCACTTTGGTCATTCTACTTTTCTCTTTTGCCCCTTGAACCTTGAACTTTCCATATTTTCACTTTATCCCTGAACTTTAGAAAACCAAATTTTCTCCTATTTTCACCTAATTGCAGTTTGGTCCCTTCTGTTCCAAGATTTACATTTTAGCCCTTGAACTTCCAAAATAAGCTCGAATCTTCTATTTTCAGCATTATTGTACATCGACCCCTGAACTTATAAAACACTAAAACATACATTAAATTCGCAACGTTTCGAGCAGAAAATAAGCTTAGGAATATATCTTTTGGATGGGTAAAATAACATCCATCAAATACCCCCAAACTTACCTTTTGCTCGTCCTCGAGTAAAACAAACTAAAACTAAAACAAAACTAATCTAACAAATAAAAACAATCAGCAGAAAATATTTTTGATATGTTCTCACTACATACAAGGTTGCCGGCCAAACAAGTCTCAGTTTCTCACTTAAATATGCTAAACAAGTGCCAATAAGAATATGCAATTACAATCATATTAATGCATCTAACCCACAATTTTCCACCTCGGCCTGAATGATGAATGAAATATGGGAGATCATGATCAACAAGATAAGATTTTTTATGGGTTCACTAAAACATGCCCTACATTACAGAAGACAAATAATTCAACTTACAAGGATACTCATATGCACGATTACACACTTGTCAACCCGATTACTCAATATTGAATACGAATTATGGCTTTAGGTTAAGTACACAACAATTGTGGGGCTAGGTTCATGGGTACAAATGAAGGAATGGACATACAAATACAAGAATGCAAAATTAAAAGCCTTCTATTGCATATTATTCCTTTCGAAATTTCAGCTTTTCGCTCACCATTGTTTCCCCAATGCTTCAACCCCCAAACTAGAACTTTTTTCATACTTTATACACTTGGGGTTGAAGCATTCCCTCTCTCAAAATAGGTCACTAATCAAATATACTTCACAACATTAGGGGGCAAGCTCTTTTTTTTTTTTTTAAATTCTTGCCCCCTTTTATACAATACATATCATATTCCCAACTTTTGACCTTCCTCACTCATTCCCATAACTTTCCTATGTAACCCCCAAACTATAACTTTTCTAATTCCACATTCTTACAAAGGTATGATAAACCTATTCTAAGTGTCAAGGGTTAGGAAGTAGGCGTCAAATGAAGGCGAATGGTGGTCTAGATGTTCCATTCTTTCTAAACAGGCTCAAAATGGGACCAAGTGACAATTTATATAAATAAACAATGACGTGCAAGTCGAAGGCTCACAAGAGGGTTGACAAAGAAATACAAGCCATAAATATCAAGTAATCTATTGATGTGTTATTGACAAGCATGCAACCATGTTTTAGGACCCCCCGAGAATGTCAAAGTGAACCAATAAAGGACACCTAAATTAAAGACCATGATCAAGAAATATGACGGAAGTGAATGGTGGTGTAATTGTGTTTTACATGTATTAATGCAATTCTAATAAACATATTCAAATTGGCACAAACTAGCAAAACTCAATCAAAAACTCTCAAATCATCACGGACGTTGGCCAACTTCCAAACATATAATGAGAACACAATTTTTAATTTTTTTTTGGTAGGTGACACTATATACACTCCCCTATAAACCCACAGACTCGGAGAGATATCTACCCCCAAACTCAAAACATGCTATGTCCTCATAGCAAAGAGAACAACAACATGCATTGGGTTCAAAGGATGATATGACACAAAAAAGCAAATAAATAAAGCAAGTAACACGTACCTACTTGGGTTGCCTCCCAATTAGCACATTTGGTTAAGGTCGTTAGCCCGACCGTTGCTCCCAACTAAATGGGATGTGAGGTGGCCACATTCTCTTTGGCCTTGGCTTTCCTTCCCTTGGCCCACCTCGCACATTCGCGGGCACAAACGCCCACAACTTTCCACAAAAATTCACCCTTTGTTATAAGTTCGGGTGGAGCCCAAGGGATTTTCTTAACCTTTTTCTTGCCCTTTTTCTTTTTCTTCATTTTCTTTTTCTTGGGGGCCTCTCCCCCAAACTCATTCTCAGCCTTAGTCTTATCACAATCATTCCCCTCATCTTCCTCCACAAAATCACAAGTATCCTGAACACACATCTTAGCAAAGAAAGTATCAGAAATATCAAGAAAACAACAATCTTCCACATTAGCACCTGAGTCCTCATTATTAGATTTCAGAGGGAAGAAAGATTTTAATGGGGACACCGATCCCTTTTAGGATTGGCTTAGGGGGTGATACGGGCCATCACAAGAACCAAGATTGTCGGCCTTATTTTTCACGGCACACAAGTGGGAACCCGCACTATCACTAGATTTCTCACCGTCATTCACAAACACTTTATAAACATCACTCTTACTATCATGCCATAAATGCTCATTCACTTCTACCCTATCAATGAAATGACAAGAACTGTCATCATCCATAGGGTGTTTTATGGCATCAAATACAAATATGTCAATTTTTTTCACCAGCCACAGTCATAGAAAGTTTGCCATCCCCCACATTAATAATAGTGTTGGTCGTCGCCATGAAAGGTCTCCTAAGTAATATGGGTGAATCACGGCGACTTCCTTCACCTCTTGGCATCTCAAGCACCACAAAATCAACAGGCACAATGATTGAATTTACCTGAACTAAAACATCCTCCACAATGCCCACAGGTCTTTTAATGGACCGATCCGCAAGTTGTAGGGCCATTGTGGTGGGTTTTAATTTGGGTAAACCCAACTCCTCATACAGATAATAGGGCAGCAAATTAATGCTAGCTCCAAGATCCAACATAGCTTTCACCCTCTTTGACTCCCCCATAGTAATAGAAATATGAAAGCTTTCGGGCTCTTTCAATTTGGGTGGAAGACTATGTTGTACCACAGCACTAGCATTCTCACTCATCAATACTCTCTCATTTGTCCCATACCTATGTTTCTTGGAATTTAATTCTTTGAAAAAATTTGGAATAAGCAGGAATGTTTTTTATCACATTGAGTAAAGGGATATTGATGTTCACCTTAGAAAACATGTTCATCAAATCCGACATTTGCTTATCCAATTTATGTTTTAAAAGCCTTTCGGGAAATGGTACGGGAGGTACAAATGGCTTGGGGGTTGGAGAATCAACTTTAGAGTTTTTCCCCAAATCATTTGTACTCTTATCACAACCATCATCATTATTATCAACATTAGCATTATTATCTACAACAGGAGGGGGAGGAGAAGATGAAGACGAATTTACCTCATTACCTACTTGTTTGCCATTTTGAAGGGTGATAATGGCATTTGCTTGATGTGGTTGGCTCGGAAAGGCCCCGGGCTTATGACCTTGTAGGGCGGTTGTCAATTGCCCAATTTGAGTCTCCAACTTCTGAAGGGCAGTTTCATGGTTCTTGGAAGCTTGTTGATTTTTCGCCCTCAATTGATTATTTTCAGCCTGCATTTTCTCCATGGCCACTTCCCACGGTTCCCTTTTTTGCTCATACTGTTCCGATGGAGGTTGAGGATGGAGAGGCTTATTTTGTTCTTGATTACCTCCCCATGAAAAATTTGGGTGTTGCCTCCACCCCGGGTTGTATGTATTCGAATAAGGATTATTATTTTGAGGGAACCGCTGGCCAAATCCTTGCATTGCATGTGCCTGTTCAGAATTAAACAACAAGCCACTTTGACACATGTTAGTAGCATGAGTGTTAGAACCACAGTTAGGGCAACTATCATAAACAAGATGAGCAGTAGAAGGCACTGAAGAAGAAGAAGCATTTTGCAAAGCTAATTTATCAAATCTTTGGTTCAGTAATGTAAACTGCTTAGCAATCTCGTTGCTTAGCCCTACCTCATTCAATCCCCTTGTTGTCCCCCTTGATCCCTTTTATTGAGAATTAGCACTCAACATTTCAAACAATTCCTGGCACTGTTGGACAGTCTTGCTTCCCAAACTACCTCCTGCTGCATTATCTACCATTGATTGGTATTCAGGGGATAAAGCCCCATAAAAAGTTTGATGCAACATAGAAGCAGGGAAGTTATGGTGGGGACACTGAATTTGTAACATCTTAAACCTATCCCATGCCTCGTGAAAGGCCTCTCCTGATTCCTGAGCAAATTCCATAATTTTCACCCTAAAATTATTCAATGCATTATAAGGGTAAAATTTAGTAAGAAAAGCATCATGCAAAGCATCCCAAGTGGTGATGCTACTAGGAGGAAGTAACAATAGCCAAGTTTTGGCTTTATCTTTCAGTGCATACGGAAAACACTTCAGTCTCAAGTGCTCCGAAGTAGCCCCCTCCTTTATAGGAAACCCACTCACAGTAGACATGAATTCTCTCAAAAATGCAAGTGCATCCTCACCAGCTAAGCCATGAAAATTAGGGAGCATGTTAAAATAATGGCCTTTAATTTCATATGCCAATGGTGCATCGGGCAACACTATGCACGACCCCGATGTGTCGACCCTAGGCCTGGCAAAAGCATTCATTGTTTGGTCTGCCATCACCAAATTAAATTCTTCTTCTTCCTCGGTGGAAGAAGTTTCCAACTCACTTAATTCAACAACTGTCTCGGTGACAGAAGTATCAGACTCGGTGCCTGATTCTCTTATAGGGGGAATGCCCCTTCCAACTCTGTTGATAAAATCATTCGCAGGAACTATCGGGGAGCTCAGGGAACGTCTACCAAACATGCACCGATTAAATAAACTTGTTAAAAATTACAACAAGTCCCCGGCAACGGCGCCAAAAACTTGATGGATAAAAATCCTCTTGTAATAAAATACCTAGCAAGTGTACTAGCCACCGTTGTAGTAGTATGCACAAGCAATGGTCGAATCCACAGAGACTTGAGTGAATTAACAAGTTGATTTAATTAGTGTAAAGTAACCAGGGGGTTTTTGATTTTTGATTGATTAAACTAAACTAAAATGAAAAGCAAATAAATTAAACTAATGAAAATAAAGCAAAGATTGAAATCAAGATTGACAACGGGATTCACGGATTGGGTTTCACAATATATTCACTTTATGCTATTTTATATCTTAAAGAAGATATCAATTTCATTCTAGGGTTCATTCACAAAATCATGAGTTGGGACGGTTTAGTGTGCGATTTGCAACTCAAATATTCTCTTTTTATTATACTTCCAGTTACGTTTAATATAATAATCCAAGAAATCTTGAAGATCCAAAGAATATGTGAACCTAAACAAATTGATTTCAGTTACGTCCTCAATTAGGTCTAAGTAGTAAAATAATGGTCATGTATCGATGCCCGAGTTACAGTAGCAATGGATATCCACAAATTCTAGGGCCAAAAGTACCTTAACATAAATCTGAAACCCTAGAACGGATTAAAAATATTTTACCACTCTAGAAAGAAATTGAATTAAGATTGAAAAAAACTATAGCATAAAGATCATGTAATGTTAATAACCAATCTGCAAATCAAATTATTTAGCTGCTCATAATCGTAATAAAATTAAAAATAAAGAAACAAAGCCTGTAATAAAATTACAATGGAACACTGTTCTTCTCTTTTCTCCTGGCAACAGTACCACGGCCTGAATCAATCCCCTCAAAAAAACCAATTGCTCCTTTATATAACCTAGGTTGAAAAGAAATTGGGCGACAGCCATGCAAAGAAGGCCCAACTGCAAGCCCAAACCAAGCCCAAATCTTCAGCAAACCAAGCCCACTTCGCAAGATCCGCCGAGCTGACTCGTGAACACGAGTCATTCCTACTGTGCCAACTCGTTCTGATTTTAAACATCAATGTTGGGATTTTCTTTTTGCCTTGGCCCAAACTTGCCTTGTTTTGCTCACCTTGGCGGGCCACTGTGCAATCCTTGGCCCCATTTTGCTTCAGCCTTGGCCTGCTAGCTTGAGATTTTGAGGCCACTTGCCTTGTCTTGGTTTGTACCAATTTGGATCCGTCTCGTGACAATGGCACAGTCGCACTTTGGCCACTCTACTTTTCTTTTTTGCCCCTTGAACCTTGAACTTTCCATATTTTCACTTTATCTTTGAACTTTAGAAAACCAATTTTTCTCCTATTTTCACCTAATTGCAGTTTGGTCCCTTCTGTTCCAAGATTTACATTTTAGCCCTTGAACTTCCAAAATAAGGTCAAATCTTCTATTTTCAGCATTATTGCACATCGACCCCTGAACTTATAAAACACTAAAATATACATTAAATTCGCAAGGTTTCGAGCAGAAAATAAGCTTAGGAACATATCTTTTGGATGGGTAAAACAACATCCATCAACATGATTAATATTAACATGTTTGAAATTACCCGATCTTTTCCGCGCGCGGGGCGCGGCGGAAAAGGCGGTTGTCTTTCGCGGGGGGTTGGTGTCTGAGACCTCGCTTCACGGGAAGGAGCAGAATGAGGAGTCGCCACGCGGTTTTGTATTTTGAGCCCAAACGTTGAGAAACGGCTATTGCGAAAATGGTGTCGTTTTTATTGGTAGCAAAAACTTAGGAAAAGGCTTTGAAAACGGGGATCATTTTTATTGGCAGCAAAAACGAGTAAAAAGCTTTTTGTACCAGAGATTGTTAGGTTCGGAGGTCAGGTTACGTTTCGGGTAGAGTATTACGAGATCGCCCGAAACGCCTCGCATGACGAGTCTTTCTACCTTTCTCGAAATCGTGTGTGTGTGTGTGTGTCCTTTGAAATGGGGGCTTGAATGACAAGCTTTAATCTTGGTTTGAGTGACAAACGTTGATTAGGTGACTTTTGAAAAGACGAGCGTTTGAATGACAAACGTCGGTTTTGAGTTTGAAATGAGCGTTTGCGTGGCAAACGTTGATTTTGAGTTTGAAGATGAGTCATTGTTAACGATTTTTACGAGAAAAATGCGTATTAAATGATTTTAAGTGTCAAATGGCGGCTTTGAGTTTGAAGATGAGCGTTTGCGTGGCAAACGTCATTTTGCGCGTTTTGAAAGAGAGTTCGACGGACGAACTCCGGTTTTGAACCGGGCATTACATTGTTAACGATTTTTACGGGAAAAATGCGTATTAAATGATATGCGATCAACGAATCGGGTTGCGACTCGGACTTTTGAAAAGTAAATACTATCACAATCCAAACGGATCGGACTGGTAAATGACAGTATTTAAAGCGGTGTCAACGGAATCAAACGATCCGGAATCGTAAATGACGATCAACGAGGCCAAACGGCTCGGAATTGTAAATGACGATCAACGAGGCCAAACGGCTCGGAATTGTAAATGACGATCAACGAGGCCAAACGGCTCGGAATTGTAAATAACGTGAAAGTAAACGGAACGGGGTCGGAACGCCGTTTTAACCCGTGATTACTTCTCTTACGGAAAGAGAAGAGGATCGAGGGGCTAAAACGTATCGGACCCCGTTAGACGGAGGCGTCTACATTTTGACAATGACGTTCGAAACAGTTATAGCGACTGGCGCGTAAACCGAGACGGAACGGAAGATTCAGAGAGAGGGAGTTATACCTATGGCTAGGGTCGACTCCTTTGGCTCGGGAGGTGTGCACGGGACACGGAAAGTTATTCAAAAGGTTGTTTCGAAGTTGTAGGGTGCGTATTTGATCGAAATACGAAGGTTTCACGCGAATCGAGACAAAACGGGAGCTCGGGAGGGGTGGAAACCAGTTTGGACCGTGGGGTATGTGATTTTTTGGTGTTCAAAATCCTCCTCTTTGCCTTTGACAGCAACTTCTATTTATAGGGTGAAAATTGCAGTAGGAGTCCGGCCGGACTTGGACTGAATTTCAGGGGTTTTGGGAATTTTGGAAATCTGGAGGACTTGTTGGCAATTTCAGGAAAATTGCACAGTGAGTCCGGCCGGACTTGGCTTGCAAACCAGGGGCATTTTGGTCTTTTCCCTTTGAAATTGATTGAAGGGTGACTAGAGGGAGGTGGCATGGCTGCCACGTGCCCTCTGAGTCACCAGCTGAGGTGGGATTTTGTCCCTCGGTCCCGGTTTTGTCCGTTTTTTAAAATAACAGTCCGGGAAATGTCCGAAACGCCCCCGGAAAGTGCCGGAAAATGCGTTTTTCAGGGAAAGCCATACTTTTACGTGAGATGTCACGTGCTAAGTACGGTTCGACATCGGGATGCACGGGGCAGTCCCGGGACGTCTCGTTGGCACAGCAACGGGGAGTTTAACGAGTTCCGGTTAACCTGGAGCGGGCCAGTTAACGGATTTCGGTTAACTTTCTGACGGATTTGGACGATCCGGATTTGGGTACTTACAATGTTATATATTGATATCCCTATGTGTAGATGTAATTTCAAGTAACTGTTTATGTACTTGGATATTATTATATGAACTGTTGTTATGGGTATAGTGGGATACAATCAAGTATAGATTTGTTTTATAAATGATTGAATTGTATTATACCTATGACTTGGCAGGTCTGCTGGCCACAGACATGGGAATAGCCACTGATGTATCGTGCCAAAAGCCTTACAGATAGCTGGGAATGTTACATGATATTGTGACATGGCATGTCTGTGGTTACAGACGTGGGATTGGCCACTTGATGTGGGATTGGCCACTTTATGTAGGAATGTATTGTGCCGAAAGCCTTACAGATAAATGAGAGTTGTTATATTGTAGCTGGCCTCTGCTGTATGTGCCATCTGCCTTACAGATAGCGGGGAGACTTATATGTTCTATATGAATGATTATTCAGGGGGAAAGGTGACGTAAATGATTACTGTGTTCCCAATGTGATATGAGCAACCTGTTTATGTGTTGCATGTTATATGGCATAATGTTGCATGCATAATAACTTATTGAGATTTTTTTTCACCCCTTCTCCCTTTATTGTTTTAGATTCAGCTGAGATAGAAGGACCGGTCCGGTGAGGCCGGGGAGGAGTTTGGACATCTATTGGGTTGTCAGGGTATGTTGTGTTGGGAGTTGGGGTTGTGGTTGGTGGTATTATTTTGGGAAAAGTTTGTATATAAAACTGTTATAAATAAGGTTTCAGTGTGTCATTTTGTAATTAATCCTGGGAGTGGATTTGTGTAAAAGTGGGCTTGTGTAAGACTGTATCTTTGTACTGTTTACATTTAAACAGGTTTTCGTTGGAAAGCAGGTTTATATATATTACCTCCGAGTAGAGGGGTTATTTTGAAATTGTTTTGGAAAAGGGTAATATACTTTTCAAGTTAATAAAAGAAAAGTTTTTTTAAAAGTGTATTTTGAGGATCTCTAGCTTGGGACACGAGTTATAGGTCCTGGAGTTGGGGAGAGCCCTCACAGTTGGTATCAGAGCCATGGCTAGAAGTCAAGGGTAGATATCTAGTCTAAGGGGGAGTGTGCGATCTCTGACGCCGAGTGTTTAATGCAGGGATTGGTGAAATGGCTGGGACTGGTGATGACCCGCAGAGGGAACAGGGAAACATTGGTGATTTGGGTACTGGGGGAAACCAGAACACTGAGATGATGGCTATGTTCCAGGTCTTCCTTCAGAATATGGCAGCTCAGGGGCAGACACGACAGCAACCTGAGGCAAGGCCAACGCAGGGGTTAGAAAAGTTTATTAAATTAGCTCCACCAAGCTTCAACGGGGATCCAGATTCAGCGATAGCTGAGAGATGTTTGGAAGCTATGGATAAAATCTTTTTGGCAATGGAAAGTACAGATGAAGAAAAGGTTAGATGTGCAGTGTTCAAATTAGAGGGTCCTGTTGAACATTGGTGACAAATTCTTAAGGAAAGTTGGGAGCGGGACCACACGCCCCAAACTTGGGACAATTTTACAAGAAGGTTCAAAGAACATTATAGTCTAGTGATTACCAGAGATAAGAAGGAAGTTGAATTTCTGAAGCTGGAGCAGGGGTCAGTGACCGTGGCTCAGTATTCTGCGAAATTCACAGAGCTAGGAAGGTATTGTTCACACTTAGTACCAGATAAAGGAAGAAGAGTTTATAGAATTGTGAAGGGACTTAGAGTGGAGTTCCGTAAGCAGCTATTGACACACAATTTTCCCAATTACCAGACAGCAGTAAACATGGCCTACAGAATTGAAAATGACATTGAGGAACATCGAGGTTAAACTGAAGGTAGCAGAATTAAACATAAGTTTTCAGGTCAGAGTTCAGGGCAGAGCAAAGTACCGCCAAAGACTTCAACTTCTGGATTAGCTAAAGGGGGAAATATTACAGTTTCTACTCGTTCGGTGTCTGGCCAGTTTGGGACTGTTTGCAACTTTTGTAAGAAGGTAGGGCATTCTGAGGACACTTGTTGGAGGAAGCAAGGAAAGTGCATGAATTGTGGAGAAGTTGGGCATTTCAGGAGAGATTGTCCTAAACCTCGATGGGCTCCAGGTAACAAACAGCAAGGTGACCAGCCAGGAGTTGGTGCCAAGAGGGATGTTGAGGGAAAGCCTAAGGAGAGGATGCAAGGCAGAATGTTTGCCTTGGGTCGTGGCGCGGTAGATCCCACCGCGGTCATTAGAGGTATTGTCCCTGTCTCAGGTGCTAGGGTTCGTATTTTTATCGACCCTGGATCGTCCATTTAAGTGTGGCATTTTATTTTGCATTTTTTTTGCATAAGTTGCCTAAGTTGTTGCTTAATGTGTGAGAGGTCTCTACTCCTGTGGGAGAGTGCCTCGAATCCTCCTTGATCTATCAGGATTGTGAGGTGATAATATGTGGGCATATCTTGCCAGTGGATTTGGTAGAGTGACCAATCCAAGATTTTGATGTTATTTTAGGCATGGACTGGTTGATTTATTGTCATGCCCTGGTGGACTGTCGCAGAAAGCAAGTCACCTTTTCTATGCCTGATGTGCCTGTGTTTATATTTAATACTGATAAGTCTTTAATTGGCATTCGTGTTATATTTGCATTAAAGACTAGAAAGTTGTTATCACAAGGGTGTGAGGGAAGTTGGTTCCTATATTTGTTGGTCCATTTAAAGTGTTAAAGAAGGTGGGCGAGTTAGATTATTGTTTGGCTCTACCTCCATCTCTTTCTTCTCTCCATGATGTGTTTCATGTTTCCATGTTGAGGAAGTATTGTTATGATTCCTCTCATGTTCTGAGTTTAAAGAAGGTGGGCGAGTTAGATTATCATTTGGCTTTACCTCCATCTCTTTCTTCTCTCCATGATGTGTTTCATGTTTCCATGTTGAGGAAGTATTGTTATGATTCCTCTCATGTTCTAAGTTCTCCTCCTGAGGATGTCCAGGCGGATATGACCTAGGTGGAGGTACCATTGCGGATTCTGGAATGGCAGGTCCGGGAATTGCGTACCAAGAGTATTCCTGTGGTGAAAGTTCTGTGGAAGAATCACACCATTGAGGAAGCTACTTGGGAATTGGATTCTCAGATGATACAGAAGTGTAAGTACCCAAATCTGGCTCATGCCTTCCGGTTAAATTTCCCGGTAATTCCCCGGACTTTCCTAAAGTTTAGGGACAATTTGGGAACTTTTCCAAACCTTCCGAGGGGTGAAGGACTTGCTAGGAATTAAAATTCCACATAGTCTCTCGCTGGAAAACACCTTCTAGAATGCCACCTTGCATGGTTCTAGAAATAAGCTGAGTCACAAAGGGATAAGACCGCAAGGCTTCATTAGCTTGGGGGTTACAGCCGTACGGCTTCATTAGCCATCACCAGAGTGCCTATAAATAGAGGCCTCCTCTACCCATTTTTCAAGAGAGTTTTAGCATTGTTACTATGCCAAAATACCTACACGAATTTCCAGAGAGCTGAGAGCAACCAAAATCACCTCCCCCCTCTTCAAAACCCTTCAAAAGTTGGTCCTTCCCTAGGCAAACTCCAAGGAGATAGAGGAACACTACCATTGGTAACCTCTCCTCCCCTTTTCCCTAAAATATAATTGTCATTACTTGATATATTGTTCCTTGCTTTATATATTGCTATCTACTTGCTTGGTATTTGATATATTGCCATTAAAAATCACATCTTTAAGCATGTAGATCATAATACCCCCATTCCCTTTATCACATGGGATCCATGGAAGATCCAACCCAAGGATGAACAATAAGACCTCAAATGGCTTGTTTTAGGGTGGATCTCTCACATGGTGATGTGAAAATAGCATCCTTTGCATATAAAAATGTCATCTTTGCATATAAAAATGTCATTTTTGCCTATAAAATTGTCATCTTTTTCCATAAAAATGTCATCTTTAGTTATGAATGTTATTCTCCCTTCCCATAGACCTTGCTTCCAAGGATTGTCCACCTAAAAGGTTCATAAAGGACATATAAAAGCCATAAAGGTCCTCCCTTTTCATTTCTAGTCTTAGCTTGCATCATGTTCATTACATATGTTAGCATAAAAATGTCATCCTTAGTTTAAAATGCATTTCCTATGTCCCTCATGGTTGGATCTCTCTCCAAGGATTGCCTAGTGACCTTCATAAGGCACAAAAAGGCATAGGATGAGTATAAAGATCCAATCTTTATACCCCTCCCTTAGTCCCCTTTGGTACTTGAAGCATCTCTTGAGGCGTAACGGTGTAAAGGTCCTATCTTTACATCATTACCTCCACATAAAGATGCCATAGACGGATTCTCCTTTAGAAATGGATGAACTTGAGCCCCATATCTCCGATCATCACTTGAGACGAGCATAAATGTCCCAACAAAGCTCAAATCGTCTCAAGATGTAGGATTGATGGGCAAAGGTCATTTCTTTTTAAAGAGTCTCATCCTTGGACTATAAAAAAGTGTCCCTATCTTGATCTCATGTGACCCAAGGTCTCATAATGACGATCATAAGTCCAAGATGAGAATGGGATCGAAGTCCCTAACACATAAAAATTCAAGGAATCCCGAGCGATAACTAACTCATGATTTATACGTCCGGAAGACTACTTGGTACATTCCCTCCTTTTTCAAAAAAAAAAAACACATCCCACACACGAAAACACAAAGGCAAGCATGAAAATCGAATCTTGGAAGACTTGCTTCGGCAAGGCTCCTTGGGTGAACGACGATCCGTTCTTCCCAAGTGGTAACTTAACCTCCGGACCCAAATCCTTTTTTTCAAAGTTTTGAGGAAATCAAAATGGTGTGGCGACTTCGTTTTTCAATTTAAACCGGATGTTTCCAAACCGATGTGAGGCGGTGATCCCCTTACACGAGAAAGCGGTTCCAAATAAAAAAAAATAGGAAAGCCGCGATCTTGGGCACCACATTCACAGGTTGGCAACTCCGTTGGGGAGGAAAAAAAAAGCTTTCATTTTTTAAAATAAAAATGATACTTGGTATATAGGTGGAAACCATTAAGCTTCCCGTTATCGCCTCCTAACACGAGTCTGGGATAAACTATGGTCTAACAATTCCACATAGCGGTATCTCTTTTCGAAAAAAAAAGAAAAACTTTTTTTTAGTGGGTTAGCCTTCCGCCACGGATCAGATTCTCATGCTCACCCTCTTTTCTTGCATTTGCATTGCATGCATCATTGGTTCTTGGGAATTGTGCATATTCTAATGCTGAACAGGAAAGCTTGCTGGAAGCTGAAAAGGTGCCAAAAAAGCCGGGGAAACAACCTGCAGAGGAAAGAAATTGGAACCTGGAAAATAGATTGATGCAACCGTACGGCTTGATTCTCCTTGAATCCTAGCCGGGCGGCTTCATTGGCAATTCCACCAGGACAAAAATTGAGGTTAATCTGGCAGCCTTGGCAGCTTGGGGCTATTCTGGGCCCAAGACCGACCGGGCTCCTTAAAATTTATGTGCTTATTTGCTGCATTTCCTCCGTCCCGAAAAATCATTCCTTTAAAACACATTTCTGAAAATTTCTGTTTTAACTCAAAAAGGAACGTTTTTAGGAGGCCGCACACTACGCGCACCTTATATATCCTGTACACTTTGCACGCACGTCCCTTTAACTCCGGGTGGTTGTTCGGGCCAGGCCACGGACAGTATTACGATGCTCCCGGGTGCGTACGGAATCACCCCAAACTCCCCATGGCAGCCAGTGTCGACCAATGCACAGTCGGTGTCACACATTTTAAAACCGTGACTTTTGGTTGGTTTTTGGTCTAGTCCGTGTCATATAGCCCAGTTGCATACCCCCGTAAAGGTCAAACCTTAGCCCGTGACGGAAGTCGAGATCCTTCGCGCAAGCGAAACTCTACCGAAATTCCTCCAAGGAAAATTGGCAGAATCTTGACTCCGGCATTTGACTTTTACTTTGACCCGCACGGGATACGTAAGAGTTGAGCCCGAGTCCGTGCCAAAAATCCAAAGATCTTTTGCGCAAGCAGAGCTCTGCCGAAATTCCGACAAGGAAAAATTGGCAAGATCTTGACCCGGCATTGACTGTGACTTTGACTCACGCAACGTATAATGTGACATTGTGTCATCCGACTTTTACCTCACGACCCATGCCTATTATCTTCTCGGACAATGCCGAAAAGTCAAAACGTCAGTCGCGCAAGCGAAACTCTGCCGAAAATTCCGTTAAGGCTGAAAGACGAGACTTTCCCGGCATTGCCTTGACCATAATCCGCATCGCTCGTGCGTTAAAAGTTCCTATGACTCACTAGACCCATTAGGAGCGTTCTTCTCTCTCAGTCGATGGAATCCGCGTGCCCTATAGGACCCTCGCCCGGGGCTGTCCACCTTGGGAGGTCGAAATACAGGTGGAATACGAGGGGATTATAGACGTAGTGATGGAGCCCACTGATCCAGGATCAAGAGTAGTTGCGAAAAAGAAGGGCAACCCCTTTTCCAACCAAATAGAAATTAATAAAAGACACCGTTTTAAGTAAAATGGAAGATTCTTAATTTGCATATTGCCTGAGCCTTCAGCCTAAACACCTACCCCAGAGTCTAAACCTCTCCTATCCATTTCCCCCAGCGAGAAAGAAGTGGGTGAGAATACCGAGTCAGCAGTGTGTCGGTGCAAGGGTCTCAGATAATCCGCCAAAATTGTCAGTCTCAACATCCTAGTGTCAAGAATGGCCAATGTGATAATCAACAATGGTAATAACCAAGTAGTTGGAGGGGTCGTCCCAGCTCAACCCAGGCCCCACATCTGGTATGACGTGTGTGATTGCGATGGCTTCTTGGAAGATGCTTATCAAGATTGGATTAACGAGGATGCTCCCTCAAGAAAGAAGAAGAAGATGAAGTCCATGCAACAGAAATTGAAGGTATGAAGCAGGAGACAAAAGTGTGGGAACCCTAGGAGAGCCCTCTGGAAAATTTGACTATTACGTCAGTTATGCCAAGGAGCCCGTCAAGGAACCGGTCATCCAAAACACAGTCCAGTCTGACACTCCTGTCGTCATTGACTCTCTTGAAGCGGAGAACTCTGAGTTTGTTGCCATTGTGAAGTTCAATGAAAAGCTAGCAGATTTGGAAGCAGAATATAAGACTCCTATAGAATACATGGTTAATCAAGGTAGAATCAAAGTCTCTCCCGAAGAAGACTTCATCAGCATTATCCAGGACAACCCTCCTGTTGGCTACACCGACAAGGTTGTGATATCAAAGATTGGTAAAGAGAAGATGACTTATCAGCAGTGTATTGACAAGATGAGCCAGACCCTCCAGTCAATGAGTCCGGTTGTTACGGACGAGCTCGCCGAGAAATTGCATCAGGCTTCTCTGAATCCCCGCACCATCTTTCCAAGGTACCGGCCTACAAATGATTTTCGACAAGTTTTTGATCAGTTCGAAGTTTCCACCTTTCTAAGGAATGTTGACAAGACTGCTACTCCCCAGGGCAACAGCAGGAAAGAGTAAACTCCAGTCCAACCCGTGTCAAACACTTCGAGTCAATAAGTAGTGTAGGGTCCAGAGTCGTTAGGGTCAAAAGTCATGTGAGTCAGGAATCTTTGAATTCCAGTCCTCCGAGTCATCCGAAGGCCTCACGTCTAAGGATTATGAATATGTAGCCAATGTCATCTTTCCTTTCGCTTTGAATGAAATGACAGATCTTTCTGAGTATCCCCTTATTTCCAACTTAACAAATGATAAATTAACTAAAAACTTAACAACAGTTAATAATGAATCATTTGAACAAGATGCAAACACACTAAACGAACAATACATTAAAGAAATCTTTAAGCAGGTTACAGACAAAGAGGAAAATCGGGCCCAAGCTGCCGAGGAGGTTTTGACAAGTGTTAACTTGGGTACTGTCGAGGAACCTAAAGAGACACAGATTGGGAACTTCTTCCAGGGGGTTGAACGGGACAGACTGGTCAATCTGCTCAGAGAATACATGGACGTGTTTGCATGGTCATACAAGGATATTCCAGGGCTAGACAGTTCGATACTTCGATTGTGGAACACAGAATCCCTCTAGCACCAGATGCTAAGCCAGTAAAGCAGAAACTGAGAAAGATCAAGCCCGAGTGGTCTCTACAGGTCAAAGAAGAGATTGAGAAGTTACTGCGGGTAGGATTCATCCGAGTCATCGAATATCCGACATGGCTATCCAACATCGTGACTGTGACTAAGGCCAATGGGAAGGTGCGCTGCTGTGTAGATTTTCGGGATCTGAACAAGGCCAGCCCTAAAGACGACTATCCCTTGCCAAACATAGATATTCTGGTGGATGCCACTGCCAATTCCGAGATCAAATCCTTCGTTGATGGCTTTGCTGGCTACAACCAGATCAAAGGCAATAAAACCATTCAGAGTGGGTAGAAGAGAAGCCCCGGCTTTTTGTTGTGAAATAGACTTGGGAACCGAGCCTGTCAAGGAACCCTGGTACAGTCAAATTTACCAGTTCCTCAAAGATGGAGAGTTAGCTTTCAGAGACGAAGAAGGTAGACCAAGGGAAGGCATCAAGGCCAAGAGCTTGCAAGCCCTGAAACGGTTAGCCTCCCAATATGTCATTCTAGGGGGCGACCTGTACAAGAAACAGTACCAGGGACCACTCCTCCTGTGTGTCACCCAAGAAAGGGCCAGAGAGTTAATGAACGAAGTCCACAATGGTCCCTGCGGTCCTCATATGAATGCCAGAGCATTGATGCAAGTGATCCTCAGAATGGGTTACTACTGAATTTCCATGGAAACAGACTGTGTCCAGCATGTCCAATCGTGCGACAAATGCCAATGGTTTGCCAACCTCAACCATCTTCCGCCTCATGACTTGTACTGCATGACGACTCCTTGGCCGTTTGCAACTTGGGGTATTGACGTGATAGGGAAGGTAGCCCCGGCAAGAAGCAATGGGCATGAATTCGTGTTAGTGGCAGTCGACTACTTCACAAAGTGGGTAGAGGCAAAGTCTTACAAGGTCCTCACTTCCATAAAAGTGGTCTAGTTCATCAAAGAAAACATTAAGTGTAGATATGGGGTGCCCAATGAGGTCATTTCTGATAACGGGTCGCACTTCGAAGGGGACTGCGATAGATTGCTGTCAGAATTCAGAATCACTCGCCACAAGTCATCCCCATATAGACCCCAGACCAATGGAGCCGTAGAAGTCGCCAATAAGACACTCGAGCGAATTATCCGAAAAATGGCCACCCGTAGTCGTGACTGGCCTGAGAAGCTGCACTTGGCACTCTGGGGCTACAGAACGTCTGTCAGAACAGCTACGGGAGAAACTCCCTTTGCCCTAACTTACGGGATGGAAGCAGTATTGCCAGTGGAGTTGGAAAACCCGTCACTAAGGGTCCTCCTGGAAAACAGTGTCAATGAAGTAGAATGGCTGCGCAGCCGGCATGATGAATTGGCCCTGCTCGATGAAAGAAGGCTAAAAGTCATAGAGCACACCCGAGCCTACCAAAGGCGAATGGTCAGGGCATTCGACAAAAAAGTCAAAGCCAGGGATATCAAAGAGGGTGATCTAGTGCTGAAAGTGAAGCCCCCCCACCAGAGACAACCCCCTGGGAAAGTGGGAACCCGTTTGGATCGGCCCGTTTGTGGTGCAGAAGATACTATCGGGAGGAGCAATGAAGCTTGCGGACCTGGACGGAAATCCTTTTGTCCACCCAGTCAACGGTGATAAGCTCCGTAGGTACTATGTCTAAAAAAAAATGTACATATATATAAAAAAAAAAGAAAAAAGAAGAAAAAGAAAAAAAAAATTAGTGCAAAAAGAGTAATGCCCAGCTAGGCTGAAAATCCAAAAAGGGCGGTCTAGGCAAAAGACAGGGTTACACATAAAAAAAATCTTAGTGCAAAAAGAATAATGCCTAGCTAGGCTGAAAACCCAAAAAGGGTGGTCTAGGCAAAAAACAGGGTTGTACATAAAAAAAAAAAAAAATAAGAGACCAAAAGAAAAAAAAATCCCGATAGTTCACCACAATGAACTACGAAGACCTGAGCCTCTTAGTCTTTCTTGTAAAAGGGGAACGTAGACAGCCAACAATTGTTCGGTCTAAACAATAAATAAGACATCTAAGTTTCCATGAAATGTGTCTTGAATAAATTTCTAAGATAATATCTCTTGTCAATTACAAGTTAAAAACTTCTTGATGAGTTCAAGCACAGTCTACTCTTGACTCTGCTAACCTGCTACAAAGATCTAAAATACAATAAAATGCCTAATAAACTACTGTGTTTGCAAAATGGCAATAAGGGAATCCTAGGAAAAGATCTATCAGTCGTCATTCACTGAGTCTTCCTTGTTCTTCTTCCCTTTACCTCAACCCCGTCGAGTGTTCTTCCTTTTCTTCTCAATGATGTCGGTCTCCCTCATCCCAATATCTGGTATCCTCACTGGAGCCTCCATCAAACCCGTGTCAATAAGTGCCTTCTCAACCCGGGCACGAGTCCGTACTTCCTCCTTCTGAGCCTCAGTCAAGGGAGCGACTTCCGAAAGCCTCTCATATCGAGCCTCCATATCCCTGATAAGGTCACCCAACTGGTTATGGCGACTAGCCTTGGCCTCAGTCTCCCTCAGAGTCCTGCTCGAGTCACAGTCAGCCCCTAATAAAGCCTGACGTCTCTCTCCCAAAATGACCTGAGTCGCTCCCATCTCCCTCTCGTACAAGTCCAAGTAGGCCGTGGTTAAGATGATACTCTTCCTGCTCTTGAGAATGGCCCTGGGTGGGAAAGCAGCATAGGTCCAAACCCTCGAGAAAAATGAGAAGTTGGCTGGATCCCTCATGTCCAAAGGCACCACCTCCATGGTACGGATGTCCTCCCAATCATCTAATGGCTCCTGCAATGTCCCGAACTGCCTGGATACTAAGCAGGGTATGTAGAAGGATGACCAAGAAAGCCCTGGAACCCTCACTATATAGGACTCCTGAAACGTCCTCCGGGTTTGCAACCTCCAATGAGTTACCCACCAGTGAATATCCGAAGTGGATAACCTAGCCATCATCAGCTCCTAGCTACCCTGGTCCTGTTGCCTAGGTGCCCCCCTCTGAGAAATCACCCATGGGCACTGAGTAGGCAAAGCCCCTGGCAAAGCCCCAAGCCTCTCCTACAACCATAGAGTCAGCACAGCCGGGCTCCCAGACCTCATGAAATGGTCTCCCCTAGCCATCCTGTCAATGCCATGCAGAGTCTCACCCAAAACCAGTGGGATAATATCCTTCCCAGCCCTACAATCCCTGACCATGTCCACAAGGCCACCATGACAGACCCCTACGGACTCAGCAGTGAACAGAGATGAAAACACGCAAGGCATCCATGGCCACCGGGGTTGTAGCCGTATCCGAAAACCCAAACCTGCTTGGGATATCAGAAAGGTCAATCCTGTCAGGGGCTACCATCATCCCCTCGGCCTCTTCCAGAGAAATTTGCAGAAAAGATGCCAGCTTTACCATCACCGACACGTTTCCGGTCAGAGGAATCGACACGACCTCCATTTCTGGACCCCCAATCAATTCCCGGAAGTCCTCAAAGGTTGGGACGAGCTCATTGTAAGAAAAGTAGTAAACATGTCTTCGGACGTCCCAAAACCTCGCTGCGGCTCTCAAAAGGTCCCAATCGGGTGGGAGATCCTTCAAATGCCATAAAGATTTGATCTTGAAGGTGGTATCGAACATCCCCTTGTTGGATTGGAAGTTGTGCCTCATCCAAGATTGAAGATCAGACAGAAATTGGTCTCTCTTCCCCTTTTGCAATCTGATTGGTTTTTTCATTGACAATGATCAAAGTTGATGTCTTTTGGTCAAAAAAAATATGCTCTGGGATCAGTTGGGACAAGTCTAGGGTGAAAATGAAATGAAAAGGCCAAGACTTGGTTTTATTTGAAAAAACCAGTTCAGACAAGACTTCTGGCCGCACGGCTTCATTTGCCTCAAGACCTGGCCGGACGGCTTCATTTGCTTGCTGCAGAAAAAAATCTGCAGCAGCTCTTGCTGCTGCCCAAGTAGAGTTCTCACCCCACTTTCTCAATGAAACCTGTATAAAAACATATCCAAACACCATCCATGCAGTTATATATCATCACAAACCATTTTGGCCTAGTTTCAGCCCATTTCCAAGCAAAAAAGCATCCCCGAGGCTCAAGTAATATGCAAATTCATAAAGCATAAATTAGAAAAGCAAATAAAATACCAATACATTGTTTTTGCCCCATCAGCGCCCAAATAAAACGAAAAATAAACAAAATGTGCGTAAAAATGTTCATTGTTTGTTTCCTTCCTCCTAGATCAGTCTAAGGAATCCTAAGCATCTGACTCCTCGTCGTCGCTGCTCAGCTCGTGGAAGCTAGGATCCTTCATCTAGTCCTCAGCGTCACTCACGTCCGAAAGGTTCACGTTCACGTGCTCGTATTCTGCCAGCTGCTCTAGGATGCTAGTGTTGGGTCCCTGTCCCCGAGGCATAGCGCTGGTAGAGGAGGTCGCATACTCTGAGGCTGACGAGGTAGAGGCTGTGCTCCCGACGTGCCTTCCCTTGCGCACGGGCTCCTGCACGTTCGTCCCAGCCCTGGAAGCACAAGCCAACTTCCTCAGAAGGGACCGGCACACATCCTTCCAACCCCTGTTCTGCCGAACCAAGCCGTCATAGGAACGAGCAGGAATCTGAGAGAAAAGAGAAGAAAAACTCAGAAAATCTCAAGAAAGGTTCAAAATCGCAAAAAGCAAAGAAGTCCAAAAAGGAAGAGACCCTAGAGATACTTACAGTGCTGTCAGGTGGCAGAGTATACCGGGGCTTCCTCATGTCAGGAACATGTATCATGAACCTCCTCGATACCCCGTTGACCACGTAGGAGAGATGAGTAGGAGGCATAGGCGGGTCAGTCGGCTCAGCTTTCCCGTATCCCTGAGTAACAGCCAGTTTCACTAGCTTCTGTGGCGTCCTCAACCGCTGCTCCACGAAGGTGGCATACGGGGTAGCCAAGTCGAAATACTCCTCAGCCGCCACACCAGCCTGATACCTCGCAATCTCGTCCCCCGACCAGTCCCTGGGCTGCAGCATGCGTGTGGAGGAACGTGGGGTGTGATGGCGTCTAAAGGAGGGACATGGTCATGCTGCCTGGAAAAGCGATCCCCCAAGTAAATAACAACGCAAGTCAGGCCCGTCAGCCACCTCCTCTGCCTAGTCGCCTCCAAGGCATCCCCTAGCAAAACCTCCGGGTACCTCCCCCAAGGATAGAAATCAACCCCATCATGACCATCCCCGTTGATGACAGGTCTCACCATCTTATAGTCAAAAGTGATCCGGGTCTTCCCGGTAAACTTGTCTCTAGCCTCTCCCCTCCAACGAATCATGGTTGGAAAGATCTCCGGATCACTCTGCTGGTTCCAAGGAAAGAACCCGATCACCTCGCAGAACCATACCTGCATGTTCAAAACAAAAAGGGTCATTTCTCTCATAAAAATCTCAAGACAGAAAAGTAAAAGAGAGAAAAGAAGGTGAGACTACCTCAAGCACAAAAGAGAAGCAGTCCATAGAAGCAGCCTTGTTACGGCTGTACATATCCAAAGAGAAATAAAGCTCAGCCAATCCGACCTCACCCCAAGAGACCGCCCCAACCTCATCTAGATTCTCCAAAGAGTCAAGCAGGCAAACCATAGCGAGTGTCCCAGAATTCGCAAAGATGGTGACTGACAGCATCAACCACAAGAAAGCTCTCGCGAGCTGGTAGGCAGTCACCTCATTGGCGGCAAACCCCTGCATGCACTCCAGGACCGCCACCTCCACATTCCTCGTCTCCATACCGAGCCCCTTAGGATGGAGGTCAAACCCAACCAAAGCTCTAAACTCTTCAGCAGTAATGTGGTCTCTCCAAGTCACAGGTCTCCCAGTGAACTGCAAGCCTGTAATAGCAGTGAAGTCGGCTGGCGTCACCGTGATCTCCCCCCAGCTAAGATGAAAGCTGTGGGTGGTGTCCCACCGGAACTCCGAGAGGGCCTGGACTAGCCCCTTGCTCTTAGAGGTCACGTGGATACCTCTGCGAATAGCATCAATAAACAAATCAAGGCCAGTAGCCATCACAAGCTGCTTGGGGTTCACCCCATCTTTCTCAAAGTTGGGCATCCTGTCCCATAGCTTTAAAGCCACCTCAGAAGGTCCCCTCGACTTGCTATCCTGTAGGAAAACACAACAAAAAAATGTGTCAGTCCTTCATCTCATCTCAAAAGCATGCATATATTCAAAATGTGCACATATTTTCAAAGAAAAGCATTCATAAGAGATTTCCAGCATTCTTTGCCTAGAAAACGTATCCTTCATCATTTGAAACACGTCATGTCGAGCACATTGCTCTCCTAAGCTCAAAATTCTGATTTTCACAAAATTCTCTGCACGTAAGCGTTAATTTTTCCAAAATGGCATGCATGAATCCTTTTCATCGTCCAAAATCTTGCTTTCCCATCCATGATCAGAAATTGACCTAGTTCTAGCACATGCAAGGAATCCGTCACATTTTAGACATCATTTTTCTTACTTTATTTTCAAAAAAAAAAAAAGAGTCATTCTCATTATTTTTCAAAAAAATCACACATGCATGCTCATTTATTCCCTTTGACTCATAGGTTAATCATCAAATTCTCAAAATCATCAACAAAATTCATAGGAAAATTCGAGAGATTCCTAAAAATCGGGTCAAGCCCTAAATCAATCAAAATTCCAATCAAAATTGACAAAATCAAGCAAACCAAGAATGCCTACCCCAATAGATTGAGGTTTCGTAGATTTATGCTCCCCCCTACCGGGATAAAGCTCAGATGGAGGCGTGTTGAAGTCATACTTCCTCTCCATTCGAACGAGCTCCCTCCTCCTCCTCCTAGCGGCTTCCGATATGTTTCTTCATGCTTGCCTAGGCACTATGTTCCCTTCCGGATCCATCTTGATCAATAGAAGCAAAGGAATTGAAGGATTTTGAAAATTCTCTCTCTCCTCTCTCTCTCTTCCTCGGCAGCAAGAGGGCAGCAATGGCGCCCAATGCCCGTTCCAATTCAGTTTAAATAATCTGGTGAAAATAAATTTCTAGCCGGACGGCCTCCTTTTCCCTCATCTCATGCCGGGCGGCCTCATTTGCTCTGAGCAGAATTTACACTTTTGTCCCTGGACTTTCCACTAAGGCATACAACTCCTATTATTTCTTAACCAGAATAATGCTGTTTCCAAAGGATATCCGTTATCTCCAAAGCAAATAAACTTTCTCCCGAGTCGCCTCCGTTGCTTCCATTATAACGGAATAAACATTAGGTGACATCCTCCGAATTGTCAAAACCCTAAACTTAAGCTACCTCTATCTCATAGATAGTGAAGTACGCTTCAGTTTCTCTAAACTTTAGCTACCTCTATCTCATAGATAGTGAAGTACGCCCAAGTTCTCCAAACTTTAGCTACCTCTATCTCAAGATAGTGAAGTACGCTCAAGTTTTCCAAACTTTAGCTACCTCTATCTCATAGATAGTGAAGTACGCTCAAGTTCTCCAAACTTTAGCTACCTCTATCTCATAGATAGTGAAGTATGCTCAAGTTTTTCCAAACTTTAGCTACCTCTATCTCATAAATAGTGAAGTACGCTCAAGTTTTTCCAAACTTTAGCTACCTCTATCTCATAAGATAGTGAAGTACGCTCAATTTTTTTCAGCTTTAGCTACCTCTATCTCATAGATAGTGAAGTACGCTCAAGTTTCCCAACTTTAGCTACCTCTATCTCATAGATAGTGAAGTACGCTCAAGTTTCTCAACTTTAGCTACCTCTATCTCATAGATAGTAAAGTACGCTCAAGTTCTTCAAACTTTAGCTACCTCTATCTACTCGATAGTGACATAAGCTTTAGTTTCCCCAGGTGACAACCTCCATTAATTGTCAATCAGGTGACAACCTCCATTAATTGTCAACCAGGTGACAACCTCCATTAATTGTCAAATCAGGTGACTCCTCCACGAATCGTCAAAACCTCAAGGATCCTAGACATCGTTCCTAACTATCTAGTGAGACTTGAACTACGACCAAGGCTTAATTCCCCCGAGATACGTAGGTATCCTTTCATAAAGGTCCAGCCATCCAACCGCAGTGGTCACCCTCTTCCTTCATCACTTATCAGTGGTGAGGCAGCCTTTCCTAAAGGGTCCAGCCATCCGACCACACTGGTCACCCTTTTCCTTCATCACTCCTCATTGGTGAAGTAGCCCCTCATAAATTTCGGATATCCGACCACATTGGTCACTTCCTTCATCTAGCATATCCCCAGTAGGATCAGCTACTCGACCTCCTAGGTCACTTTCCTTCCATCTTCCTAGCAAGGGACTAGTTTCTCTTTGCCGTTCCCCAGTGGATCCATCCCGAACTACGACCTGGCTTGATTCCCCCGGGATATGTAGGTAGCCTACTTTAGGTTCAGCCAATTCGTTACATATGACACCCCTTTCCCCAGTGGATCCTTTCTAAACTACGATCATGGCTTGATTCCTCCGGGATACGTAGGTAGCCTACTTTAGGTTCAGCCAATTTGTCACATATGACACCCCTTTCCCCAGCGGATCTTTTTCGAACTACGATTATGGCTTGATTCCTTCGGGATACGTAGGTAGCCTTCCAAAAGGTTCAGCCACTCGATCACCTTAGTCACCCAATCCGTGTCGGCAGTTCGCCAGATTGGATCCTTTTTCATCGACAACCCCACTCGCCCTGCAAGTGACGTTGTCGAGGGGATTCTATAAGTACCCAAATCTGGCTCATGCCTTCCGGTTAAGTTTTCCGGCAATTCCCCGAACTTTCCTAAAGTTCAGGGGCAATTTGGGAACTTTTCCAAACCTTCCGAGGGGTGAAGGACTTGCTAGGAATTAAAATTCCACATAGTCCCTCGCTGAAAAACACCTTCTAGAATGCCACCTTGCATAGTTCTAGAAATAAGCTGAGTCACTAAGGGATAAGACCGCACGGCTTTATTAGCTTGGGGGTTACAGCCGCACGGCTTCATTAGCCATCACCAGAGTGCCTATAAATAAAGGCCTCCTCCACCCATTTTTCAAGAGAGTTTTAGCATTGTTACTCTGCCAAAATACCTACACGAATTTCTAGAGAGCTGAGAGCAACCAAAATCACCTCCCCCCTCTTCAAAACCCTTCAAAAGTTGGTCCTTTCCTAGGCAAACTCCAAGGAGATAGAAGAACACCACCATTGGTAACCTCTCCTCCCCTTTTCCCTAAAATATACTTGTCATTACTTGATATATTGTTCCTTGCTTTATATATTGCTATCTACTTGCTTGGTATTTGATATATTGCCATTAAAAATCACATCTTTAAGCATGTAGATCATAATACCCCCATTCCCTTTATCACATGGGATCCATGGAAGATCCAACCCAAGGATGAACAATAAGACCTCAAATGGCTTGTTCTAGGGTGGATCTCTCACATGATGATGTGAAAATAGCATCCTTTGCATATAAAAATGTTATCTTTGCATATAAAAATGTCATCTTTGCCTATAAAAATGTCATCTTTTTCCATAAAAATGTCATCTTTAGTTATGAATGTTATTCCCCTTTCCCATAGACCTTGCTTTCATGGATTGTCCACCTAAAAGGTTCATAAAGGACATAGGAAAGCCATAAAGGTCCTCCCTTTTCATTCCTAGTCTTAGCTTGCATCATGTTCATTACATATGTTAGCATAAAAATGTCATTTTTAGTTTAAAATGCATTCCCCATGTCCCTCATGATTGGATCTCTTTCCAAGGATTGCCTAGTGACCTTCATAAGGCACAAAAAGGCATAGGATGAGTATAAAGATCCAATCTTTATACCCCTCCCTTAGTCCCCTTTAGTACTTAAAGCATCTCTTGGGGCGTAACGGTGTAAAGGTCCTATCTTTACATCATTACCTCCACATAAAGATGCCATAGACGAATTCTTCTTTAGAAAAGGATGAACTTGAGCCCCACATCTCCGATCATCACTTGAGACGAGCATAAATGTCCCGACAAAGCTCAAATTATCTCAAGATGTAGGATTGATGGGCAAAGGTCATTCCTTTCTAAAGAGTCTCATCCTTGGACTATAAAAAGGTGTCCCTATCTTGATCTCATGTGACCCTAGGTCTCATAATGACGATCATAAGTCCAAGATGAGAATGGGATCAAAGTCCCTAACACATAAAAATCCAAGGAATCCCGAGCGATAACCAACTCATGGTTTGTACGTCCGGAAGACTACTTGGTACATTCCATCCTTTTCCAAAAAAAAAAAACACATCCCACACACGAAAACACAAAGGCAAGCATGAAAATCGGATCTTGGAAGACTTGCTTCGGCAAGGCTCCTTGGGTGAACGACGATTCGTTCTTCCCAAGGGGTAACTTAACCTCCGGACCCAAATCCTTTTTTTCAAAGTTTTGAGAAAATCAAAATGGCGTGGCGACTCCGTTTTTCAATTTAAACCGGATGTTTCCAAACCGATGTGAGGCGGTGATCCCCTTACACGAGAAAGCGGTTCCAAATAAAAAAAATAGGAAAGCCGCGATCTTGGGCACCACATTCACAAGAAGTATTCGGATTTGTTTGATCATTCAGGTAAGTAAAGTCCAAATTCGGGACGAATTTGATTTAAGAGGGAGTGAGTGTCACGACCCTAAATCTAGGCACCATTTTGGGCACACGTGGAGCACGTGGGGGGTAGGGTGCATTGCACCTCATAGTAGACATTATATGATTATTGCACTGTTATGTGGTTATTTTTATATTTTTGGCCAACTTATGTGATTTAGGTTGGGAATAAAGTAAATTTAGTTATATAATGTCTAATTGGACCAAATGGGAATTATGTGTTAAAATTATAAAATTTGAAATTTTAAATGGAAATGTTATAAAAAGTATGAGGAGCTTATGTGTAAATACAACTTCAAGGTGTTTAGTTGTAGTTAATTGATTCTGGAAGGAGCTTGAGTGTAAATAGTTTATATAAATCTCAAAAAGTTCCCAGAAGCTTCATTTTATTCCGCAGTGTTCTTCTTTCTCTCTCAGTATTCCTTCCATCCTACGTATCATTCTATAAACCTAGGGTTACCTTCAGAAATTCACAATAATTCAACCGTTGATCCGTTTCCAATTCCGACTGCATATTTGTGATCAATGCGTCGATTAGAACAAGAGTAGCCGATCAAATCTTATTTTCATTTCGACTAAATTTGGTAAGTTATTATGATTTAATTCCATAATTGTTCATACTATATAATAGATGATATTATGGGTATATGATTGATTTTGATCAGCTTGGATGCATTATTTGGCTTTTGAAATAAAGCAAATGATGGTTTGGATGAAAGGTGGTGATTCCTTGGTAGCAAGGGTTATATGAGAGTTGATATAGTAGCTAGAATAGGTTATGTGGCCTTGTAGTAAGGGTTGAGTTGTTATGGAGCAAGTATACTGGTGTTATACTTACTCTGTAGTTGCTGGAAATAAGAGTTGGTAGTTGGTTAGTTGTTGCTGCTGATGTCCAACCAGTTTGCAGGGGAGCTGGAGTTGGGCACGACTCGTGCCCATTAGAATGAGTCTTGACCCTGTGTGATAAAGTCGTGTGACACTTGTGCCTATGGTTGAAATTATGAAGGGTAGTTACTCAATGGCATGGTAAGGGTTGCATCATAGTCTGAATTGAAATGAAAATGATAAAGTTGTTAGTTATACTTGTTATATGGCATTAAGGGAGTATGTTTTATGATTAAAACTCATATATATACTGTTGTGGGATGGTTTAGTCGTAGCTGAGAATGGAAGTTGTAGCTATTTTATGGGTTGGATCATTTTATTTTGATGTTGAAATGGAAAAGAATGAGATGTGTTAAACTGTGAAATTATGGCCTTAGTATGGGATTTGGATTTAATATGGTTGTGTTTATATATGATTATGGCACAAAGGTAGTATATGTATAGGTAGAACTGATGTATACTGATGTTGAAGTAGATTTATGCCTCATGGTTATAGCTGAAACGGAGAAATGGTAGTTGTTTTGGTGTACTGAAGTTGTCCAGTCAAGGAACCGTAAGTCTGATGTTGGGCACGACTCGTGCTCATTAGCACGAGTCGTGACCATGCGTGATGGAGTCGTGCGACACTACTGCCCCTCTGGGGTTGATGTCGTGACCAAGCTTGGTCCAGCCGTGCGACCGTTTTGGCTTGACTAGGAACAGTTGTGACCAGGACAAGGTTTGGTACTTACTTTGCAAGCTTTTGAACATAATCAACCTAGCTTGGATCTAGTCCATTTGTGACTATACTTTGAGTACAACTTTAGTACTTTATAATAGAAACTTAAATGGTCCAAATTGATAGTGAGAAGGACTTTAAATATTGTCCCGAAAATGGTTGAAAGTCAATTGTAACCTTTAACCGAAGTTATCAAAATTTGCGTAGATGTGTATTGAAACCTTTATAGAAGGTGTTCCACGTTATGTTTTGAGCGTAGGACTACATGTATTGCATTATACCTCTACGTGTGATTGCCTCTATATAGTTATTGAGTCATATAGGGCGTTAAATAATCGTAGCACTATTACATTAGTTTCAGCAAGAGTATAAATACCATGTGTTGGATTATTGTACTCTATAGTGTTTCAGTATATGTCACGCTATTGTGAAGGCTTGCCAGGACTGGGTTTTGGGTAGTAAGTTGCAAGTGTGTAAACATGGGCAACTTAGTACGAAATTAATTCCTCTATGACTATAATGCTAGTACAACTTTAGTACTAGGTAAGGGAGGCTTAAGGGAACCAAAATAATGAAGGTAAGGCTGTGAGCACCCCAACCCGGGACCTAACACGCATCCCGAGCTAAGGGAGCTCAAACTAAGAAAAACCATCTTTATTTTTAAAACATTTATTTGCCTTTAAAAGAGAACCACCTTTCAAACTTTAAAATTTTAAAATCAATTAGTAATATCTCTACTTAGAGGAAATCCAACCACAACTTTAATAAACCGATATCTGATCAAATACATTGGAAACCTTAATTAACATCTGTTTAACAAAAGGGGTTTTCCATACAAAATATAAAAGAGGAATACTTAACAAATACTCCTAACAGACCACTCCTATACTTAACTTGTCAAGCCCCAAAAGCAAAGTCCACAATGATACCCCGGCCTCACTGATTCTGGTCACCTGTCTCGGAATCTAAAACAGTAAAGGGAGAGGGGTGAGAATAAATCTCAATGAGCTATTATGATATGCAGCAAGATGCCATACAGGATGCAACACGTAGCATGGCAACACTTAACACATTATGAAAGCGGTAAACACCTTACGTTACCTCATTTTACCTTTTCCCGTCTGAACAATAAGTCGTACAACGTGGGAGTAAAACTCCACTCTTTGGTGAACGGCCCCCATGCACATTCACCGCTTATAGGTCTCATACCCTGAGATCCATATAAGAAAAACAGGATACATATATGACCCCTATATTTAGAGTATCATATACTATCATCGCCACTGCAGAGAGCCGTTGGCTTCATACAGAGCATTCCCCCGGTTTCTCCTAATCGCAGCAGTATGTAAAGGCTACTTATCACTCGGTCAAGAGTTTGCGGCCCCACCCTGTGGCCACAGAGTGGGGAAGGGTCACCGATATGATGAACCTTCAATCACTTATTGAACAAATCAATAATTGATTGACTTCCATCATACCCACCCGAACATATACACATTCAAGCACATAATAGATACTTGAATTATAATCCACAAAATGGGATAATCATATAATAACATGGTAATGTATACTCATGCCAATCAATACCATAATGCAACATTTAAGTAATACACTATGCATAGTATCATCAATAAATATGAATGATAACAAATAAATCCACAATTGGGATAACCATACAACCACATAATAAACATATCCACATATTGGGATGTCACACCACCATATAACACATAATCCACACAATGGGATACCACATAACAACTTACCAAATAGTCCATACTTTAGGATATTAAGATAACCATAATATCAATAATTCCATAACTTGGACACAATGCCACAAGTGATACCTACCCATTACCAATTAGCTCAATAGTGAAACCTATGGCTTCTACACCATTGCAACTATTCACTAAAGATAGGGAGTGAGGCTACTATATATCATAAACCACTCTTACATAGTCATTATACGACCTCGAATAACATTTATTAAAGTTCAAGTTCTATTTCCCAAATTGGAATTATTTTGGTGAAGTCACAAATCAAGCCTATCAACCATTTCGGGGCAATATTTAAACTACTTCCACAATTCCATTTTGATCACTTAAGATGTCATTGAGTAGCCAAAGTATTCTACTTTAATCTAGGTTAAAGAGATTTCATTTTGGTTCTAGTTCGATTAGGTTTAAACGGCTTCAAAGTTGACCCGATGTCACCAGCCGGGGCACGACTCGTGCCCCAGGCACGACTCGTGCCCCTTTGGCCTTCCCCAAAACAGGCGTCCCCACTAGGCACGACTTCCCTTTAATCCTTGTCACGACTCGTCCCCATCCAAGGCACGACTCGTGCCACAGGGCACGACTCGTGCCACGAACCCCAGAATTGAACGAATAAAATCCTTTAGTAACCCTAACCAAAATTGTCCCAAACTGATTTTCCCTTGTTTGTGAACTTAGAAGGACTTCCTAACTTCATACACATTATATTAATTTATTTAAATCCCAAGATAACCTAAACCCAAATCATTTACCACTTGATTTCCAACCCATTTTTACTTCCATATTTCATGATTAACCATCTTAATACAACTCAACCAATTTTATTACACTTTTAATCATTTCTTATGAACAACAACAATGTTCCATAATATTAACTAATTCCTCAACTCCAAGAAGGTTTCTAAGGCCCCAAATAACCATTATATCAATAATAACAACATCAATTAATTCATGAGCATATAGAGGAAGGAAAGTCATAATAACTCACCTTAGGGTTTTAAATATGGAAGGTTAAACCTTCTAGCTTGATGAATTCCCCAAGATGATCCAACTACAAAGGTGCTCCTAAACTTGAATTTGGGGAAGAAATGTCTTGGATCCCAAGGCTTGGGAGAAGGGAGCTTCCATGGAGTCTCTTAGTGTTTTCTCTAGAAAAGAAGAATGAGAAATGAGGGAGAAGGGAGGAGGAAGGGAGTAAGGGGAGGATGAAGTAATGAAATTGGTAAGGAAATAGGGGGAGGGGGCCGGATGTGGAGGGTGTATGGGGGAGGGTATGGGTGTTGTTGACTAATGGGGGATGGAGAGTGATTTAAGGGAGGTGTCCCCCCCCCCACTCTAGCTATCCTTCTAGGCTTTCACTCAAGTATCATTTTCCCTTTTATTTATTTTTCTCAAAGCATTTAAATTAAAACCTCCTACTCAAATATTTATTCCACATTCTTAAATCCTCCTTCCCCATTCTATTCATTTTCTATTGTTATACCCTTCCCAAGAATATTATTTATTTCCCAATCATTTCACTTTAAATTTTAAGAATTCAAGGATATAATTTGAACACATAATATTAAAATAATATTAAAAGCACATTTTATGATACTAAAATAGGTGCCTAGGTTTAGGGTCGTTACAAAGGCCTTTAAATAGTGTCCTGAAATGGTTGAAAGGTAATTGTGGAACTTGAACCAAAGTTGATAAAACTTGGTAAATTGTTATAGAACCTTTATAGAAGGTAGGTAATAGTACGACATGAATATGTAGGGCTTACTTGATAGATGTTGTGCCCATATGTGATAGCATATTCATAGTTGGTTGTGCACATTGTGTTTAAATACGTGTTGCACTACTTCATTGGTTTGAGCATGAGTATTATACCATGTTATTGGTTTGGCATTATTCAACAGTGTTTACAAGGTAAGTTGCACTGTGGAAATGGTTTGACATGATTAATATTAACATGTTATATATTGATATCCCTATGTGTGGATGTAATTTCAAGTAACTGTTTATGTACTTGGATATGATTATATGAACTGTTGTTATGGGTATAGTGGGATACAATCAAGTATAGATTTGTTCTATAAATGATTGAATTATATTATACCTATGACTTGGAAGGTCTGCTGGCCATAGACATGGGAATAGCCACTGCTGTATCGTGCCAAAAGCCTTACAGATAGCTGGGAATGTTACATGATATTATGACATGGCATGTCTGTGGTTACAGACGTGGGATTGGCCACTTGATGTGGAATTGACCACTTTATGTGGGAATGTATTGTGCCAAAAGCCTTACAGATAAATGAGAGTTGTTATATTGTAGCTGGCCTCTGCTGTATGTGCCATCCGCCTTACAGATAGCGGGGAGACTTATATGTTCTATATGAATGATTATTCAGGGGGAAAGGTGACGTAAAGTGATTACTGTGTTCCCAATGTGATATGAGCAACCTGTTTATGTGTTGCATGTTATATGGCATACTGTTGCATGCATAATAACTTATTGAGATTTTTTCTCACCCCTTCTCCCTTTATTGTTTTAGATCCAGCTGAGACAGGAGGACCGGATCGGTGAGGTCGGGGATGAGTTTGGACATCTTTTGGGTTGTCAGGGTATGTTGTGTTGAGAGTTGGGGTTGTGGTTGGTGGTATTATTTTGGGAAAAGTTTGTATATAAAACAGTTATAAATAAGGTTTCAGTGTGTCGTTTTGTAATTAATCCTGGGAGTGGATTTGTGTAAAAGTGGGCTTGTGTAAGACTCTATTTTTGTACTGTTTACGTTTAAACAGGTGTTGATTGGAAAGCAGGTTTATATATATTACCTCCGAGAGAGGGGTTATTTTGAAATTGTTTTGGAAAAGGGTAATATACTTTTCAAGTTAATAAAATAAAAGTTTTTTTAAAAGTGTATTTTGAGGATCTCCAGCTTGGGACACGAGTTATAGGTCCTGGAGTTGGGGAGAGCCCTCACATTGTGTGGATATGACTTTTTATGTTCACAAAACTTGTCATAAACCTGTTTCAAATTGTATTCTTTGAGGATTAATTTCTCATTCACCACAATTTGATTTTGAGAAAACAAATAAATCACATTAATCTACTCTAAATGTAGATTACAAATATGCAATTTATTTTCATTTACATAAAATGAAATTACATTTAATTTTTTGTCAAAGATTGGTTAAACCCAATATTTGAAACCAAATTTCAACACAACTTATATTAACAACATTAAAATGAACAACTAATCTATCTTTGCGAATAAATAAATATAACATAATATATACTCCCTCCGTCCCGTTACAAATGAGACAGTTACTGTTTACGCGTGGATTAAGGAAAAAAATAATGATATAAATATTGTGAGTGTAAAAGTAAAATAGTAGAGAGAATGAGTGGAGGGAATAGTAAATTATAATGGTGTTGTGAGTATTAAAATAATGTAGGAGAGAGAATGAGTGGAGGGAATAGTAAAGATTTTTTGCCAGTTTTAAAAAGTGTGTAATTTGTAGCAGGACGTCCAATGAGAAAAGTGTGTGATTTGTAGCGAGACGGAGGGAGTATATCAATATAACACAACATTAGAAAAAACAATTAGTCACACGTAAATAAGCACTCATATATAACGATAAAGATGAAATAATTTTTTAATTTTAATTTGGTTTAGTATAGTTATTGATTATGGAATCATAAAATCGTATCTCGAAATTAAAAACTCGATTTTATTATTATTTAATACTCCCTCCGTCCCGCTAATATCCGCACTAACACTAACACTGTTTGCGAGAAAATTAAGGAATATGATATTTTAATAAAATGTTGTGAGTGTAAAAGTAAAGTAGGAGAGAGAATGAGTGGAGGGTGTAATAAATTATAATGGTGTTGTGAGTATTAAAATAATGTAGGAGAGAGAATGAGTGGGGTCGGGTGAATATTTTATTAATATAAAGTTTCCTTTTTGGGAGTGTGCGGATATTAGCGGGACGCCCAAAAAGGAAAGTGTGCGGATATTAGCGGGACGGAGGGAGTATGTAACTATTCTACTTTCTTCCTTCATTTTATATCTACGTGCATATTTTGTCATTTTGGGTGTCCCAAATTTACGTGTACATTTTCTAAAATGGAAAAGAATTTTTATTATTCCCTCCACTCATTCTTTCTTCTACATTATTTTAATACTCACAATATCATTATAATTTACTATTCCCTACTGATACCGAAAGAAAGAGAGTATTTCCTAGGTTTCCGATTTTTCGGTTCAATCTTTTTTTTTTTTTTTATTTCACACCCTAATGTAATGGCTAGTAGAAGACAAGGCTGGATGTATTAAATCGTGTAACCTCTGAGGAGGTACACATTGTTTGGTGTCATATACTTGGGGTATAATGTAACCCAAACAACACTGTCAGTCTGTCACCCACCAAACCCAAAAAGCGGGTCTCCACCCTCCACTACACATCACCCAAGGCCCCCCAAAACAAATACTCCCTCCATCCCGAAAAACTTTATTCCTTTACTATTGAAAACGGAAAATAAGAAATAATTTTATTAAAGTATGTGTTATGAGTGGGAGGAGAGAGAATGAGTGGAGAGAATAATAAATTTGAAAAGTGTTATGAGTGGGAGGAGAGAGAATGAGTGGAGAGAATAGTAAAAATTTTTTCCTTTTTAGGAAAGTGGAACTTTAAAGTGGGACGCCCAAAATAGTAAAATGGGTAATGTTTTATGGGACAGAGGGAGTACTCCCTCCGTCCCACAATAATACCGAAAAATTTTCCTTTTGGGCGTCCCACAATAATTAATAATTTTCCAAAATGAAAATGGGATTCACTTCTCTCTACTCACAACACTTTTTAAATTTACTATTCTCTCCACTCATTCTCTCTCCTATTTTACTTTTACACTCACAACACATTACCTCTATCATTTTTTACCTTAATCTCTGTGTCGGACAAAAAATTTTACATAATTGTGGGACGGAGGGAGTACAGTATTATAATTGTTTACCCTTTTTCTTCGTTTTTTTTTTTTTTTAAATTTTATTTTGCATTTTCAATGCCTACAAAGCAATAACGTACATGTTTGACG
The DNA here is from genome assembly GCA_022495995.1 of Adenophora triphylla var. japonica. Classification (NCBI taxonomy): domain Eukaryota; kingdom Viridiplantae; phylum Streptophyta; class Magnoliopsida; order Asterales; family Campanulaceae; genus Adenophora; species Adenophora triphylla. The sequence continues at coordinate 167,602 of JAFEMH010003765.1, forward strand.
GCTTTTCTTCCTTATTTTTTTTTTTTTAATTTTATTTTGCATTTTCAATGCCTACAAAGCAATAACGTACATGTTTGACGGCTTGTGCTAATCAACTTTTACCGCTATGCTTTCATTTGGTTGAGCATCTCCTATGCAATAATGCTTTTTTTCTTTTACAAGAAAAAGAAAAAACTTTTTTCTTTATGAATATGAATTCCTTATTATCACAACCCCAATGATAGCAACTGACGGATCCATAAAATTTCACCACTGTTTTCCTTTTTTTTTTTCGCATTTGTTCTTGATTTTTATACTAAAAAACATTTTCTTCCTAATAAATTAACAAAGTCGCATCAAAAAATATATACTCCCTACGTCTCACCTGAAATCGAACTTTTTTTTTATACGTCTTACCTCAAATCGGGCTATACAAAATGGCAAATAATATTCATTATTTCTCTCACTCACTTATTCTCTCTCTTACTTTACTTTTATATTAACAACACCAATCAACTTACTATTTTGTTAACTCTTTTTCTCTTCTACTTAATTTCCATACTCACAACACCTCTCTGCTACCTCACCTTTCCTTAATCTCTATGACCAAAAAATTAATCTGATTTGAGATGCGAGAAAAGGAATATAAAAATACTTTTTTTGTTTATTAATTTGCTAATTTTTGTACTAATAAGACATTACATACACAAAATTGTACCACAAAATTCAATCACAAACAACGAAATATAATCTATAATATAGAGTGAGTCAACTCAGTCTGTAATAGAGTATAAATAGAGGATGTATCTCTCTGTATTGGAACAGAATAGATTGTAACAGAATTCAGTTGAGGAATAAGAAACATCTCTCTTAATTTCCATATGGTATCAAAGCTATTCCGCAAACCCTAACTCTCGATCTCTTTCTTCTATTTGATTGATCAAATCGATCGATCATTCTTCTTCAAAACCTAATTCTAGATCTCTACCTTGAGCTCTATCAATGGCGGATGATGACTCCGACAACTCTGGCGGTGAACAGGTTGATGATTATGACTTGATTGAGCAGAATTTGGTACTAAATCCTCTTCATACTCTTTACTTACATCGAATGATCATTACGGCCTCTGTTTGATTCTTGAAATTCTAGTTGAACACAACTATAATTCATGGAAGCGAAACATGATGATTGCCTTGTCAACTAAGAATAAATTAGGCATTATTCTTGGATTACATAAACAACCGCTTCTACCTCGAAAATACTTCCATCGATGGATGCGTTGCAATGATATGATCATCTCTTGGTTGTTTAATGTGGTCTCTGTGAAATAAAGTCGAGTATTGTGTACACCACTATGGCCAAAGACATTTGGGACAATTTAAGTGAGAGGTTTACTCGAGGGACATGCTCCTCAAGTCTATCAAATCGGGAAGGAAATCAATTCATTCACTCGGGATAATCTCTCCTCTCCGCATATTTTACCGCAGTTCAAAGCACTATGGGATGAGTACTTGAATCTAACTCAAGCACCTAAATGTACTTGTAATTGTATACGTGGAGCTTCTAAGAAGGTTGAAGAAGCGAACACTTGCATCAAGTAACACAGCTTCTCATGGGCTTAAATGAATCATTCGTGACATTAGAGGCATTATTCTCGCTAAAACTCCTTTACCAACACTTGCTTTGTGGCTGTTCTCTACTTGCTCAAGATGAGAAGCAAAGAGGAATTCTGCTCGATCCTCACTGTCAAATATCCTCCAAATGTTCTTGATTCTACAACCTCTTCTTGTCGAAGACACTGGTAGTTACAAATCAATTACCTCATCATCAATCGGCTACAAAAGAGTAGATAAATCCAAGCTTTTACGTGATCATTGTGGTGGGGTCAAGCATACCAAGGAGGTTTCTTTATCACTTGATATCCTGAGTGGCATCCCCTGCATGGTACTAAACCAGACACTTCAAAAATGCCTAAATTCAAATCCAAGTTCACAAGCCCTTAGTGGTGGATCTATGAAGGCTGCAAATGCTTGCGGGGCCTTACGAAAGTTCGGATGATTTAACTTCTTCACAATATCGGCATCTACTCAACTTGATAAATCGCGGACCATTCGCAATACCGGTGATCGGATTGCGGGTATAATCTCTTGAATCTATGTATTGCTAGTTCTTCTCATTCAATTCCTTTAACACCACATCTCAATGATTGGATTATTGATTAAGGGCAATGATCATATTACCACTTCCTTTTCTGCCCTGATTGATCATGTTCCTTTGAATTCTCTTGTATTACTTCCAACTGGTCAATCAGCCCTTATAACTCACAAAGGTACTATCAAGCTTACTCCTCAATTGTCCTTGTACAATGTTTTGTACATTCCAAATTTCAAATTCAATCTAATCTCTGTGAGTAAGCTATCTTGTGATAGTAACCTGTGCCTCATTTTCTTTCCTTCTTACTGTTTGTTACAGGATTTAGTGGGGAGGAAGGTGAAGGGGATTGGTCAACTCCAAGGCAACCTGTATAGACTTGTTCTTCCTGCTCACACTCCCACAAGTTCTTTCGGTTCTTCTTTCATTGTTTCCGGTACTACTAGTCTTCAAGTGTGGCATAATAGACTAGGCCATTGTTCTATCTCTACTCTTAAACACATTTCTGATGTACCTTGTGTTTCCACTTCCAGTTCCAACTTTATGTGTGAAATTTGTCACTATGCTAAACAAACAAGGATATCATTTCCTTTAAGTCTATCTCATTCATCTAATCCTTTCTCTCTCATTCATTGTGATGTGTGGGGACCATATAAACATCCCACTTTAGATGGTTGTACTTCCTTTTTGACTATTGTTGATGATTGCACTAGATCTACTTGGACTTATTTGCTTCAGTCTAAATCTCAAGTTCATCAATACCTTGCATACTTTCTTAAATTCATATCCAATCATTTCAAAGCCAATGTTCTTACCATCGAGATCAGATAATGGATCTGAATTCTTTAATAAGGATATCAATTCTCTTCTTCTTCCTCTTGGAATAACTCAGAATAGCTCTTGTGTTCAAACTCCCCAACAAAATGGTCGAGTGGAAAGGAAACATAGACACCTTCTTGAGATAGCAAGGGCTTTAAAATTTCAATCTCATTTACCAATTCAATTTTGGGGAGAGTGCATCCTTACAGCCACTTATCTCATTAACGGATTTCCCAGCGGTAGTGCTTAACAATAAATCTCCTCTTGAATTGTTGCTTGGTCAACCCCCTTCTTATAATCATCTTAGAGTGTTTGGATGCTTGTGTTTTTCATCCACTCTTCAAGCTTCAAGAGACAAATTTTCCTCAAGAGCCACCAAATGTGTGTTTATTGGCTATCCTTTTGGAAAGAAAGCATATAAACTATATGACTTGAGTACTCACAAAATCTTTCATAGTAGGGATGTGCATTTCTATGAAAACACATTTCCTTTTCAGAATTCTTCTTCGATTATTGAGTCCAATTCTTCTTGTCCAAATCGATCGTAGTCCATTCATCTACTTCATTTATCTCTTACTCCTCTTGAGTTTCTTTTTGATGATGAAAATTACTGTTCCTTCGGTTGTTCATGATTCAACCTCTTCTACCACAACTCATGTTGATGATCCTGTGATTCCTTCCCTTCCTACGTCGGACCTTCGAGAACAAAAAGTTGTTCCGGCTAGATCTGAGGACTATCTTGGTTTGCCTACTCGGTTTCAAGTACCAAGTTCTTCCTCTTCTTCACCTTCTTCTTCATTTGTCGGTTCTTGTCTTTATCCTATCTCAAATTACATGTCATTTTCAAATTTATCTCCTTCTTATTGCTCATTCATTTGCAATATCTCTTCCATTGTTGAACCTTCCACATATAATCAAGCCGTCTCTAATCCAAAGTGGTGTGAAGCCATGGCTTCGTAATTGAATGCATTAGAACAAAACAATACATGGTCTTTGCGGATTTTACCTCTGGCAAAAAGATTGTAGAGGCGTAAATGGATTTATAAGGTGAAGTATCTTCCTGATGGGAACATAGACAAGTATAAGGCTAGGTTAGTGGCAAAAGGGTTCACTCAAACCTATGGCCTTGATTATTTTGACACATTTGCTCCAGTGGCAAAGATGACATCAGTAAGGGTATTCCTTGCTCTTGCTGCCTCTCAGAATTGGTTTCTATCTCAAATGGATGTCAGTAATGCCTTCCTTCATGGTGAATTGAATGAGGAAGTGTATATGGCAATTCCTCCAGGTTATAATGTTCCAGAGAGTTTGAGTCAAACTTCTTCTTCTTCTCAGCCTGTAGTGTGCAAGTTACTTAAGTCTCTCTATGGCTTAAAACAAGCACCTAGGCAATGGTTCTCCAAGTTCTCATCTACACTGATCAAATTTGGTTTTGTTCAGTCTAAAAATGACCATTCCCTGTTTACTTTGAAGACTGGTTCTCATTTTACTGCTCTTATAGTATATGTGGATGACATTTTAATTGCTGGTTCAAGCAATGAGACCATCTCCTCAGTAAAATCTTATCTACATACTCAGTTCAACATCAAAGATCTAGGCAAATTGAACTATTTCTTGGGAATTGAGGTTGCTAGATCCAAAGAAGGTATTTGTCTTCATCAAAGAAAGTATGCTTTGGACTTAATCACAGAGGCAGGTCTCCTAGGTTGCAAGCCTTCTAAGGTTCCTATGGAGGCTAACCATCATTTGGCTTCTGATGATGGTGAGTTATTTCCTAAACCTGACTCATATCGACGACTTGTTGGCAAGCTCATCTACTTAACCATAACCAGACCAGATCTCTCTTATGGTGTTCACATTTTGAGTCAGTTCATGGCTAAGCCCAGAGTTCCCCACTTTCAAGCTGCTATTAAGTTGGTGAAGTATTTAAAAGGTACCCCTGGACAAGGTCTTCTATACTCTTCCAACTCATCTCTTCAGATACAAGCTTTTTGTGATGCTGATTGGGCTGCATGTCCCACATCAAGGAGGTCAATTTCTAGTCATTGTATTCTTTTGGGTGGTTCTTTGGTGTCATGGAAGGCTAAGAAACAAAGTACAGTGGCCAGATCTTCTGCAGAGGCTGAGTATAGAACTATGGCAAATGCATGTTGTGAATTAACTTGGTTGGTTGCTTTACTTCATGATTTTCACATTTCAGTGGCTACTCCCATTCCTTTATTCTGTGACAATAAGGCAGCCTTGCACATTGCCTCAAATCCTGTTTTCCATGAGAGAACCAAGCATATCGACATTGATTGTCACTTGGTCAGAGACAAAGTGAAGGCTGGTTTCATTGTTCCCACATTTACATTCACCAAGACTCAGTTAGCTGATATTTTTACCAAGTCTCTTAATACTACCATTCTTTTTCCTCTGTTGCACAAACTTCAAGTCTTTGATATTTTTAAGACTTCTAGTTTGAGGGGGGATAACATAGAGTGAGTCAACTCAGTCTGTAATAGAGTATAAATAGAGGATGTATCTCTCTGTATTGGAACAGAATAGATTGTAACAGAATTCAGTTGAGGAATAAGAAATATCTCTCTTAATTTCCATAATCTACACAAATTAAAAAATGGGATAAAATTCTAGGAATTACTATGTATATTATTAATTGTAATATTTAATTTTTTTACTCAAAGAAAATAAGTTTTGATTCTTTTAAGTGACCAATCAGCTTTATATCAACACAAAATCACAAAGAGGAAATAATATTCTAAGAACTATTAAGTTACATTTTATAGTAATATTATTGTGCAGTTCAATTATACTACATTAAAATCTTTATAATAGATAACTTACATTTTATAATAAAATAAGTGACATCTTATTTATATCACGTGTGTTACATTTTATCTAGAAATATAGAAAATGAAATTTATTTTTATTATATGAGCTACATTTTATATGAACTACTCCCTTTCAAACTGACAACATCTATTTCACTAACCTATTCATCATTCCATTTGTGACCCCAATAAATCTTATTTCAAACTATTGTATAGTCAAATTACACATATACTCCTATATACCGAATCCCTAAAATATGTAGTTATTTGACTTGTTTTAGTTGTTAAAGTGGAAAACATAACAAAACAAAACAGGAGACTTAAAAAGAAAACACTTAAAAAAAAAAAAAAAAAACTCATTGTGGGCCCATGTGAATGTGTATTTATTTTCTTAAAGGTGTACTTCCCAAAATATCAAAGCTTATATTATTTTATACAATATTTAATGAAACTCATTTGTCATACTTATAACAATAATCTACTTATTATTTCCTCAATCATTCTTCCTTTTATTTTACTTTTCATATTCTCATTCATGTAGAGCCTAAACTAGAAATACCTGAGAGGTTGCTGGAAGGTCTTAAATACCTTCAAATTTTAGAAAAGATGGAAATACTCCCTCCGTCCCAATTTAAATGTCTTAAAATAGGTTCGGCGTGGGAATTAAGGAAAGTGATGTAAGAAAGAGAAAAAATTTAAATGTTGTGAGTAAGAAAAATTAAATAGAAGAGAGAATGAGTGGGGGGAATAGTTAGCAGAGAGAATGTTGTGAGTGTAAAAGTAAAGTAGGAGAGAGGATGAGTGGGTGGAATAGTAAAAAAAACTTTTCTTTTTTGGGTTGAGATATTTTAAATGGAACGCCCAAAAAGGAAAGTTGAGACATTTAAATTGAAAGGAGGGAGTAACAAATTTCCGGAATGAGGCACTTACATCGGCATCAACATAATCAATAAACTTTTGAATAATACTATCAGTTGTCCTAAAATGCTTGTAAATAATTGATATCCACTGTACAATACACTATACTGAAGCTCCAATTTTAACAATTCATATACTTTATCTACCTCACTCACATGAATGTCAACCAAAATTTTGAGCATAATAATAAGTAAGAAAAAGTAATAATACGAAGAAAAGTAGAATAGTGTAGTAGGTGTTGTGAGTATGGAAAGTAAAATAGAAAAGCGAATAAGTGAGAGTAAGAGTAAGTGAATTGTTGTTTAGGAAGTATATTTTTCAGTCCTAATGACATCCTCCTATAATAAACATTCAATTTCACTTTACACCTAATGACATTTAAAAAGTTAATTTTCATTAATTAATCTTAGCAAAACTAACGAGAATTTGCTAAAAATTTAACAGCATCCAAAAAGTTAAATGTTGTGTTGGACGGTCAAAGTGAGATGATTGCAGGAGAGGGTCAAAGGGTGTTGTTCGAGCTTGGTGAATGTTGGTACGCTTGACGTTGCGTGGTTATTGAAAATCCTAGTCGTGGGTTGGTGTGTTAGAAATTCTAACTTTTTTGGATGTCATTAGTTTTTGGAAAATTTTTGTTAGTTTTGTTAAATTTTAGTAACAAAGTAGCTTTTTTGAATGTCAACAGGGGGTAAGATAAGCTGCATTTTAGGTTCTAAAGTTTTGGTGACTTCGCAATGTAGTCCCAAAATTTCACTATTTAAAATTTAGGTTTAAAGTTGTATTTTGTTTCGATGTTAGGGTTTTTGACCGATTTTGTTAGAAAAACTTGTTAAATGATCACGTCCAATTCAAATGTTATTTAACAGAGGATTTTTTTTGAAACTTGGCAAGGGCTTTTAGACTTTTAGTCTCTCAACCTCCGTTCACTCCTTCCCCTCTCTGCCGACAACTCCTCCCTCCCCTCACTCACCTCCTATTTTGGTTGTCGTATGTGGCTAAATTTGTGTTCTGTAGGTGGTGATTGATGAAAAGGAACCAGAGATGTCTGGTGAGCGATTTAGGGCAAATGATGAATTTTTTTTATGCCTTCATTCATTTGAGGCGCCTCGTCTGTGGGGTTGTTCGGTGTTGTCGAAGTTTCACCGACAATCGATGACGGTGAGGGAGCGCCGAAATTGACGGAGGAGATTGGTGGCGCATCTAAGGTACGACAACAATGATTTTGGTGGCGGGGGCTGCTTTATCTACTCAAGGGGAGTCCGAATCTAGCATTTCTTTGTTGCTTTGATCCGAGACGATGATTTTGGGTATTTTTGTAAAAAAAAAAAAAATTAAGGTCGATGGTGGTGATGGAGGTTGATGGTGGGTGGTGGTGATGGTGTTTAGGGAGTGCAATGGTGACGTGGTGGTGGGTGGCGGAGATGGTGATTGGTGATGTGGTAATAATGCATGAAAAAATTTAACATTTTAAAATTAATTCAAATAACAAAATTTTATATAAAAAAATTGTTAATATAAGTATTAGATTTTTAAATTGTAGTAAAAAATTCTTTAAAAAAAATATAGTTAAAAATAGTTACTTCAAAGAAATATTTCTCTTCTCGCATTTTTTTAAATGTTTTTATAATAAAAAATACATAATTTGTTTTTTATATTTAGTGATGTTAGTTTTTTCATTTTGACATTTTCATTCAATTTGCATTGAAATAAACATAAAGAATTCTTGTTCAAAAATATCTTCCGTTAAATGACACGTAACTTGCACGTGGACGTATGACGAATTTTTCTAACAAACTGATTAAAAATTCTAATAATATGCAAATAAAATGACAATTTTGAGGAGTATATTATAAAGGGGAAATGGTATATTGGGCCCCAAAATTTAGGGGGTGTTTCTAAGTCATACCCTATTTTATCACTATTTACAATATATGCTCTAGAGTTGTTATTCTGTTAGCATTTAGGATTTTTAACTAGCTTTGTTAGAAAAATTCGTTAAATGATCATGTGCAAGTCAAAAATCACTTAACAGAGGATGTTTTTGAACAATAATTCTTTTATTGTTGTTTTAATGCAAATTAAATGAAAATAAATAACCAAAATTAAAAATCCCATTTTATGTTTCAAACTTTAAAACAAAACAAAATAATTATTATCTAAATTAAAAAAGAAAAACTAAAGAAAGTTAATATAATAAAAAAAAATTGAAAACAATAATATATTATGCTGGAAACGTTATTAGATTAAAATTAAATATTTCATTTTGAAGCAATAATAATTATTTTATTGATTTAAAAATACAATATTTATTAGATGAAAATTAATAATCAGAATAAAAAATTACTCTTAACTTTTTTTAAGAAAAATTACTCCATCTTATTATTATAAAAGGAAGGAAAAAACAAACGAAAAAAAAACCCCAAACCCAAACGCACAGTCCTCTTCATCACCCTAAGCTCTCAAATCATTCACCCCTCTTCAACAATGGCACGCACAGAAGATGAGCGAACGCATTCTGCTTCCGGTGAAGAAGAGGATGGATCATTTGAACAACTATCTCAATCAGAATCCAACAAGAACACACCTTCAACGTCGGTAACTAAAAAGCCATCTGAATCTTCCAAGCAGCCCGTCCAGCCCGTCCAACCCGCTCCAGATGTCACTTCGTCGGAAGAAGACGAATCCAGATCTGAATCGGAATCTGATTCCATCCATTCTCCAATGAATTTCGGCGAACCGATTCCTGCTGTCGGACGTATTACTTTTAAACCGATGGAAAATCCACCTGAAGCTGTTACAAAACCATCATCCGAGCCGACTACCCCGTCTTCTCCGGAGGAGTCTAACAGTAAGGTAAAACGACCAGCTTCGCAAGTTAAGACCCCTGAGCCAAAGAAGACTAAGTGTGAGTTTGGGAGTGCTTTTTTGTGGCTTATAATCACTTTTGAAGCTCAAAATTACTTTTAATAGTGTTTGGATAACAATATTGATTATGATTTTAAGCTGTTAGAATGCAAAAAACTGTGTTTTCGTAGAAGCAGCTATGACCCAGCTTTTCCTAAAAGTGATTCTTATAAGTTGTTATTTGTTTTGTTTTTACAATAATAACCTCTATCTCTTTTGCATATTTATTATATCGAGATTCATATCATAAAGGTCATTTTTGATATTTATCTTTTATAATCAGTTTTGAACATATACTATCCAAACATACTTATAAATTTAGTATTTATTACAAATAATCGATTTTTCTAGAATCACTTTTGAAAAATCACTTTCATGGAATCAGAAGCAATGCCAAACTCACCCTAAGAAGAAGGGAGGTGATGCTGAAGATGGATCCGACAAAGCCAAAAGACAATTGGTGGGAATGATCCAAAGAAGCAATTGTATTGTATTTTTAAATCAATAAAATAATTATTGTTGCTTAAAAAATGAAATATTTAATTTTAATCTAATAACGTTTTCAACATAATATATTAATGTTTTCAAATTTTTTAATTATATTAACTTTCTTTAGTTTTTTTAATTTAGATAATAATTATTTTATTTTGTTTTAAGTTTGAAACATAAAATGGAATTTTTAATTTAGATTTTTAATTTTGGTTATTTATTTTCATTTAATTTGCATTAAAACAACAATGAAAGAATTATTGTTCAAAAACATCCTCTGTTAAATGACATGTAACTTGCAAATGATCATTTAACGAATTTTTCTAACAAAACTAGTTAAAACTCCTAAAATGCTAACAAAACAACTACTTTGGAGCCTATATTATAAATATTGATAGAATAGAACCTGACTTGACTTAGTAACACCCACTAAATTTTGGGGTTCAAAAAGCAATTTCCCTTATTATAAATAGTACTAGTAAAACTTTGAAGCCCTACATTGCAACATCACCGTAAATTTTGGGGGCAATTCGCAATTTCGCCCTACTAGAAATAAAGTGAGTTGAAGTTAATGGCATCACACACATGAGTGTTGCTTGATTGGGACCCACACACACCCTGGCACACAAATAAAAATACCAATGCACTAGAAAACTTTACATTGGGCCCAATGCTTTGTCAGCACCCATGTGAAAGTGTTCCCTATTGTTTTGTGGCCCTTCTCTCTCTCCCCTCCCATCAAATGGTAGGTCCCACACACACAATATAAATATAAACCCAACACCTACTGCAACAACAAGACAAATCCATCTCCAAAATAAATGATAAAACAACCAAATAAATAAAAAAATAAAAATAAAAATAAAACACAAAATCCCAGATATAGACATTATGCCAATCAGCCTTAATTATATTAATAAAAGTAAAGAAAATAACACTCTATAATTCATCATTTCTAAACATTTTGCTCTTTTTTGTCTACTAAACATTCTAAAAAGGTAGTACAACTTTGGTTAAACGGTAAATAGATATGGTAGAAAATGAACCATTTCTTTTTGTACCTTAAACCTACCAAATTCAAGTGACCTGCTTTCTGAACTCCTCCTTTAAAAGACCAAGCTTTTTTTTACCCCATTTGAGTTACTGACCCAAATCAGCTCTTTTCTTGATCTGCAGCTGCTGATGCTGATGCTGTACATTAATCTAACACACACTAAACAAACTAAATATGGGTACTGTTTCTTATGGACTGGGAAAGCTATCTTTGGTGAGAAAATGGTTGAAAATTACAGTCCCAAGAGGAGTCAATTTCCTACATACATTGACTTTGACTTTTCTATAAACTACTATTTTTTCCTCTTTTTTTTTTTTTTTTTTTATTTTCTTCTCATAACTATATGGTCCAATCTAATTAAGACACGGTAAAACAACAACAAAAGAGATGAGGGACCTACTATCTTTACTTTTTTACCTTTAGTGTTTGTATGGTAGTATGATGATGGTGGTATGGTGATAATATTTATATATTTTGTCATGTTGATGATGAATCTCTCTCTCTCTCCTTTAATATCTGATCTGAGTATCTTCTTTAGGTTACATTTTATATGCATCTTCTTCCTGTAAAAAAAAATAAAATCCAGTCAAACATTGCAACTATGCCCTCAATTAAAAATAGACTGAAACACAAGTTGTGGGCATGTGCAAATATCAAGAAATAATTAAACAAGTAATGCAGGATGTGTTTACTTTTCTAAAAGAAAATACTTGCCTGAGCTAGGGAAGCCACATGCCCACTCAGGTGGTCAAGCCCTACATTCCAATGGCACCATGACTAGAGGCAAACCTGATTCAAAGCACAATGTAAATGAGATTCCTTTTGTAGTGGAAGGAAGAGAGAAAGAAAGAGTGTCTTTTATTGTATTTTTTGTGACAAAAAGTACCTGGGCACTTGAAAGTAACAAGATTTGAGTGAAGCCATATCTAATGTAGAAGTAGCTGGAAGTAAAGGTGAAGTGATCAAGTTATTGGTACCCAATGAAGCCGGGACGGCAATGGAACCGTTGCTGCGATTGTTGTCGACCTCATCGGCATCGGATGAGAAGGCGGTTCTGTAGTCGCCGGAGGCTTTCGGTGATGCAAAGAGAGAATCAGGAAGATTGTGCTCCAAGCTGCATGCCAAGTACAATAAACTTAGTTTAAAAAAAGGGCTGTAAATTGTTTGCTAATAAGTATAAAGCAAGTGAATAAGTTTAATATTTGGTTTTTGCTATTATGGGTTGTTTTTATTTCTATCAAAAAGTCAAAAAAAGATTACCTTTCTAGAAAATCACTTTCTTCATGATGTGAGCTTGATTTACAATTGCCATTGCTATTGGCCTTATTACCTTCTTCCTCCACAAAGAATTCAGATGATTCCTTCTCTTTCTCACTATCTTTCTCAAAACCATTCCCAGTTTGGGGATCATCTACATTGACAATCACAGGAGTTCCCAATCTAGACATGAAATCATCCTCTGCAGCAAAACATGGCAACATGTAGCTAAGCTAAGAAACTACCATCAATTCTTTTTCTAATTTTCATGGGGAATTACTAAAAATTTAGATAAATTGATTAAGGGTTGTTAATGACATGAGGAGACGGACCTTCAGGACTACTGCGATCGGAATTGGAATGGAAAAAGGAAGAGTGACCGAGAAAACTAGGAGAGTGAGTGGGTGAGGGAATTGCAGCACCGGTTGAAAGGGCACGATGATGATGGTTCCTCTTTACATCAAGAAGTTGCAGACTCATCAGCCTACGGTTCTGGAGCTCAATTGCTTGTTGCAAGTCCGCCTGCTCCTCCAACTTCCTTCTCCATAGCACGTCTTGCTGTGTGTTGTATAACATCCGTGCCCCTACGAAATACAAGGATGCCATAAACTCCATTAACTTCAAATAAACTTATGCATTGTATTTATCTACTTCAGTACAAAAGACTGTCATCTAATCAAACTTGTACCCATCCCTAAATGAAAATCTAAATTTAATTTAGGGGCATTCTAAAATGTTTACCTTGCAAAGATGCATAAATACTCTTGTTATCCACTTTTAAAAACATTTAGTGTTGCAAGTATACAATGAATAGTGAAGATTTTTTGATAAATATATTTATGGACAGTTTTTTTTACAAAAAATAAATAAATCCATTTAGGACAATTTCTTCAAAATGGACATTCAATTAGGGACGGGGGAGTACTAAGCATGAACCAAACAAGAATGCTCACCAAGCTGCATATCAAAAGGGTCTCTCGAGTCAAAGGTCGTAGGGCTACCACATGATGAATACTCTCCCCTCTCCATTTGCTGCTGTTGCTTTCTGCATTTCCCAATCCAAACTTTAAGAATGGAAAACACACACACAAAGAAAAAAAAAACACAGTGCCGAAAGTGAGAAAAAGTACCTAAACTTATCAGGAACTTTGCCCTTCTCCTTGTAAGGCTTCACAAGAACTCTAGCATCACAAACAAAATGGGGATTTCCCTTTGCAAGAATAAGCTTCACAGTCTCTGGATACACAAATGTAACAAATCCAAACATCCTCTTCTGTTGATATGGTATCCTCACGTCTTGCACCGGTCCGTAAATACTTCCATAATACAAAAATAATTACATTCAAAATAAAAAAAATAAAATAAATTTCAACCGAAATTGTTAAAAACACCATACCTGAAATAGTTGGAGACATCTTCTTCCCTGAAAGTACTATCGGCCGGAAAAGTTAAGTAAATCTGCCTCGACACCGGGTTAGCCATCCCCATACCCATTGAAAACTCGTTCCGGATTCTACCAAATTTGTTCATCTCCTCCCCCATCATCAGCGCTGCCGCTGCCCTACACCACCCACAAGGACAGTAAAAAATGTCACAAAACAGATAAAAATTCAGATAAAAAAAAAATCATTTAAATATATTGTAATTATTTTACCTTGGGCTATCATTTTGCTGTTGCTGTAGAAGAAGATTCATACATTTATTGGGTGAGTATGGAAAGTTGGGTGAACCTATCAGCTGAGAAGCCGCGGCTAACCTATGTTGATGAGCCGACTTAGATCTGAGCAGCTCTTGGCACTGCTCAGTCATTTCCAGCTTGCTCGGCGATCCAACCATGGCGGCTCCGTCGGAGTCAACCAAGCCGGCGCCATGTACAAACCTACAGCTAGTTCCATTCTTGCAGTACCCTCTAGCGTAGTACAAGCATGGCTTCCACCCAAATCCACCAGCTGGGTCGTCGGAACCTCCCAAGCAAATATCGTTCACTGAGCAGCTTCGCCGGTGCGGTCCGCCGTGCCAGCCAGCTGAGCCGCCGTAGCTCGGGCTTGAAGCTAAGTCCGGCTGACCCGGGTAGAAAAAATCTGGGCTCTTGGGTCCGAGAGGAGGCGACCCGTCGTTGAGAAAAGAGAGTTGCTCTTGGAGGTGGAAGTCATCCATTAAATCAGCCTCTCCACCGCCACCGCCACCGCCGCCGCCACGGTAAAACGGTTGCGCAGACGAGTTCATGGCCGACGGAGAAGACCCGATTCCCAAATTACTCAACCCATTACTCGACCGCGGACCACAATTGTTACCGTAACTCCCAGGACTTATGAGATCTTCGGGGTGTTGAAAATCGGAGAAATTCGACGAATTAGTCCAGGAAGATGAAGGGTTCGGGATGCTAAGCGGAGAAGGTAGATTAGAGAGACCATTTATGATCCTTGAAGAAGTTGTCGAAGAAGAGTTTTGCCGAGAAAGGGAAGGTGAGAACGGCGACGGAGACGAGGGTGTTGAAGGTGTAGACGAGGTGTTCGACGAAATTCCGAGCTCTTTTCTAGCCTTGAAAATAACCGAGTGGACAAGTGATTCAGGGCCAAAAGCTAAGCGAATCATTTCTTTCTCGCCGTGATCTTGAATAAGCAAAAGACCCATGATCTTAGAAGCATTTTCAGGATCCAAATTCTGAATCTTAGAGTAAACAACTCTAGTTGCTTCATAAGAATCCATGTTTTCTTGAAGGTTGGTACTAAATTCAAACACTCCAAAAAAAAAAAAAAGTAATTTTGAGTAAAGATTTGGGTTCCACAACCACCACAAAATCACACCTAACAAAACCCTTGTGTAATTTTCAGTAAGCTCTTTCTGTAGCTCCTGCAAAAAGAAACAAAAAGTGCTGATAAGAAAGAGAATTCCCGTGGGGGGGCTTTACATAAAATGATCAAGAAAAAGTTGATAAATCAAATTTAAACATAACATGGGTCAAAAATCACATACCCATGAAATCAAAAGTCCTGTTCTTAGTGTAGATAGCTAGAGCTAGATGGGTAGGTGATGAGTAGTGAGAGAAGAAGCAAGTCAAAGGAAGCCAAACCCATTACTGTGTGAGTGTGAGTGTGTTTTGGAAAGATGTGAAGTGAGAAATAGGAGTAAAGCCAAACCACCGCCTACTTGTTCTTGAGTTGAGGGGGGAGAAGTAGGCAGTAGTAGGAGGAGAAGAAGAAGACAAGAGGTGGTGCAGAAGAAGAGAAAGAGGAAGTCAGGACAATCAATGTGTTGTTAGTGAAGGCTATTTAGTTACCAGTAGCTAGTAAATCTAAATCTATATCTATATCTAAATCCATCCCGCAGATGCTTTTCTTACTTTGAAGGGAACAGTGTTCATGACTTGTGCGTTTTTGTTGTAAGATAGTAAAAGCAATGTCATACGAACCCCAAATTATTTAGAACGTGTAAATTTTTTTATGCATAGTACTTTGTTTTTTTCTAAAATTGAATAAAATTAATAACAATTTTAGATATATGTATCCTCAATTTTATTTTTATAGTTATAAAAACCTAGGGAAATTACAAATAAAAATTCAAATTATGGGAGATGTTTGCGATTTTTTCTCAAATAATTCGTTTTTAAAATTTTGTTTCCCAAAATAACTCATATTTCAAACTATTTCTCAAAATGATCAATTTTTTGGAATTCGCTACACGGTGTAGGTGTGTAGCGAGTTTGACTGTGACCGGTTAAATTCGCTACACGGTGTAGCGAGTTTGGTGTAATTAGGTTTTGCCATTTTGTAATTAATCACTGTAATTAAGTAAAGAAGAACTCGCTACACCGTATAGAGAGTTCCTCTTTTTTTCCAGTAGATAATGTTTTTCCACAGCAAATTCATTCATTCTCTTGTATCCTTCATCGGAACTGAATTTTCAGCCTCCACCCCTCAATCTTCTCGATCCAAATTCAATTAAACCAAAAAAAAATGGATCCATCTCTCCTCCGTTATATGAACTGTCGTCCCAATTACTCCGGCCAATCCTCCACCCCTCAATCTTCTCAATCCCATCTCTCTCAATCCTCTTCTTCATCGCCTCTTATTCCTGGTCCCGCCGGTGTCGTACAGTCCGCCATGCGCCGGAAAATCCTCGACCATCAGAGCTTATCTTCGCAGGAATCCCCGATCGCAACACAAGAGTATATACGGAGAGCGATTGAAGATCTGGTGAACGATGACAATTTTCAAGACAGTCCTTGGCTCTCTGTAATGAAATTTCTCACTGAAGCCGGTACATATTATCCGTTGAGCTCTATCAAGAAGAAATGTCATAATATTGACACGGTGGATCAGGTATAATATCAAGATTAATTATATGTGTAAAGATAATTGTTTTTTTACATTTATGTATGTTCTATCAGGTTGTTGCTATTATTAAGTCCTGCACACCAAATGGTCTTGGTGATCTTATGGTGACTTTGAAAGTTAGGATATGAGCTTAGTATGCTTTCTAGCATGGGTGAAATGTGTTTTGAGTTACTAATTGGGATAAAATTATTAAGATCCTACGGATACCATAGATGCTTCCATTCATCGAAAAGTGCTAACTGGGAGTGAATTTGCAAGTGATATATATGTCGGTTCTGTTCTGATACTTCAGAATGTATGATATATTAAATAGTGGAAGTCAGTACACTTTGAAATCATCATTAATACTTCCATCTAATGGTTTGTTTTGAAATTTTTAGGTTATTGTTTTTGTCCCCACACTGCCAAATCCTGAAGAAAGCTAAAAAGCGATGTTTGATGAGCCTGCGTAGTATTAGGTAGTTGGTCAGGTAAAGGCAACAATGTCTTCAAGGTACAAATTTTCTTATTTTTACCGAATTGTTGGAATCATATAGTAAATGATGTTAAGCTCATTTGATTTGCAGGTATTTCCTAAGAATAATGAAGTTAAGTGACTGCTAAGCTCATTTGGTTTACATGAATTTTTAAATGTTTTAATTTAATGAATTAATGTAAGATTTTCTATGTGACCGGGATGTGGTCACTAACTTGATAATATTTATTTTAATGTTATTTCAGTTTTTTAAAATTATTTGGTACAGTTTGTGTTTAGTTTTGTTGCAATTTTTTCTGCCATCATTTTTTTAACACATGTCAAAAAAAAAGTTTGTAAACAAAAACATAATTCATTGATATAAAATACAACGGAATAGATAAATAAGAATGGCCTAAACCAATTCTTCTGCAAGGAATCACAATTCCTTAAACAATAATCTCCTAAAAGATTATTCTGCAAGCCAAATTAATGACTTAGATAAACACACAAGGTGTAGGGTTTGCAAACTAGCAAATAAATTAATTGATAAAAAGATTCTTGAACATACTAAAAGTGTCGAGCTGGGCCAAGCGAGTAAAGCCCAATCCTCAAGCAATTATTGCCACCACATTCTCAGTGGGCTAGGCCCAATTATTACATGGCTCAAGGCCCATCTTTTGATCAGTCGACTTAAGTTCATTGTCCGACCTACCGGGTCCCGACCTAACTTAGTCCGACTCTACGATCCAGATTCCATTTCGGGTATGGACTAGCTCAACCCATTAGTCAGGTCGACCTAATCCTAATAGGCGACCTCGACCTGCTAAGCAAGCGTCGACCTACTGAGTCAAGGTGCACGTGCTTCTATTCTTTTCATAACTGGTTCCCTACAAATCAGGAGCCATTCCAGGACACGTTCCCATGACACATAACTCTCCCTCAAATTACGAAGCTCATGCAGTCCTACCAAATATACCACCCTCATCAACTATAAATACATGACAACCACAATGGTTCTAAGGTAACTGCAATTTTGTCATTTGAATTTCCTTGTTCAATTACATTATTTGCTCACCAAACATACATACTTACTCTCACGCCCGAGGGTCTAAGCCGGAGACACATCCGGCTAGTCGTGGGTTCTGATTTCAGGTCAAGGAGTCAAGTGATTGGTCCTGCCACGTGGACGAAGATTGATAAGCACATTTCCTGCGGCATCAGTTTGGTTCCATTGCCGGGAATCGTGCATTATTGACCTCGAAGTTCCTTTTCAACCCACAACCATGGTGACTTCGGACGGACACGTCTCTGAAGCCTCGGTCGAGCACAATGAAGGAAACCTTAATGCTAATACCAATGCTGGAAATGCCAACTTGCCTCCTCCCCATCCACCTCGTCATCATGTTAGGGCGACGCGTTCTAACAGTGTGGCTGATGGCCGAGGACTTCTAGATGGTAGGAGGGACAAACGTCCTATGGACGGACAGGAAACGCAGCCTCCACCAAAGCGTCAAACGGGGTGAATGGCTGCAAGCGACAAGGTTGGTCCCTCAGTTAACCCCCTGAGTAGAAAGGAGATGCTGCTGGAAAGAGCTCAAATATTGGTCGAGCTGATAGCAATGGAGGAGGCAGAGCAGGCTGACAGGAGGTTAGAAAGGGTGGCTCCCTCTCAGGTTTCGAACAGATAGCCTGCTAGAAGTGCTAGGCCGAATGAGACTGTGGGCCAGAATGTCGAGCGCAGGGTAGTGCAGTGGTCTCAATCCCCTATTCATTTTCCGAGTGACAATCTGAGAGCTAGCCTCAACAGGAATAGGGAGCAGGAAGCCCAGTCAGATCTAAGATGACAACTAGAGGCTAGTCGAAGCTTGCGTGGATCACCTGCCAGGACGCAAAGGTCGCAGTCCCACAGGGAAAGGAATGGGCGCAGGTCACCTATAAGAGAAGAGAGGTGCAGGTCGCCAGTTAGGGATGAGAGGCGTAGGTCGCTAGTTAGAGAGGAAAGGCGCAGGTCGTCCATTCAATCAGTAAGGTCACCCTCTCACAGGGATAGGAGAGGCAGAGAAATAACTCCTCCTAGGAGTGACAGACATAGGGCCAACTCTGGAAGGGAACATCACCGTGAAGAAAGACAAAGGTCAAACGATGTCTCCCATGCTAGGGACGACAGGCTGGATGCTAGAGAGTGGCTCCTATGGAAGAAGAAGTTTGAACAATGGGAAGCCGATAAAAAGGAGGATGCTGGAAAGGGCGAACGAAATGACTTTGCTCTTCGTCCCTTATCCAAGGAATTACTTGATTGTCGACCTCCTCCAGGTTTCAGGCTACCCGTCCTGGAAAAATATTCAGGCGCAACCAATGCCAGAAGCCATATACAGCACTTAGAGGCTACGATGTGCTTTGTCTCCAACGAGGATGACATGATGTGTAAAGCACTCACTAGCACTCTAACTGGAGCAGCCATTACCTGGTTCAATGGCTTGGCACCAGGTTGCATCTCAACCTGGTCTTATATGAGGAAAAGATTTTTAGATAGATTCTCAACAGCCGGAGCTCGTAAGATTACAGTCACCAACTTGAACAACCTGGTGCAAGGAAAGAGTGAAAGCTCAATGAGCTACTACACCAAGTTCAAAGAGATGGTCGAAAAGATTGAGGAAAACCTCACCGACAGGGAAGTGATCAATTGTTTCAGGAACGGAATTGCTTCTGCTGACTTGGATTACGAGCTGACAGTTCGCACTGTGGCAACTCATCAGGAGCTGTTCGAGAAAGCCTACAATGTAGCGTTGGCCGAAGAAAGAAAAGAGAAGAAAAATTGGAAAGGCCCCAAGTCTGAGGTCGTTGATGATAAGAAAGACTCAGCCAAGAACGGGGGAAACAACAAGAATGGCAAGAATAGAACCAGGGCGACTGAGAAAGAGCCTGAAGCTTTCACCCCCTTAATGATGAGTCAAACTGAGATAATGAACACGGTCGAGTTAGGCTCGCCTGCCCCTATGAACCCAGCCAATAAGTTCAGAAGGGACAACAGCAAATACTGCGAGTATCACAAAGATACGGGCCATACTACGGAGGATTGTATGAGTTTGAAACGAATCATTCAGAGGTGGGTCGACCAGGGAAGGCTCGACGCATATGTGAAAAGACCCCAAGCCGGCGGTGGTGAGCAAGCTGGGGGTGGACATCCAGAGCCGAGGCAGCCCAGGTTGAACTTGGGTGTTATCACAGAGCAAGCTAGTAACACTGCCATCAAACACAAGATATTCCAGCTCAGTAAGGCACCTTATGTACCCCCTAGGAGCTATGTCAGGGACGAGATGATTTGTTTTTATTCGGACGAGCTGGCAACCAATGTAGCAGCTAGAGAACAGCTTCTCGTTATCCCAGGATTAATAGATGGATGTACGATGAGCAGACTCTTGATTGACACGGGGGCCTGCAAGGATATTTTGTTTTACAAAACATTTTAAGAGATGGGACTTTCAAATGAGCAACTCGAGCGATATGATGGCAGGTTGGAGGGCTTCACCAACCACCGGGTCGATGCCAAGGGACAGATTTAGTTGGACATCGACATAGGCCAACATCCCCACAGGGCCATCTCCAAGGTAAAATTTATTGTCATCGATGTCAATAGTGATTATGTTGCAATTCTTGGTATCCCAGGTCAGGTCGCACTTGGAATGGTGGCCTCTATCCCCCATCAGCGAGTTAAGTTCCCGACGCCAGCTGGAGTCGGCTGTGTACAAAGCACAGCTCGAGAATTCTTGACCATGTCCTACGAACCAGGAAGAGGAGGGAGTTGGAGATTGAAACTGCTGATGGGTATTTGAAGATGTTGAAGTCAGTCACCACAACTTCTAGACTATCTACAATCACCGAGGTGGAAGAGTCGACCTATCGCTCGTATGACGGGGTCATGACGGAGTCGACACATCACTCTGAAGTCACCTTGGTCGATCAAGATACAGTTATGGTCGACCAAGTCTTCATAGGCAAGCTATGCCTCCAGAGCGACAATAACTCGGGGGCCACCACCAGTGAGATCGCAGATGAACTAGACGGCATGATTGTCGAGGAAGCTCCACACTTGGGGGCCAAGGAAAGACAGAAGGTTAGAGAGATCATCATCGAGACCCTGCAGTTTAGAGATGGTCCGGAGCTAGAGGCTGTAGACGAGCTGGAAGCAGTGATCACGAATCCTTCCTATCCTGAGCAAAAAATTCAGATTGGAAAGCAACTGTCACCTGAGGAAAGATTGGAGATTGTCGAGTTACTCAAGGAAAGCAGTGACGTCTTTGCATGGCGAGTAGAGGATATGAAGGGGATCAAGGAAGAGGTCGTTGTTCACAGGATGGAGGTCAACCCGACCATAAAACCCAAGCCCCAGAAGCTGAGAAGCTTTGCTTGTGACAAGGAGGAAGCAATCAAACTCGAGGTACAAAAACTCTTAAGTGCAGGTATCATAAAGGAAGCTACTTACACCACCTGGCTAGCTAATGTGGTCATGGTAAAGAAATCCAACGGCAAATGGAGAATGTGTGTCGACTTCACCAATCTTAACCTTGCTTGCCCAAAAGACAGTTATCCTCTACCTCGGATTGACAAGCTTGTTGATTCTATTGCTGGAAATTCCATCCTCAGCTTTCTCGATGCCTATTCAGGCTATCATCAGATCAAGATGCATGAGGATGACATTGTGAAGACGGCGTTTCAAGCTGCTTGAGGCATCTACTGCTACAATATGATGCCGTTCGGGTTAAAGAATGCAGGAGCGACCTATCAACGTATGGTGAACAAAGTCTTTTCTTCACAGATTGGCCGAAACATGGAGGCCTACTTCGACGATATGGTCATCAAAACAAAGACCGGACGTCACGTAGTCGACCTAAGGGAAACGTTCGCCAATCTAAGAGCAAACGACATGAAGCTTAATCCAAGCAAATGTGTCTTTGGGGCAGCAGCTGGCAAGTTCCTTGGTTTTATGGTGTCCAGCGGGGTATTGAGGCCAATCCAGAAAAGATCAAGGCTCTAGTCAACATGAAAGAACCCACCAGTATCAAGGAGATGCAGCGACTTAATGGTAGGGTAGCAGCCCTAGGTCGCTTCATAGCCAAGTCAGCAGAAAAGTCTCTCCCCTTCTTCAAATCTCTGAGGGAAATGGACGACCGAATGTCATTTGTCGTTCCAACAACTCAAGGAGTACCTCACTACTCCTCCTTTATTAAGCAGCCCGACTATTGGGGAGACTTTGTACATGTATCTGTCTGTGGGGGATCAATCAGTTGCAGCAGTCTTAGTTCGAGAAGAGGAAGGGCTTCAAAAGCCCGTGTACTATGTTAGCAAAGCTCTGTCAGATGTGGAAGGCAGATATTACAATGCGGAAAAGGTTGCATATGCCTTAGTCGTGGCTTCGAGGAAGCTGCGAGCTTACTTTTTAGCTCATCCTATCATTGTGCTAACAAATGTACCCTTAAGAAAAATTCTGCATAAGCCGGAGAGTTCAGGTCGTCTACTCAACTGGTCAATTGCTCTCACAGAATTCGACATTGAGTATCGACCTCGAAAGGCATTGAAGGCTCAGGCCTTGGCAGATTTCTTGGTCGAGCTGACGTTCACCATGGAAGATAGCGAGGTGCGAGTTCAGAAGGAGAAAGCTAAGGGAAAGGAGCAAGAGTCCCAGCTCGTCACTTGTCTACCCGATGACTGCTGGAAGGTGTACTCTGATGGATCAGCAACAAGGAGCATCAGTGGATATGGGATAGTACTGATCGAACCAGAATCTAGGACAATCTATGAAGAAGCATTGAGGTTCAAGTTTGAGGCCTCCAACAACTAGGCAGAGTACAAAGCTTTGGTAGCAGCCATCGAGTATGCCAAGTGCTTTGGAGCGACCAGAATCATAGCATATTGTGATTCCCAACTGATAGTCAACCAGGTCAAAGGGGAGTATGAGGTGCTGAACTCTACTCTGATCAAATACTGCGACCTAGTAAAAGAGTTGATAAAAGACTTGGAGTTTTGGTAAATTCAGAGGATTGGTCGAGATGACAATGAATTAGCCGACCTACTCTCGAAGCTAGCCACTAGAGACGAGCCACACGAAGAGCCCATCTCCTACCTCGAGAATCCAGCATATGAAAGGGTTCAAATTCATTGTGTGGAGGATACCTTGAGAAACTGGGTTTATGACAAGTGTTGGATCGAAGAAATGAAGGCATACTTGGAAAGAGGCGAGCTCCCTGAAGACGAGAAGACAGCCCGAGCCATCAAGAAGAAAGCCCCAAGATACGTTGTTCAAGGAGATATGCTGTTCAGAAGGTCATACACTAGGCCATTGTTGAAGTGCATTCACCCTCAAGAGATTACTCAGTTAATGCACGAGGTGCATAGTGTAGTGTGTGGTGGACATCCGGGGGCCAAAACTTTAGCCGACAAATTGATCACTTTAGGGTATTACTGGCCACACATGAGAGCTGACACTCACGACTTTGTTCAGCAATGTGACCAGTGTCAAAGGTTTGCCAACCTGCCTCATCTGCCTACGATTGAGCAAACTCCAGTGATCGCTGCTTGGCCATTTGATATGTGGGGCATCGACTTGATTGGACCCTTCCCTCCCGCCCGTGGAAATTACAAGTATGTGATCGTCGCTATTGATTATTTCACGAAGTGGGTCGAAGCAAAGCCACTAGCTCGCATCACAGAAGAAAATGCCATCAATTTCATTTATGACTTCATCTGGTGTCGATTTGGGATCCCTCGAGCTATAGTGTCGGACAATGGCCTACAATTCTCCCTGACTTTCGAGAAAGAAATGAATCGAGTAGGGATCACGCATTGGCAATCATCTGTCGCCTATCCTCAAGGTAATGGGCAAGCTGAAGCAGCGAATAAGCTCGTCCTCTCCTCACTCAAGACGGGATTAGTTGGTCGACGCAGTAACTGGTTGGACGAACTCCCCTTTGCTCTTTGGGCAGTTCGCACAACCACTCGGGGGCCTACAGGGGAAACCCCATTCGCTCTTACATATGGGTCAGAGGCCATGGCACCAGCTGAGCTGCAATTTTCTACACCCAGAGTGGTTTTCTTCGATCAAGAGCAGAACGACGCCAACAGATTAATCGACTTGGATTTGATCGACGAGAAGCAAGACACAGCCTACTTACGAATGGTCAACTACAAGCACAGGACAAAGAGTTACCATGACAAGAAGGTGAAGACGAGATCATTCCAAGTAGGTGACCACGTTCTAAGAAAGATCGAGGCAACGAGAAGGAGAACCCAGCAAAACAAGTTATCTCCCAACTGGGAAGGTCCCTACATTGTTACTCGAATTATCAAGGAGGGGACTTACATGATTGCTCATCCAGGTGGTGAGGAGTTGAAGCACCCATGGCACGCTACCCACCTTATCAAATATTACTTCTAGTTCAACTCTCTAGTTCAGTGTAAAGTCAGTGCAGTTTACAAGTTTGAATTTGTCATAGATTTAGCTCTCCGTTTGATGTAAGCATGTTCCTACTTCAATAAAAATCGCAGTTCTATTCGACCAAACATTATGATACACTTTCCATTAACTTTAACAAGCTCAATTCTTAATTAGCTTCGTTCCTTTAACAAGTCCGACTCTTAGTCGACTTCGTTCTAACGAGCTCGACTCTTAGTTAGCTTCGTTCTAACAAGCTCGATTCTTAATCAGCTTTGTTCCTTTAACAAGTCCGACTCTTAGTTGACTTCGTTCTAACGAGCTCGACTCTCAGTTAGCTTCGTTCTAACAAGCTCGATTCTTAATCAGCTTCGTTCCTTTAACAAGTCCGACTCTTAGTCAACTTCTTTCTAACAAGCTCGACTCTTAGTTAGCTTCGTTCTAACAAGCTCGATTCTTAATCAGCTTTGTTCCTTTAACAAGTCCGACTCTTAGTCGACTTCGTTCTAACGAGCTCGACTCTTAGTTAGCTTCATTCTACCAAGCTCTATTCTTAATCAGCTTTGTTCCTTTAACAAGTCTGACTCTTAGTTGACTTCGTTCTAACAAGCTCGACTCTTAGTCAGCTTCATTTTAGCGAGCTCGACCTTTGGTCGGCTTCGCTCCCTTAAACAGATTCAACTCTTAGTCAATCTTGTTTGCAAAAATCATATAAGTCCAAAGTCGATTGAATTAATCAGTCCGAGTAAAGGCCTATAGCAACTCGTCTGTTCAATTAAAATCTAGCTCGACATTCAAGACAAATGGTTTGATCAAAGAAAAACTGATGCAAACAAAAGTCAACTGCGATTAAATAGAATTAAGTCCCCCAAAGCGGGCCAGGACTTAAGCAAATAGAAGTTATGAGTTTGTATGCCTCCCAAAAAAGTTGGGCCAAGGCACCTACACATACACAAAACAAAAGCAAAAATTGTTTGGGGCTTGTTCGTTACAACCTCTGTAGACACCCCATTCTGAACACATCGGAACACACTTATACCACTCTAAGTCTCGCTTTGAGTCAAAAGGTAGAAATCCACCATTTCGTCATGTTTCGTTAAGTTTTGACTAACCACCGTTAGTTTGGGACTAAACTGCATACGAGATAACGAGGAAAGGACAAAACTGTCCACAGGAGCAATATCTCGCCGCGAGATGGCGTGTCTCGCGCGAGATATCCCCCCTCTGCAGATTGCAGACGACAGTTCCCTCGTCGATTTCAACCTCTTTTCGGGATAAAACTTTATCTCTCCGGCCAACCAATAGAATTGGGAGTCTGGAACCATCTTGAAGTGTTTGATCTCATCTTCAACACTTCCCCAACCCCTATAAATACTTGGTGCTTCCAAGGTTCAAGAGGTCCAAGAATTTTCACAACACACATATTTTGTTGGTTTCTCTCCTTGAAAGAATCCTACGAAATCACCCTAAAAACTCACCTCATAGTTTGTTTGTTGACCTTGTTGATAAACAAGCATCAAGCTCCAAGTCAAGGACCGAGGCAAAGCTCTGTCCGTGTCAAGAGTCGACCCTAAACTTGAGTCGACACTCTGCCCAAATCACCTCACGCAAGGTAATTCCTAAATCCCTTTCTGATTGGTTGTTAGAGTGGTATAAGTCCATATAATCTAGGATCGGCCTATAGCCTCTCCAAATCATGGAGACGGTCTCGAAGCAATCGATCCTACATTCCGTTTAACCCCGTTAAATGGACCTTTGTTTATAATATAAAAAAAATCGTTTTTTCCCTTCTTTTGAAAACCTCTCTTTTCTTTAGCAAGACCGATCTCCGAATTGGGTGAAATGGATGCTCCTTGACCTACCCATTTCATAACCTAAGCCCCAAACCCAAATCTTTTTTCAAAATGGTTTTCCTATTTTCTCTAACCGAATAATATAGGTGGCGACTCAAAAATGAAAAGGAAAGATAAAAAAATCATTATTCCTTTCTTTTTCCTCACAACGCTACAGTGGCGACTCCGCTGGGGACTTAAAATTAAGAGGCTTAAACTTGCGTCAAAATTAAAAGAGAGGTTTTCAAAAATTTAGTGAATTCGAATTTTTTGCTCTCAGATGAAGTATGTCTCGCGGCGAGATATCATATCTCGCGCGAGATATGGCTTCGTCAATCTGATTGTTTTCTGGTTTCTCCTGTTCATCCCGTGGTCCAAGACGAGGGTCGAACACGCAAGGGGGATCCCAGAATTCATTATCTGCAGAGTTCTCGCATCTTAAGGCCTCCCTTAAGGTGTAGAACTCGAACCTTCGTTTCCTTTAAATAATTGATTATTATTCATGAACTGCGTGCGATTGGGTTTTATTTAATTAAAGTCCGGTCCATTGGGGTTCAGGAGTTGTAAATTGAATTATTTATCTCTCTTTCTCTCTCGTTATGTGGAACTACGACGGCCTGAGTCTTCCTAATTTGGGAGAAACGTAGGCAACCACTTGGTGCGGCCACTATCTGTTTTTTCTTTTGCTTTCAAAAAAAAAACTCTCTATTTTACTCTATCACCTAGATTGACTATCACACACGCACACTCATATTATAACTGTCATTGCACTGCATACCCTCTATCAACCCGGGACCCACACTAAGGACGGATGACGGTAACCACCTAGTCGTCGGTCTCTCCGAAGTTGGACAATCCCACTCCGCGTATTCAATCCACTTAGATTGTCATATCGCGGGGAGCCTAGCCTTCCAGCCCTGCATCGCCACATTCTCATGTAGATTGACCTTTTTAGGATCACTCCGTGACCGGTCAGTTTTGACTCGGTGATCTTTTCTTGTTTTTGACCAAAACAAAGCCATGCAAAATTGAAAAAAAAAAAGGATTCGGAAAAGTCCCTTCGGAATGACCCTTTCGGATGTCCCTTCAAAAAAAAAATATGCATATAATCCTTCAAAAAAAAAACAATCTTACATGGCTTTGTCTTACAAAAATTGGATTGATTGCTTAGTCGTTAGGTTCTGATAAAGGCCTTAGAAACCCCTCAAAACGGACTTTTCGTTCCGACCAAAAATTAGGTCGAAATAAAAATCGACTTTCCGTGTGGTTATCTCGCGCGGGACAACATATCTCGCGCGGGATAATGCTTCTGTTTGCTGAATCCTAGCCTGAACCATTTTGAGCCTGCTTCCGACTCGTTGGGGCTAGATCCCGATATCCGCATCTCTTCTCGTCGTTCCGAAGCTACTCAACTTCAAGACTCCCAACACAATGTCTACCGGAAAGCATGTCATGACCAAGGAATGCCTTGAACAACACACTTTGCAAGACTTGACCAAGGCCCTTGTCGCTGAAATGGAGCATGTTGAGGGTTGGAGAGAAGCCTTTGATCTGCCTTCTACCCGCATTGCTAGGGATTTCCGAAAGATGGAGAGCGACTCCGACAGTGGGGGATCGTCCGTACAAGAGGAGCTAAGTGATATCAAAACTCAACTTGCCAAAGCCCTGCAGCAAATTAACGACAATGACTCGTGGCATCACATGGAAGAATCCATCCAAGCTGAAAAGACGAAGATGCTGATTGAAGAGCTTGAGGAAGTCAAGAGTGAACTCGAAACCATGACCCAAAAGTGCATCAACCTTGAAGCCCACATTGAAAATGACATTGACGAGAGGGTCAAGTTTCTCCTCAATACTCTCTACCGTGACCTCAAAGAGCAAATGGAGGAAGAATACCAGTCTCGTCACAACGTCTTCGTGCAACACTATGAGAACCACATTCGAGACCTCCACAATCAAATGGCTAAGCGAAGGAAAGGTAGAGTCTTCTCCGACATTGGAAACATCACTCTCGGTCATCTCTTCAGAAGCCTTCACAAGGATGGAAAGATGAAACCAATGGAAGGCTACCAACCTAAGAGGGAAGGTCGATCTCCGCACCTCTATTGCTTCTACCATCAATGCTATGGCCATCACACCAACGATTGTTTCAACTCAAGAATGCAAATTCAAGACTTGATTGACAACGACGCCATCGTAGTTTGCCCAAGTGGTGGAATAGTTTGGATGAGTTCAAACAAATGAGGGGTCTCTTTTTCTTTCAGTTATTTACTTTTAGTTGCAAAAGAAACGGTTAGTAGTCTAGTTTAGCTTAGTCGGGTACTACTTGCCTAAAGACTTCATTTCTGGGCAAGAGTATCAAGTCTGTTTTTCAATAATAGTTAGTCAGTATTTCCCTCTTCAATTCTGATTAATTCTTTGAGATCGAGAAAGAAAGCACTGTGAATGTCATAGAAACTTGCAACGAAAATGACTACTCCAAGGCACTTTGGTTTTCCGGAAGCCTCCCTGTCTGGAGAATGATGCTAGCAAAAGGGTACTTTCCTGGACTGGGACTTGGAAAGCACTTACAAGGGACAACGGAACCACCACCGGTCCCCCAAATTTCACACAAAGCATGGCCTAGGATACATCATCTCCATCCACGATGAAGATGACGAAGAAGAGTGGGGCTTCACTCAAATCAAGTGGAAAGGAACCACCTACAAAGGCTGCGACGACCTAAAGACTAAGAATGGCAACCTCAAGCCATATCGAAAGACACTCAATGGCTACTTTGTCCGAGAAGGGGAAAGTATTCCCTACTTTATCTTTTCAGAACCATGGACTGATGATAAAGGAAAGCGCCAACCGGGCTTTGAAATCTTCGCCGATTGCGATGCTTCTCCGCATGAAACCGAATCCGTCCCACTAATCCCCAATGATTTGTGGGGCACGAAGGCGTAAATGACAAGTGAATGGGACTTTGTGTTGGGAGAAGACATGCCGCGACAGCCCAAGACTCCGTGCCGGTTAGAAGACAAACAGATTCATGCAATATCCAAGGGGAACGCTCCAACTACCGACTACACAAGACTCGATACGTAGATGTGATGAGCCAATTCTAAACCGGCACGTCACCGGAGGACCAGCTGGTTGATGAAGACTTCATGATCAAAGAGCTTGGTTGCACTCCCCATCCCCGCAGAAGATAGGCCCCGTAGCTTTTACATTAGAAGCTGTGCTCCACCTCCGATGGACTCACTCAAGAGGAAATCGAGGCAAAGGCCGAACATGTATTCCCTTACTTCCTTAATGAAAACTTTGATCTTTCCGAGTACCCTGAGATTGCTAACATCGTGAATGATGAATTAACTAATAACAATCAATATAACGAACATGTTAATAATGAATCATACGATGAGATAGATCAGGAAAATGAACAAATCTTAAAAGAATTAGCTAAGCAAGTAGGTCGTTGTGGAAAGAATGGCCCTGTTGACGACGAGGAAATGCAAACGGTTAATCTTGGGACAACGGAAGACCCCAGAGAAACTAAGATCGGCAAACTTCTTCAAGGGGGAAGACAGAGAAACCTTGACACAGCCTCCTCGTAGAATATGTCGACGTCTTTGCTTGGTCCTACAAAGATATGCCCGGGTTGAATCGCCTTGTAGAACACAAAATACCGCCGCTACCCAACGCCAAGCCGCCAAGCGTAAACTACGCATAATCAAGCCGGAATGGTCAATGCAAGTGAAAGAGGAAATCATGAAGCTATTGAATGTAGGGTTCATCAAAGTGATTGAGTATCCGGAATGGTTAGCAAACACAGTGCAAGTAGCCAAGTCAAATGGGAAAATACGAGTCTGTGTTGATTTCGTAGACTTGAACAAGGCATCCCCTAAAGATGACTTCCCACTACCGAACATAGACATGTTGGTCGATGCCACCGCTGCATACAAAGTCCGCTCATTCGTCGACGGTTTCGCAGGTATAACCAAATCCTCACGGCGCAGGAAGATCAAGACAAAACAAAGATTTACCACACCTCGGGAACGTTCGTTACACGGCCATGCCGTTTGGTCTCAAGAACGCCGGGGCTACATACCAAAGGGCAAGCCACGACACTATTCCATGACATGATCCACAAGGAAATAGAGGTATATGTGGACGACATGATTATTCACTCAAAAAGGGCGTATGGTCAAGACTTCGTGAGATCTCGTAAAATTCTTCAATCGACCGAGACAAAGACAAGATGAGGCTCAACCCCGCCAAATGCTCATTCGGAGTGGTCAAAGGGAAAGTCTTGGAGTACATGGTCACGTAGCGTGGCATAGAAGCGCATCCCGCCAAGATAAAAGCCATCACGTACATGCCTCCACCTGCAACACGTAAAGAAGTAAAGGGATTCATGGGCAAGCTAATATATCGCCGATTCATCAATCAACCGACTACAATGTGCGATCCTATCTTCAAGCTACTTAAGAAAAACGCACCTCAAGAGTGGACCGAAGAATGTCAAGAAGCATTCGAGGAAGTTAAGCACTACTTGACTTCCCCACCTATCCTCGTTCCACCGCACAAGGAGAAGCCCTCAAGCTATACCTCACGCATGCATAACGCATTAGGGGCTATGCTCGCTCAAGAACAACTACCTCCCACACGAGAATGCCATCTATTTCGTCGCCGCAGATTCCAAGGCAAATAAATCAACTACTCTCCACTCGACAAATCTTGTGCCGCTCTTGTTTGGGTATCACAAAGGCCGAAGCACTATATGGAAGCCTTCCCGGTCCGTCTCATTGCAAAAATGGATCCACCGAAATATATCCTAGACAAATCAAATTTGTCTTCGAGACTCGGCCAAATGGTACTTCATGCTCGCGGGATATGATATCACTTACGTCACTCGTAAATCCGTCAGGGGAGTGTATTCGCAGATCGCTTGGCCGAATTTCCTTGCGACTAAGCGAAGGGGAAGACTCGCGATTCCCCGATGAGGACATCATGAGTATAGAAGAAGAAAATAAGTGGCAATTATTTTTCGATGGCGCAGCCAACATGAGAGGGTTCGGCATTGGAATGTTATTAGTAGACCCTAACAACATCTATACTCCACTAGCAATACGTCTTGACTTTGACGCCACCAACAATACCGCAGAATACGAAGCTTGCATAGCGGGACTTGAGGCAGCCCTAGAACGCAACGTGACTGAACTCGAGGTATTCGGGGATTCCCAATTGATCATCAATCAGACATTGAAGAAGTGGAGGGTCCAAGATCCAACCCTTCAAAGATACAATGCCCATCTCCAAGAGTTGGTGCAACAATTCCAAGATGTCTCGTTCCACTACCTCCCTGCAGACAAAAATCGGCCATGGACGCATTGGCCACACTTACTTCATTGGTCGAAATCCCTAAAGGAAAAAGCAGTCAAACCCTTCAAAATAACACGACGTGCAACTCCTGCATACTGTGCCGTTATAGATCTCCATGACTGTAAAGACAAATGGTTATCCGAATGTGCCACTGTTGGGAACTCCGAGGAAAAACCATGGTACCATGACATTTGAAATTTCATCCTAGATGGAACCATCCCACCTGAGACAGGCCCGAAGACTCAGATCGCCCTTAAGAGGTTGGCCGCTAATTACGTCATCACCGCTGGCCGCCTATTCAAGAAACATTCCCCAAGGAAACCTCCTTTGTGCCACCGAGGAAGAGGCCCAAGAAATAATGGACCACGTTCATCAAGGCATATGTGGAACCCATATGAGCGGAAATATGCTCGCCAAAAAGATCATCAGACAAGGGTACTTTTGGCTGACCATGGAAGCCGACTGTACCAAAATGGTCAAGAAGTGCCACAAGTGTCAGATACACGCCAATCTTCAGCGTGCACCGCCTTCCTTGCTGTACCCTATGACTTCTCCTTGGCCATTCTCTACATGGGGGATAGACGTGATTGGAAAGGTCACACCCATAGGAGCCAACGGACACTGCTTTGTCCTAGTAGCCATCGACTACTTCACTAAGTGGGTTGAGGCCGCCTCCTATAAAGTTCTGAATGCCAGAAAGGTTGCAGAATTCATCAAGCACAACATCATCTGCCGGTATGGGGTTCCGCAAGAGATGATATCCGATAATGGGTCCCACTTCGAGAAGGAAACCGATCGCCTACTAATCGAATACAAAATCACAAGGCATAAGTCGTCTCCTTACAGGCCTCAAACAAACAGAGCAGTTGAAGCCGCGAATAAAACAATCGAGACTATCATCAGAAAAATGGCGGTCACTGGAAAAGACTGGCCCTACAAGCTACCTTTTGCACTGTGGGGATACCGCACTTCAGTCCGAACAGCTACAGGGGAGACTCCCTACGCCCTCGCGTTCGGAATGGAGGCTGTCTTACCGATAGAATTGGAAATACCGTCACTACGGGTTCTCCTAGAAAACCAAGTGAACGAGGTCGATTGGCTAGGAAGCAGATACGAAGAGTTGGCCCTGTTGAACGAAAGAAGGTTGAAAGCAGCCGAACATACTCAAGCTTACCAAAGAAGAATGGCAAGAGCTTTCAACAAAAAGGTCAAGACGAGGAACATCGTAGTAGGTGACCCGGTTCTCCGTGAGCACCGTCCCGGACCTTTCAACCCGCTAGGCAAGTGGGGACCAAGATGGATAGGCCCTACATTGTGAAGAAGATATTCTCTCGGGGAGCCCTTCACTGGGTGGACTTAGACGGAGATCAACTACCGGCCTGGCCAACATGGACAAGCTCAAGAAGTACTTCGCGTGACTTGCCCTCCTAAAAAGAAATCGCTCGCTAGGTTGAAAATCCCGGAAAGGACGACCTAGGCAAAAATTAGAGCTAGCACAAGAAAAGAAGCCCGCTAGATTGAAAACCCGAAGGGGCGGTCTAGGCAAAAGAAAGGGTGTGCATAAAAAAAAAAAAAAAAAAAAAAAAAAAAAAAAGAGAGAGAGAAGGGGGGCTTATCTCGCGCGAGATTACCCCTCGACACGGAGCCGTATTTTGTCCTTTTCTCAAAAATGA
Organism: Adenophora triphylla var. japonica; assembly: GCA_022495995.1. Taxonomy (NCBI): domain Eukaryota; kingdom Viridiplantae; phylum Streptophyta; class Magnoliopsida; order Asterales; family Campanulaceae; genus Adenophora; species Adenophora triphylla. The sequence continues at coordinate 201,096 of JAFEMH010003765.1, forward strand.
ACTACGTTAGACCTGAACCTCTTATTTAATTGCTGTAAAAGAAGAACGTAGGCAGCCTTCGGGTTCGGTCTAATCTAATAAATAAATCTACTTTTGTCCTTTATTAATCAAATGCATTTTCATTAATGACAAAAAGGGAAATCCTAACCACAACGACTAATTTGCTAAGCTAACAATCTTGAAAAAATACTAATAAAATAATAATAAAAAAACTATCGATCTATCAAAGCAATCTCTTGGTACTTCTAAAGATCTAGCCTTTCATTAACTTGGTAGGCTGGCGGACATGGTCTCCACCGTCGTCGTGATCCTCCTTGCGCTTTGAGCCCCTCGAAGCAGAGCATCCCTCGAGGCGATCAAAAACAGAATCAAGACGGTTAAAAACAGATCCCGAGAGCCTCTTGAAGATATGGGGTCTATCTATAGCTTGCGTCTTTCCAGGCATCCCTTTGCCTCGCCTCTCATACCAATCCCCATCAAGAAAATCCTGAGTTGGATCAGTTCGCACATTAGCAGGATCAGATTGAGCCTCGCTCCTTCACAAAATACTGCTAGCTACAAAAGAATCTCCTAGCAATGAAAGCCGCAGATCATCAATCTTCTCCGCACTAGGGTGACCGGTATGAAGAAACCAATCCAAGTACTTATCAGACAAGAAGATGTTTGCATTAAAAGTCCGAAGGTTCGACCAGCGATCCCGACTATTCCCTTCACCCCATGCTTGAGCTAGCGCCTGCGCAAACTCTATACCAATATAAGACACTTCACGAGAAGCTCCTTCGAAGAGATAAGTCTCCTGCTGCTGACCAAGCTGATGGAGCACCCGCTTGGGGAAATAAAAGGAGGAATCGCGCAAACCCGGAAGAACAACCCTGTCAAGACCCTCGGTATTGGCAACATACTTGTTCAACCTCCAATAAGGTGGACACCAAAGAATGTCAGCAGTTTCAGTCTTCGCAATCAACTCAGCCCATTCATCCACTGAAAGATCCTTGATCAATAACTTTCGCGTATGATATGTGAAAGGGGAATATTCCAACGGGGGACCTACCAAATTGAGTGCTCCCTAAGCCAAATGGTCAACAGAAGAGGACTCCCTTGAGTCATGATACCGGTCCTATGCAGCTCGTCAAGACCATGCAGGGTCTCACCCAAGATTAGCGGAATGATGTTCCTAGAACGTTTTCTATCCTGCAGAACAATTTCCACAAGTTGGGAGTCGACCAAGCCGTCCCTACATGTAAACAGAACATCTCCGAAAAGGAAAAGAGCCAGAAAGTTCCGTTTATGGACATGAAAAGCGTCATCATCTGAATCACCGCTGAAGCGTCCCGGAAAAGAAGAGCAATCAACCCACTTGCGGTAAACCAACTCATAGCAAGTATCAAGGGGGATCCCTAACAATTCATTCAAAGCCTCTGAATGATTCCTATTGTACTTAGGAATAGCAATCTCGCCAGTCAAAGGCATATCCAAGATAATGGCAAATTCCTCCACAGTAGGCACCATCTCATTCAAAGAAAAATTGAAAAGATGAATAGAGGGATCCCAAAATCGAGCAAAGACCCGCAAGAGATTCCAATCCGGTTGGAGGTTCTTCTAGGTAAAAAGGATTCTGAATCCGAATTCTGCAATAAACTTATTGCGAGATCGGTTGCGAAACGACCTCACAAAATCCCTTGATGCTTGCTTGAAAGATGCAATCACTTCAGACGACAGAGAAAAATCATCGACAATCATGGACGTTGGAGCAATCTCCTTGGAAGCCATGGATCGTAGGGTTGAAGAAGAAGACAAGAATTTCACCCTAACAGAATATCTCTAGAGTTTATAAGGCTAGAATGAGGTATCTGGCCGGACTACAGGGTGATTTTATAGGGAAAACTGACAAAATCCTATTCGGAAAAGAAGAGATCTCTGCCTGACTAGCGTGTCTCGTGTGAGACACCTATCTCGCGCGAGATATTGCTATGGCAAAACAGCAACAACTCTGCTCAAACAACAATCTAGCCCCGACTTGATGAAGCAAGTCTCGAAAAACCTGTGTGTACAGTTCATAACATGCAGTAAAAACGCCAAGACGAGGGCTCAAAATTGTGGCCTAACGGCCATTCCATTCCATTTCCAAAAAACATGGAAAGTCGAGAAAGTTAATTAACTAACTAATTAGACCTAGGATTAGGGGTTAAGAAAAACCATTGTTTGTGCTACCTACTTGTTCCTAACAAAAATTACCAAAAGAAAAGAAAATTGTCCGGGGCCCACCCTACTAATATATACAATCATCAGAAATCAGATAAAAAGGGAAAAGGAGGGGATCACGCCATCAAATCGCCCGAGCCGCCGGCACCTCCGCCATCACCGCCACGAGGGCTGCCATCCCTCCTCGATCTCTTGGCTCCGCAAGTAGGGGTCACCGTCGAGGCCACCGTCGAGGCCGCCAAAGAAGCCTTGTGGAATGCCTCTCTGACAGTCCGACACCAAAGCCATCGCCCCGCCATCTTGGTCGCTCCACGGTTGTAATCGGCCGCGGACAGAGTGACCTGACAACAAAAGGAAAAGAAAATGCTCAGAAGAAGTCGGACATATACACTTATATGGACGAATACGAGATATGATATGAACAGAAACATACCAAAGAGACGTCAGTCGGGAGGCGATAGCCCTCGGGAATCTGATCAGGAGACGGGATGTGTCCCACCATTGGCATGCTCCCCATCATGTACGTGTAACTCAAAGGGCCGTAGTCGGGGGCAAAAGGCAGAGAACCTGTAGCCTGGGAGGAAGTGCTAGGGCCGAGGAACCCGAAGCGTGCAGGCGGATCCACGAACATGTGATCGCCTATCCTCCACCAGGAGGGGACCCATCAACCGAGGCAGAAACTCCGCATAAGAAGCCCCGGCGATCACGCAAGCCGTCGCCGCATCACCCACCAAAAGACTAGCATAATCATCCTCCGTAATAGAGTGGGTGGGATACATCGCCCTCGGCGGATCCACCGGCACGCTATATGGCAGGCTACCCCGGCCATGCTGTGGGAAGACCCGCTCACCGAGATACATGGTATCTCCCTCCAAAGATGCCAGCATCCTCTGCATCGCAGTAGCATCCCAAGCACGGTGCACCTACCGCTCCAATAGGGTCCAGGGATATAGGCCCAACCTCTCATACTCGAAGGTATCCAACATAGCCCGTGCCTCCGCCACCGTCAGGGTCCAATCCTGGTCCTCCTCCTCATCAACGGTCCGATTTGGGTGGCTCCACCTCCTGATATCCGAAAACAAAGGGGCCCGACTCTCCAACTCAAACCTATACAAACGAGAACAAGATAGCCCCATATCTCGCACAAAGAAAATGTAATGTATTCGCAAGGGAATACAGACGAGCATACAGACAAAGAGCGTAAATGTAATCGTAAAGGCATACCTCCTGTGCATAAGAATACCCCGATAGAGAATCCTTGGTATTCCTACACGCCTCATCCATGGCGTGGTAGCAAGAGCCGCCCCGCCGAGCCCCAATCATAGCCGCTCACCTCATCCAGTTCACCAACAAGCGTAATGTAGAAAGACGGGCCGTAGAAGAGTGGTTCCCAAAAATAGTCTCGTAAAGGATATACTGTAGGGCACCCTCACTGGGCACGATCGCTGGCGCATTTGACTTCTCAGCATACTCCTCAATCTGACGCCGGAGGGGTGTCAACTCAGCAGCAAACCCCTTGACCTTGTTAGGGACGAAGCCGATCAACTGCCTCCACACAGCTGGACCCTCAGGCCTATAACTCGAAAACTTCGGCAGGGGATCGCCGATGAACTCTAACCCCGTGATAGCCAGAAAATCAGTCGGAGTCATAGTCGCTTCCCCGAAGCGCAAATGAACGGTGTGGGTAATGTCCCACCACCTCTCCCGAATAGCTTGGAGAACTTGGGGAGTCTGCCGTATTCCCCGGAGATTGTCAACAAAAGTCAGAAGACCCGTTTGGGCCACCCTATCCCGAACGCCATCAAGGTCCTTAATCTTGTCCCACACCTCCTTAGCCATTTTTGGGCTCCCTCGGCAATTCTTCGTTGACTTATACGACTGCAAAACAGAGGAAAAACAGAGAGGGCAACATTAGAAATCATTCCATGTCAAAAAACCAATGAAATAGAAGAAATTTTTCATTGAGGCATTTCATCAAACACTTGGCGTGCGTACAAGAAAAGCTTGCCCAAGAATGTCATTCGTGATCCGAATCAACCTATCCTACAATCCATGATATGTAGGAGGCTCATACACACGCCATGCAACAACAATCATCCAAAGAAATACACAAAATCGACGCATGCAAGAAGGAACCTAGTTCTAGGCATGAACAAGAACAAAAGCCATTGATGAAATTTTGAATTCAAGGGAAAGGGAATTCAAACTCAATGCAATACAAGAATCAAAAGAGTTGAGAAAGAAGCTCTTACCAAGCCCTCCCGAACAGCGATAGAAATGTGCGCATGCCTATCAAAAGTAAGATCATCGCGAGGGTAATCCTTCCCTAGCAAATAGCTCCCCAAAATCGGATTCCTTTGTTCTTGAGCCATGGATTATTGGGGGAGAAAGGATTGGAAAGTGATTGGGAGGGAGAGATACCAAGCAAATCCACAAAAAATCACAAAGAAAAAGACTTTGGCTCGAGCTAGGGAGAGAAATTTTGAGAAAGATGTTTTCAAAATGAGCAAGAGCTGCTGTTTATATGCCCCGACAGTACAAGTCTCGCGCGGTATATCTTATCTCGCGGCGAGATATACCTTCTGGAAAATGACCAAATTGTCCTCGACAATAAGCATCTAATCAACGTCAAAATTCAAAATTTTGACACATTTACCCTTGGAAATGATAAACTAGCAGGGAAACGTGGAAAAACCGGCACCGCAAGTCACGGAACGAGCCAAACGTGACATGCGCACGATCGCCCTGCACGCACCCGCCGCCCGAAAACCGAGTGGTCCAAAGATTAACTCAATCCACATGATTCAGAGCCCGTAAAGGTGAATCATCAAAGAAAAGCCCGGTCCAACGCCTGTGGATCGTCATCAGAAAAGCCCGGTCCAATGCCCAGACAGGTGGATCGTTATCAGAAAAAGCCCGGTCCAACGCCCAAACAGGTGGATCGTCATCAGAAAAGCTCGGTCCAATGCCCAAACAGGTGGATCGTCAAACCAAAAGGCCCGATCCAACGCCCAGACAGGTGGATCGTTATCAGAAAAGCTCGGTCTAACGCCCAAACAGTGGATCGTCAAACCTAAAAGCCCGATTCGGAGCCCATAAAGGCAAATCGTCACAAAATCGACAGACTCGGAAGGACCGGACAGGTAAGCCTTTGTTTTCTAACATAGTTCCCGCAGTCCTGAGCCGCACAGCGAATCTTCGACAGCAGTATATTCGAATTGGGTCTTGATTTGATTCCTCGGCATGAATTTACCTTTTCAAAAACAAAATCTCCTCGATTTTCAAAATGATTTTCAAAATACCTAAAGCAGCCTTTTCGTGTTTTGGAGTCGAACTACGTCATGGTCTGATTCTCCGATAGAGATACGTAGGAAGCCGTGCGGCCCGACCATCCCGATGTTCAGAATGATGTCTTTTCTATCGACGACACTTCTTCTTTCATAAGACATGTCGCCGAGGGGCTCTGTAGACACCCCATTCTGAACACATCGGAACACACTTATACCACTCTAAGTCTCGCTTTGAGTCAAAAGGTAGAAATCCACCATTTCGTCATGTTTCGTTAAATTTTGACTAACCACCGTTAGTTTGGGACTAAACTGCATACGAGATAACGAGGAAAGGACAAAACTGTCCACAGGAGTAATATCTCGCCGCGAGATGGCGTGTCTCGCGCAATCGATTTCAACCTCTTTTCGGGATAAAACTTTATCTCTCCGGCCAACCAATAGAATTGGGAGTCTGGAACCATCTTGAAGTGTTTGATCTCATCTTCAACACTTCCCCAACCCCTATAAATACTTGGTGACTTCCAAGGTTCAAGAGGTCCAAGAATTTTCACAACACACACATTTTGTTGGTTTCTCTCCTTGAAAGAATCCTACGAAATCACCCTAAAAACTCACCTCATAGTTTGTTTGTTGACCTTGTTGATAAACAAGCATCAAGCTCCAAGTCAAGGACCGAGGCGAAGCTCTGTCCGTGTCAAGAGTCGACCCTAAACTTGAGTCGACACTCTGCCCAAATCACCTCACGCAAGGTAATTCCTAAATCCCTTTCTAATTGGTTGTTAGAGTGGTATAAGTCCATAGAATCTAGGATCGGCCTAGAGCCTCTCCAAATCATGGAGACGATCTCGAAGCAATCGATCCTACATTTCGTTTAACCCCATTAAATGGACCTTTGTTTATAATATAAAAAAAATCGTTTTTTCCCTTCTTTTGAAAACCTCTCTTTTCTTTATCAAGACCGATCTCCGGATTGGGTGAAATGGATGCTCCTTGACCTACCCATTTCATAACCTAAGCCCCGAACCCAAATCTTTTTTCAAAATGGTTTTCCTATTTTCTCCAACCGAATAATATAGGTGGCGACTCAAAAATGAAAAGGAAAGATAAAAAAATCATTATTCCTTTCTTTTTCCTCACAACGCTACAACCTCATCTAAAAAAAATTCAAGAATCTTGATCAGCATCAGCCTGGCCGCTTGTGTCAACTCGGTCCTCTCCCTCTTCTCCTCGTTGCTGGGGGCCTAAGGGTTTACCCGACTCTAAAAAGACTCGTTGATCAGGGTCGTCATCTTCCTCCATATCTTCGGCATCTTCTATCTCTTGAAGAGCCACATCAAAGTTCCTGAGAGCTAGGGGAGGAGCAATCCATGGTTCGCAACCATCTTCTTGGTCTTGCTGAGCTATAAAGGCCAGATCGTTGTCAGTATAAGGGACGATTGAATGTCCACCTCGAGCAGCCATATCATATTGAGCCTCTGATGCCCATCGAGCTAACTGGTCGAGAGAAACTTCAGAATTTGGATCCACTAGAGCCTGACGAGCCATGTGGCGCTTGCACACATCCAGAAAATCCTTCGCCTTATCAACAATGGTGTTGTAGTAGTCATCCCCATCCTTAAACTTCTCAACAGCAGCCTTAGAAGCGCCTTGAAGCTCCTCCCTCCATTTAGCCCTAGCTGCGTTGTGCTCCTCATTCAGTTCTCTCAGGAATGTATCCCTATCTTTGAGGACCTGGGAGATGGTCGCCAGTTCCTTCCTAGTCTCCTCATGAGCCAGACGCTCAGCATCCCTCTCTGCCTTCACCTCGCCGATCTTGGTATTTGCAGCTTCAAGGTCTTCTAAAGCCTTATCCTTGTCCGCCAAGGCCTTCTGCTTGACCATCTCCAGAGCATCGAAGGAGTTATCCAGGTCGTTGTATTTCTCTCTTAGCTCAGACAGCTCTTGAGACTTCTTGGAGTATTGGCTCATAGCCTGCCTCTCCCTCTCAATAGAGGCCCTCCAGGAGCTCTTGGCTTGATCCACCATAGTAAGAGATTGCATTAAAGAAAATCAAGGATTAGCTCGACAAAGACTCAGAAATTAATTGACGAGCTAAAAGAATAAGTGATTAAACAGATGGGAGAATAAAAGCTTACCTCACTCTGCACCAAGCTAGACCGAGCAGAGAACTCTTCTGGGGTCATCCCCTTATCAGTGAAGTGGGAGAGAAGGTCGACATCAATTTCCCTCCTAGCTATGACCTGGCCAAGGCTCAGCTCTGGGAAGCGGCGGCTCATGCTGTTGACCCCAGCGAGGGGAGGCACATCACTCAGTCTCTTTATTCGATCCTCCAAGGATTCTTGGTCAGTAAGAGAGGAGACTGGGGGAGGAAGTTGGCTCGGAGAAACAACTTTCCCCTTCTCAGTTCTCGATCTCTTCCTCGAGTTCAGAGGACGATCATCCTCCTCATCAACAGCTTCATCATCAATATCCACAATATTCAAAGGGCTATCCCCAGTTGTCCCAGCACCAGAGATCATCGTATTAGCTTCAAGAGTAGGGTCGGAGCTCAGACTTGGCCTAACGGACCTAGTGGACTCGTCACCCTCTTCAGTTACTCCCCTAGCATTTCTACCACTCTCCAAGGGATCCTCCGACCCAATTTCCTCCATTGGCACCATTCCAGCGTTATCCTTGGACAACAAAGCATTCCGTCTCTCAGCTTCCCTCTCTCTGTTGGCTCGAGCATTAGCAGCACCGTGAGCTTTCTTGGCTTTCTTCTTGTCAGACACTCCAACTATGTGACCCATGTTTGCCTCTTGTTCAAGGGTCAGAACTGCACCAGATCAAGACACAAAGGGTTAGATCGACAAACAAAAAGTTCTCTATACGAGCAGTGAGTTCTATATAGGAGCAAGTTATGTACGAGATAACAGTTCTACCTACAAGCAAATAAGTGACGAGTTAACAATTGACGAGTTAAGAGTTACATATGCAAGTCACACTATTTCTAAGTACGAGCTACCAGTTCAACATACAAGCAAATAATGGGCGAGTAAAGAACAACAAACGAGTAAAATCTTACCACCAACTTCCCATTGTCCTTGCAGTAGTTGGCCGTCCTTTGGCAAAATTGGCACTTATCCTCAAACCTCCCCAAGGCATGGGTGACCCAATCTGGATATATGGTGCCCCTACCAACAGAGACCATAGGTTTCACTTCTCCCTCACCGGCCATCATCTCAGCTTGAATGTAATTGTATTTGGTGGTCCCCAGGCGTTCCCAACTAATAGGTCCCCTATTAGCCAATTGGCATAGTCTCTTATACAGCTCAAAGTGCCAATGTGGCTCCCAATAGTTCTCCTCTTCTATAACATCTGTTTCGGAGTTGGGTAAAGGGAATTCCCATCCAAGTCTACTCTCCACTACTACAGCATGGGAGTTCCACCCACTAGCCTTTCTGGGAAGGTTCATAAACAGTTTGGGGGAGTTGGGTTTAGATGGGGTGCTGATTCCATATCAGTCTTACCAAACTTAAAACTGAAAAATTCCTTAAAAACCCTCATACAAGGTTCATATCCAAGAAACCTACAGACCATGGCGAAGCACACTAGGACCCTGCAAGTGTTAGCTCCCAGTTGGAGAGGCAAAGCATCAGCACATTCCAAGAATTCATTGATAAAAGGGTCAAGTGACAACCTCAAGCCAACTTCGAATTGGTCGTAGAAGAAGGCTACCTTAGTGGAATCTTTAGTATATGTCTTCCCGAATTGAGCCAGGAAATCCTTCTTGCTGTGGATGGTCACCCTAAAATCTTCCTTACTCACCTCACAGAAGTCATATATCATGGAATATCGAGACTCTAAGTTCTTCTTCACTCTCATTGGTCTCTGAGGGACATAGCCCCTTTCATTCCTCCCCAGTACAGTTGACGAGTTGAAGGCACCACAATACGAGGACTTGAGGAGGTAGATGCTGTAGCTCCTTCACGAGCTGCCATATCTGTACAAGAAGAAGAGGAGACAGGGGAGTCAGACCTATGATTACATTCAGGAGACCTACCTATGGGTGACATACCTAAGGGCGACCTAGACTCCCCCGGGAAACCTTTCCTATTCCTAAGGAAGGAAGGCTTATTGGCATCCCTAACATAAAATAGGGATATGTGGTCAAGCAATTCATGAAAGAGATGAAAGGAGACAACGTTTGATTCGTCAATTACCAATTCACTTACGTATTATCCTATGGGCAGTCCTATTTCACTAAAATTCAACCCCCACCTTGTCAAGATGGAGGCACACTCATCCAAGGATATCTCTCTCCACTCTCCGTTTATATGTTTGTACACTCGATGGTTAACAGTGCAATACCCATACCAAGCTCTTGGCTCACTACTGAAGGTTCTAGCCATGGCGAAATCAAAAAGAAAACAGAAATTGAAATCCTAATGCAAGAAAACGAGAGGAATACCTTAATTAGTTTCGAAAGAGGAAGCCGCTGCAGAAGACGAAAGCCCAATTTAAATCAGTTGATGTTTCGCTATCTTCGCCGGAGTTATGCAAGGATTTGGAGAAAGCAAAAATTCGAAATGGAGAAGGACTCTGGTATTTATATTTTCCGAAATTGAGAAGGAAAAAGAAAAATTCAAAAATTACTCTCCTAATTAAATGAGGAAAACGGTTCCCAAGATGGTTTTCCAAACGTCAAAATAGTAATGATTGCGGAATACGGCGCTCCTCCAGATCTGACCGTTCGTTGCCAACGTCCAGGATTGAGCCACATCACCTTTGGTCGACTAAATATTAGAGCGAGTATCGACCTGCGGGTCGCGACATGTAACGATGTTGAGTTCCATTTTTTTTTTCCGAAAGATTTTGTTTGTTTTTCTTTTCTTTGAAAAACAATCGAAAAAACACACGAAGTCGCCACGCCATTTTTATTTTGAGGGCCAAAACTTTGAAAAATACCCAAGATCAGAGATTTGGGTTCGGAGGTCACGTTACACGCCGGGAAGAACGTTAGTGTTCACCCGGAATGCCTCGTAAAACGAGTCTTCCAAACATTTAAAATTATTTTTGTGTGTGTGTGTGTGTGTGTGTTACTTTGGCCAAAATATATTGAAACTGAGAAAAGTAAAAATTGGGAACTCTTTATTAGACTTTGAACATGTCCCATGATTTTTTTTATGATTTTTGGGTTGAGTTTTGATACTCAAAAGATTTTTTGAAGTTGAAAAATATTTCTGCCAGAATGAAAAAGGCAGTGGACACTTTATTTTAAAATGGGTTTAAGGGCTTCAAAACTTCATAATCTGAGAAAACTCAGAGAATTAAAGTTGTTCTGGACACCTTAAATAAGATTTTTATGAAATAATTTTCCTATTTGGAGTTGATTTAGTGGACCAAAACCTTCTGGAAATCTCAGATATGAAATCTGGACTTCCAGAGACTGAGGAACTGACCTTTAAAAGAAAATTTTAAAAAGGGAGTTTTACTCACGAAAAAAATAAATTAAAAATATTTTTGGAAATATCTGGATGTTGGCTACAAAAAGTATTTTGTAGTCAACACCAAATTCCAAGTTTATCTGTGTCCAAAAAATTAGACCATGGACTGGGGTCTTAGAAGATTGCTACTGGACAGCAACTTCTCAAGAAGAAAAACATGATTTAAAAGGGGGTTTGGCATCCATGCTTGTCCCCATTTCCTTAGGATTTGATTAGTGATCACTTGACATTTTAGTGGTGAATCAACTATATCAAGCCATCCTTAGGGTACATTAGGACTAAGCACTTCATTTGCTTGGGAAGGGGAATTTTATCCTTTGAAAATGAAGATTTGATGTATGAAAATGGTTTTTAGGGTTTTGAAAATGCATTTGCAAGTAAGTAAGAACACTTTGGAGAGAATGTTGATCCTTGTAGAAGATCAACCATGGAGATGAACTTCCATGGTGATCTTCTTGGATCTAGGGCAAGAAGATGAACAAACTACATTTTGGAGTTTGAAAGTGCATGCATGGATGAGAGAAATTTAAGGTAAGGAGAGGGAGGTTATACCTATCTTCTTTGTGTTTTGTGTTTGAATGGATTCAAAAGCTTGAATGTGTTTAGGGTTTGAATGTGTTTAGGGTTTGAAAGTGTTTAGGGTTGGTGATTTGAGTTGGTTAAAGAGAAAACAAGTAGATAACAATGAAGTCCTCTATGTTTTCTCTCTAATCCTCCTCCTAAAGGGTGATTTGAGCTTGAGTTAGTGTATGTATGAGAGTATTTATGAGAGTGATTTGAAAGTATTTTGAGTGAGTGGGATTTGGGAAAATAATCAAGAAAAGAGTGACAATTCTAGTGAATTCTCACTATTTTCTCCCTATTTTCGCGAAGGTGCAGCTGTGAAATGTGTTGTTTCTCTTTTGAAAAGTGAAGCTGAGGGGTTCAATTTATAGGCCTGGAAATTTCAATCTTGTCCGCGCGGATGGTCTTGAAGGCGTGCACTGTTCATTAAATGCTGCTCCAGGCTTTGGACAGGAAGAATAAAATTCAAATTATACAGCCAGAAAATGTCCCAGCCACTTCTATTTCGGGTTTTTGACCATTTCTTTTGCTTTTTTGATTCTTTTCCATGGTTTATCTTTAAATGGCAATCCCTAATCTACCCCCACTTTGTTAGAAATGTTAGGAATTGTTAAAAATGTTAGAAATGTTAAAACTTTCGTTAATTTTCTAACGAAAATTCTAACAACTCAAATTGGAGCACTTACACGACAATCTTCATCAAATTTCCTTAACTTCCTAGTTGACAGAGTCAACTCAGAAAGTTGGGGGCCACTGAACATACCAAAAGTGTCGAGCTGGGCCAAGCGAGTAAAGCCCAATCCTCAAGCAATTATTGCCACCACATTCTCAGTGGGCTAGGCCTAATTATTACATGGCTCAAGGCCCATCTTTTGATCAGTCGACTTAAGTTCATTGCCCGACCTACCGGGTCCCGACCTAACTTAGTCCGACACTACGATCCAGATTCCATTTCGGGTATGGACCAGCTCAACCCATTAGTCAGGTCGACCTAATCCCAATAGGCGACCTCGACCTGCTAAGCAAGCGTCGACCTACTGAGTCCAGGTGCACGTGCTTCTATTCTTTCCATAACTGGTTCTCTACAAATCAGGAGCCATTCCAGGACACGTTCCCATGACACATAACTGTCCCTCAAATTACGGATCTCATGTAGTCCTACCAAATATACCACCCTCATCAACTATAAATACATGACAGCCACAATGGTTCTAAGGTAACTGCAATTTTGTCATTTGAATTTCCTTGTTCAATTACATTATTTGCTCACCAAACATACATACTTACTCTCACGCCCGAGGGTCTAAGCCGGAGACACATCCGGCTAGTCGTGGGTTCTGATTTCAGGTCATGGAGTCAAGTGATTGGTCCTGCCACGTGGACGAAGATTGATAAGCACATTTCCTGCGGCATCAATCCTTGAACGAAATAAAAATGACGGGTCAGGCTCAACGAATGAAGCCCAACATTTTGGACATTACAAAGACAGTATTATTGAATGGGCCAATCCAGTCTTCACAACTCAACCGACCCAACACAATTATCAGGAATATTATGCATATTAACGGGTAATGATCAAGTTATGCCAACTCATTAATTGATGGCCAAAAATCAAGGGATAAGATCCCTAAAATCTCATCCTCATCCTATATAAGGAGTAATCTCACCCCAAAAAAGGTACACACTCTCTCTACCTAAAATATATTATGCCTCCCTCTCAGTTCATATCATCTCTCCATACAGATGCTTATTCTCACGCTGGAGGGTTTGCGCGGGGTAACTCCCCGCGCCCTAACTGTGTCCGTTTTGCAGATCGTCCGTTCGTTCGTTCAGGAATCCAACGTCGCATTCCCGACTGATTATGTGAGGACCCCGACCCGGAACCTACACGTGTCCCGAGCTGGAGCGTCCTCAAACTAACCCAATTCTCCTAATTTTTAAAAACTTTGATTTCATCTCCAAAACTTAAACACAACCATTTCAAAGTAACTCTACTCCTTCCACGTTGGAGGGAGAGTTAACCAACCACGAAAATAATAAACGGTTTTAGTTACAAAAGATATCGAATATAGTATGAAATTAAAGTTTATGAATACAACCCTTTAAAAGAATTATGCTAACAAACACTTTCTACACCAATCTAACATAACCCGACAATTCCCAAAATACCACTTCTAAACTCCTTTCCGCCCTTACTTGGTCGGTCCACCTGTCCTCGGAATCTAAAACAGTAAAGGGAGAGGGGTGAGAATAAATCTCAATGAGCTATTATGAATGCAGCAATATGCCATATAAGATGCAACACATCAAAAGACATATCCCACATGTAACCCGAGAGGCTCCACGCTTGCCCAGCCCAGTCCCATAGGTTGGGAACAACGACTCATCTCGGCATGAATATATCACAACACATAAGCACGATAAAGTAACACTTAGAAGGATACTCGAGCCAAGGTTTCATCTCCAAAGGATATACACAACCAGAGCGGCGAATAGTTGAAGAAGCGGTTCGGAACCATGAGCGATAACGGTACCCGTAGGGATTCGACACACGGTCATATCCCCGGTGAAACTAGACCATCTACCTCAAAAGGAGATGCTAGCCCACAAATCCACGAGGGACAATTGGGTTACCTGTATGAATTATAATGAACTTGGCTCGATGCCATTATAATTCCATACATTGTCCAACAAACAAATAAATCAATACCACTTTGGATTTACATAACTAAGCACGAGTAATAACATACTTGCTTAACCAAACATTGTATGATCCAAAGTAGGGATACATACCACAACATATCATGAAGATAGCAATACTATATCAAGTATTCAACATATTAGCACAACGGCTATAAATCTTTGTATCAACATGTATGCAGGTTTAGGAATTCAAAGTAGGGAATCCTCTACAACAATATCATAACGACGGAATACTATAACAAGTATTCAACATTATCAAGCACATAATAGATACTTGAATACAATCCACAAAAAGGGATAACAATATATCAACATGGTAAATATACTCATGTCCAACCAATATCATAGTGCAACAATAAATCAACACACTATGCATAATATAACCAATGTATATGAACTCGAAAGTAAGGCAAGGAAATACCATCAATCCATCCTACAAGGTCTTTATACAATAATACAAGGCCTCTATGAAGATCCAAGTTCAATTTACCAAGTTAGAATCATTTCGCTAAGTTACCAAACTAGGTTAACTAGCGCTTTCCAAGCAACATTTAAAGTACTTCCCCAATTCCATTTTGATCACTTAGGATGTCAATGTGTAGCGAAAGTGTTCTACTTTAATCTAGGTTAAAGAGATTCCATTTTGGTTCGAGTTTGATTAGGTTTGAACAACTCTAAACTTGGTTCGGGGTCTTGGGCGGCCGCCCTACACTTGGGCGACCGCCCAAGTGGACCTCAAGAGAATTTATGGTTTTACGCCGGCAGGCGGCCGCCACTTAACCACTGGGCGACCGCCCAGTGGACTTCCAAGGGAATTTGGACCTCTGCCGCGCCTCGGGCGACCACCCAAGCCCACTGGGCGACCGCCCAAGCCTCCTCCAGCCCCTTTGCGATTTTTAACCCTTTTCAACCTAGTTCTTCTTTCCCTCTACCATGGCTTGATCAAGAACACCCGAGAACACCTTCATCTTATCAAGTCCCATTCAAAACATATAAACTCACAACCAAGTAATCCTAGATCATTTATCTCTACCCATTCCACCCATTTCAAACCACTTCTAATGATCTTCCTTGAACCCTAACTTCAACAATGTTCATTTTCAAATCAATCAACTCCCATTTAGGTTTCCAAGCAAGAAATCAACATCATTAAGCCAAGAACAATAATCAAAGAACTCATGAACACATAGGAGAAGGGAATCATAATAACTCACCTTTGGATTTTATAAGGAAATGTTGATCTTTCTAGCTAGATGGCTTCCTCTAGGTCATCCAACTTCAATGGTGCTCTAGGACTTGAATTTTGGTGAAGAAATGCCTTGGATTCAAGCTTGGATGGAGGGAGCTTCAATGGAGGATTCTAAGCTTTCTCTAGGATGAATGTGGTGAATGAAGGAGAAGGGAGGGGAAGGGAGTAAGAGGAGGTATGGAGGGAGGACACTTGGCAAAGAAGGAGGAACTTCTACAAATTGGCCCCCGTACGGGAAATTAGCCAAGGCTTTCACCCAACCCATTTTAATTAATTTAAATCTTTATCCCATTAATTCATCCTCTCATTTAACCTCCCTACATTATTTATCATTTTTCCATTTTTTTTTTTATTATTTCTTCAAGTTTCTTTATTTAATGTCTAATATTTTCATAAAAGATTCTAATTTTTACTTCTCACCCAATTTATCTTAATTTAAGAATTCTAAAGACATAATTGAACACATAAAGCTAACATAAATATTAAAAGCATATAATTAAATAATTAAAAATGAGTGCCTAGGGTTGGGGTCGTCACAGATTAGGTACCCCCAGTATCACCCCTTTTATGCATCATCAATCCCCTTTTACAAAATCCTTGCAATCTATTTATACTTGCAAATCCAAATATATAAAGGAAAAGAAATAATAAAAACCTAATCAATAAAGGAAAAGAAATAAAACCCTAATGACTTATTTAAAACCCTATTGACTAAAATACCCCTCGTTTGAAAATATTAAAAGAAATAATAACGATAATATTACGAGATGAATACGAATTATATAAAATCAACAAAACAATCCTGTAGCTTGCTGAACTTCACGTGACAGCTTTGGCCTGAGGCTGTCGCCTGGATCTAGGTGAGGCTAGCGCCTCACCGGCAGAAACTCGGCCCATGATATTCCCAAGTGAGGCGGCCGCCTAAGTCTGGGTGAGGCTGGCGCCTCACTTGGCAGGCTACTTCATGCAATGCAATTCCAATCCATGTGCTACATCATTCAAGAAGAAGAGTTGAATATATTTCAAATTCTGACCTAAATCGTACACCATATAGCGATTTCACCCTGACCTAAACCGCTACACCGTGTAGCGATTTCACTCGATCTATGAAACTCGCTACATGGTGTAGCAAGTTTAAGCTGCCATTTCCAGTAGATAAGGTTTCCACGGCAGATTCATTCTCAGTCTCTCGTATCCCTCATACTTACTTTTTTAAAAAAACTCAAATCTTGATGGAACACATCCCGTTGTAAGTACCCAAATCCGGATCGTTACAATCCGTTAACTGGCCCTTTCCAAGTTAATCGGAATCCGTTAACTCCCCCTTTCCGAGTCAACGAGACTTCCCAGGACTGCCCCGTGCATCCAAATTCCAAAGTGTACTCAACACACGTTATCACACGTAAAAGTACCACTTTCCTCGAAATACGCAATTTCCGGGACTTTTCGGGACTGTTCCGGACATTTTCTCGGACAGTTATTTAGAAAACAGTCAAAACTGGGATTAACGGAGCAAAAACCAAGTCTTAGCGACTAAGCTAGACACGTGGCACACATGCACAACCTCCCCCATCTCTATCAATCAAATTCAAGGGTGAAAAGTCCAAAATACCCCTGAAATTGAGTGTAGGCCGATCGGCCTGTTCTTCCTGAAAAATCGCCAGTCTCAGGAATCCTCAGCCAGTCCCAGCAATTTCCAAAATACCTCAAAAGTCCCTCAAAATGAGGATAAGGCCGGCCGGCTTGTTCTTCATTTTCATCCCCTATAAATACAGCCCCTCCCCTTCAGTAAAAAGGGTGAAAAAATATTAATCCTTGTCAAAACCCCACGGTTCCAGCCAACCAAACACCCTCCCGAGCCCCGTAAATGCCTCGATTTGCATGAAAACCACATTTTCTGACCAAACACGAGCCAAACACTTCCGAAACCCTTCCAAGCACCAAATTGTATCCCTTATACGTCCTCCCGAGCCAAAGAGTCAATACCTAGCCAATGGTAACACTCTCACTCTCTAAACTCCATTTTGTCTTGATTTACGCGTCATACGCTACTTTCGATCCGATCGAAGTTCTCAAAATGTAGACGTAAAGTCGTCTACGGGACTTGATACGTTTTAGTCTCTAATCATCTTCTCTCCCGTAAGAGAAGTAATTTCGGGTTAAAACGGCATTCAAGTCCCATTTTTAACTTTTCTCTCATTTACCGTCTGGATCGTTCGATCCGTTGATTCGCACTTTTACCGTCCGAACCGTTTGGTTCGTGATTGTCATTTACAAGTCCGGATCTTTTGATTCGTTGATATTGCTATTTACTTTACGCATCTTTACAAATCTGAGTCGTTTGGCTCGTCGATCGCATTTTTACCATCCGGATCGTTCGATCCGTTGATACCGCATTTCAATACTGTCATTTACAAGTCCAAGACGTTTGGTATGTTAATAGTATTTACTTACAAATGTCTGAGTCACAAAATGACTCGTTGATCGCATCTCATTTACCACCATTTTCATAAAAATTGGTAACATCGTAATGCCCGGTTCAAAACCGAAAGTTCGTCATTCGAACTCCTTTTCAAAGCCCCTCAAAATCGACGTTTCCCTCATAATCGACGTTTGTCATTCAAATGCTCATTTTCGACTCAAAATTGACGTTTGTCATTCAAACGCTCATTTTAAACTCAAAATCAACGTTTGTCATTCAAACTAAAGATTCCAGTTCATCATTCGAACTCCTTTTCAAACTCAAAACCGATGTTTGCCATTCAAACGCTCTTTTACCAAAATCGACGTTTGTTATTCAAACCAAGATTAAAGCTTGTCATTCAAGCTCATTTTCAAAAGCAACACGAACACATACACACACGCACACGTTTCGAGAAAGGTAGAAAGACTCGTCATACGAAGTATTTCGGGTGATCTCAATATACTCTTTCCGAAACGTAACGTGACCTCCGAACCTAATAATCTCTGTTCAAAAAAGCCTTTTCCTAAGTTTTGGCTACCAATCAAAATGACCTCCTTTTCAAAGTATTTTTCCAAGTTTTGGCTACCAATCAAAACAACCTCTTTTTCAAAGCCTTTTCCCAAGTTTTGGCTACCAATCAAAACGACCTCTTTTTCAAAGCCTTTTCCTAAGTTTTGGCTACCAATCAAAACGACCTCCTTTTTCAAACCAGCCTTTTTCAAAGTTTAGGCTCATAATACAAAATGGCGTGGCGACCCCTCTCTTTTTTAGCGAGGTCCCAAGTGCAAAACCGCTTGACGCGTTCCGCGCGCGATCCGGGTAATTTCACCCTTGAGATACCGTCTCCGCATAACGTGACTCCATTCCTTGAAGGAACACGTCTCGTGAGAAACCGTCTCCGTATAACGTGACTTCATTCCTTGATGGAACACGTCTCGTGAGACACCGTCTCCGCATAATGTGACTTCACCTTATGGACACTGACACGTCCACTTCACCTCATGGACACCGACACGTCCACTTCACCTCATGGACACCAACACGTTCATTTCACCTCATGGACACCTACACGTCCACCTCACCTTAGGACACCGACACGTCCGCTCACCATTTCATTTTAGGACACCAACACATCCACCTCACCTTAGGACACCGACATGTCCGCTCACCAACTCACTTCAGGACACCGACACGTCCACATCACCTCAGGACACCACCACATCCTCACATCCGACCCAAGCGGTCACCTCACACACGAACTACGATCAGGCTTGATTCTAATACGGGATACATAGGAATCCTATCAAAGATTCTAGCCAACCGACCTAAATGGTCACCCACAGGACACCGACACGTCCACGCACAAAGTCTTGGCCAGAGAACACCATCACGTCCTCATACACGACAATGCACTCACCATTTCTGAACTACGATCAGACTTGATTCCCATACGGGATACGTGGAAATCCTATCAAAGGGTCTAGCTAACCGACCTAAACGGTCACCCACAAGGCACCGACACGTCTACTTCACCTTAGGACACCGACACGTCCACTCACAACCTCACCTCAGGACAACGACACGCCCGCCTCACTTCAGGACACCACTACGTCCTCGCAAACCGACCAACACGGTCACCTTCTCTCTCCAAGCGATCCTGATTGGGACCCTTATCTTATCGACGACCCCACTTTCTTCATAAGTGATGTCGTCGGGGGGCTTCTGTAAGTACCCCAATCTGGATCGCTCCCCATCCGACACACGGGAAACACCGCGGACTCACACAAATGTGATCCCGAAGACCCTTAACCTTTAAAAACCCAAAACCACCAACCAAATCAAGGTAAGACCATTCTGGGATTAAAAAAAAAGAAAAAGGACTTTTTGAGAATTACGAAAAATATTTGGCCTGCATAATGGTCCGCATGGACCATTTTACACCCAGACATCATAATTGCAAAATCCTCATAAAGTCCACAAGATTTCCTTAATTCCTGGAAAACCAAAAATTTGGTTTTCCTAGAAAGGTCCGCGCAGACCATTTTGTCATTTTTTTCATGGCTATAAATAGAGGCCCCCCTCTCATTTTCTTCACACCTCCATTTTCTCCTCTCTCCCCCCAGCCTTCAGGCTCCCCTCTAAGTCCTTTTGAGGTACTCCCGGTCCCTTTCGGTTCCTTCCGAGGCCTTTCGAGCCCTTCCGAGGTGCTCCGAAGCCCTGCCGAGCACTCCCGAGACGCTCTCGAGCCTCCCCGAGGCACTCTCGAGGCATCCCGAAGCTCTGTCGGTCCATCTCAAGCCATTTTGGTCCATCCTGAGGCATCTCGATCCATATCGAAGCCCTATCGAACAATCCCGAGGCATCTCGAAGCAAGCCGAACCTCTGCTCGAGCACAACCAACAATCTCGAGGCATCCTGAAGCAAGCTGAACCTCTGCCCGAGTACAACCAACACTCCCGAGGCACGTCGAACCTTTGATCGAGTACAACAAACACTCCCGAGGCATTCCGAACCTATGCTCGAGTACAACCAACACTCCCGAGGCACGCCGAAGCTCTGTCCGCAGACACCGGTACATCCCGAAATAATCCCGATCTGTCCCAAAATACTATTCACACTCAAACACTATTCCCAAATGAAAGATAAACACGAACCAACATTGGTAAGGCCTCCTTCCTACACTATTTCAATTTATTTCAATACATAGCATACAATGTAGACATCATATTCAACATGCATTTTTAAAAGCACATACACACACACACAAATTTTAAAGAAAGAGGGGTATCGAAAGACTCGTTTATATGAGGCAACTCGGGTGAGCTCTGCTATTCTCTTCCCGAGGCGTAACCTGATCTCCGAACTCAAAATCTCATCACACAACAACCTTTTTTTAAACTAGCCTTTTTCAATGTTTCGGGCTAAATCAAAACAGCGTGGCGACTCTACAAACAAACGCAGCGACACCTCCCGACTCGAAACCGCGAGATGCTGGGGCCCGCACAACCGGATCCGGGTAATTTCTACAGGGGCATGCTATTTCTCCTTCCTTGATTAGGCTCTGAAGGAGGTTGCGCCATTGTTCTTCCAAGTCAGATACCGAGACGTTGAATTGGACCACGTTGTTGTAGCTGTCTTTGTGGGATCCGAGTGTGTTGCCATGGGGGTTGATATGTTCCAAGGTGTTGGTGGTGGTCTAACGTTCTTCAGGATCATTTGTGGGGATGTATGGGTCCACTCCTTGGTCAAGCTCCATCTGGGCGTCCATCTCTTAATCCTCTTTGAGGCATTCTTCGCAGTTGCACATATCAGAATTGTCATCTTGGCTCATGAGTTCTTCGATCTCTAGCTCATCACGGCTTACTTCGTTGATGAATTTTATGCATTGGTGCAGAGTGGAGGATACTGCTTTCATTTGATGCAGCCAAGGTCATCCTAGCAGGGCAGAGAAATTGGACTTGATTTCCACCACTTGGAATTCCACCGACTCCATTTGCTCGTTGAATTGGATCCTAAGATTGGTCTCCCCTAAAATAGGGCAGGGAGTGGAGTCGTAGGCTCGAATTATGCGAGGTGAAGATCTCATGCGAAAGCGGTCGATTCAGAGTCGTTTCATCGTTCATGCGGCAAGGATGTTGACTGTTAAACCGTTGTCAACCAAGATGTTCGGGAGAAAGAATCTTTCCATCTTTACGAGGATGAGGATAGGCTCGTTGTGTCTGTTTTCACATGTCGACAAGTCTGCATCTGTGAAGGTTAGACCGCTTTCGGTGCTGCTATTTGCTTCAGTCCGCCTTGTCTCCGGGGAGTACTCGATCCATCCATGGGTGTGCCTCGATCGTGGTAGGGATCATAGGGAGACGGTCATTCTCAGATCCTTCATTCTGGATTCCCTATCACGGGAGCATTTAGCCCTGGTTTTGCATTCCCAGTCGTAGCGTGATAGCATGTTGACGGTCTCAGAGGCTGTAGGGGGCCTAATTCTCGCATGGAGTCTCGCTGAATGCTATCATGTTGATTCTATCATTTCGAGGGAACGGGTTTCCGACTGTGTTGGGGCCATGGGGGCGTTCCAACTTTCCTTCTTCAATTAGCCCCTAGACCACTTGTTTCAGCACGAAGCAATTGTCGATTGTATGACCAGGATATTTGTGGAAGGCGCAGTGTTTGCTCATGTCCACGTTAGGTTTGAGAGTCTTTGGCTGGAAATTCTAATGAGGTTTGAGGATGTTCCGTTTCACCAATGCTTCGAACACTTGGCTCAGGGGCATCTCGAGGTTGTCAAAATGCTGAAACTGCTGTGGGCAAGGAGGATTGTTGTTCCTCAGGGGCGCTTGATCACGGCTTACTTGAGCTCCATTTTGGATGTAGTGGACTACTCTGGAGGCTTCCTTTCCCTTGCTTGGGATAGGTGCCGGATTTGACGGTGTTGCCCGGTAGCGGTAGGATGAAGCAGGATCTGCTGCTGTTTTCAGTTGGCTTAGCGTCTTCTCAAACTTGGTACCGGCGTTGACCATGGCACGGAGGTCGGGATAGAAGTGATGGCTAATCAGGGTCCTCAGAGATGGTTTGAGGCAAGAATGGAAGATTTCCATTTGCTCTTCTTTGGAAAGCGGGTCCATTATCTCGCTCAATTTTCAGTTCCACCTTTTGTAAAATTCTCCAACGGGCTCGTCATCCTTTTGTTCGGTGGCCTGCAGGTCGTGGTGGTTAGTTTCCCATTCGAGGTTGGCATGGTACTTCTCCAGGAAGATCTGACTGATTTGATCCCAGGTGGAGCGATTTTCCACCTTCACGTTGAGGAACCACCTTAACGATGTGGATTTAAGGGAATGCTGGAAGTGATCCGCCCTTTGTTGTAGGGTGGCCCCTTTTGGCTCTCATACCCAAGACGTAGGTGTCGATGTGGGTTTTTGGGCATTCGGTCCCATCGAACTTTTCCATTTCCGGCTTTCTGAATTTTGGAGGTAGAGGAACCACCTTGCTCGGATCTGTAGGTATAAGGGAGTCCTTCCGAGAGTTGGCCAGTTTGCCTTGCATGTCCTTCATTTGTTCGACCAACCAAGCCATGTTAGGGTCAGTAGGCTGAGGCAGGCCATTTTCTGGGATGGAAACCGAAGATGGAGGTATTGGTTGATGGGATCGCCATTCGGGAGTCTTGGGGAGGTAGTTGAGTATATACCGTCCCGTATCCTAGATTGTTGCAATTGGAGCCAAAGGCATGATTGCTCGGACCACCAAGGGTTGTGTTTGGGAACTGGGGAAATGTTTTATTAGCCCCAAGTGGCAGTCCAGCGGGTGGAAGGTTTGAGATGTCAGGATATCCGCTTGGGATGTCTGTCCCTGGCAGGCATTGGGATTTCAGATTGTGGCTGCGAGGCTCATATAGAGGAAAAGGATTGAATCACGGGGGATATCGAGATGTATTGGGATCTGGGGGAGCAGGCCCATATGTGTGCTGCTGATATTGAGCTTGTGGCGCAGAGCCGGGAAACTGATTGCGTTGCGGTTGGCAGGTCGGAGCTGCTTGACTGAGGCCCGAGTTAAGCTTTGAGCGGGAGCTACTTTGCATTATCGGATTTTCGTAGCTTGGTGGAGGAGGAACCTGCTGATAGCTTTGGAAAACCGGGGGAACAGGCATTTCTTCGTCTTCTATGAGAACGAAGGTCCCATTAGTTTGGGGAACGACAACGGTTCCGCGATGGCGCATGGTGTCTATGATCCAGGCTTGCTGTTCTTCTTGGCGCTTCTTGAGAGTTTCGAATGCTTACAGCACCTCCTCCATTGTCTGGAGGTTTCTCAGTGACGGGGTTCCGTTTCCCTCACTGTTATCTGTCGATCCTGTCAAGGAGGAATAGCAGACTGTTCGGACCGCTAAACCGGAAGGGCTGTCGGACCTTGTGACCTCGATACTGAAAAGACGGCACCTGGATACTCTCAACCACTCTCGGTTCGCTGGAGGGGGTGACAGGTAAGGTTTAGACATGGGAATGTCTTTTTTGGATAAAGGGGGAAAGCTCATGTGACATGCAATTTCCTTTTTTTATTGTTTATTGTTTACTTAAAACGCGTTTTCTCAGAATCCTATGTGGGTTGGAAAAGATTGCTCTTCTTTTTCGCAACTATGCTAGATCCTGGGTCAGTGGAGACTATCAGTGTGGCTATAAGCCCCTCGTTTTCCACTTGTATTTCGACATCCCGGGATGGACAGCCTCGGGCGAGGGTTGTTCGGTCGAAACCTAACGGTTTATTTATATCCGTAAGCGCACGGGCTATTGTAATATAGCGGGTGCAAGTACGGGTCGATCCCACAGAGACAAGGTTTACTTTAGGGAATATTTTTGTCTTTAGAATTATAGAAAAGATTGGGGGGAGATAAAGTTTATTTTTAGAAAAATAGAGAGAACATAAACAGAAAATTCTTTAATTAAATTCTTATAAAACGAAGCATTCTCGGGATTGGAAATCATACACATAACACTGTTCATCAAATTGTCATTGTCTTAGAAATATAGGTTTTTCATATAAATCAATGATGGTATGTTAAGCCTACGCTACTTCGGGTTAAGACAGTAGCGTTTGTATTCTTCACTAATTATATCCTAACTGTTTGAGATTTCCGTTTATGTTACCCCCGCCCTGTCACAAACGGGCATTCCGGCTTATCTCTAGCTGACCATAATTAGTAAGAATCCATTAAGAACGAGAGTCGACATACTTTCCATCAAAGGAACATCCCTAGGCCATTGAACTACTTTCGTGATCAATGAAACCTAGTTTCTTTATATGGTTCCGTCAATCGAGATTCTCCGCTAGGTACTTCTCTCAATTGACTGAATCATACAAATTGGACATCTCCAAAATGTAAGACATTTAGAGAATAATATAAAGAAATTGTTTAGATGAAGAAAGAAGACAAGACTTTTCATTTTGAATGATGAACAAGTATGCTTTTGAGTTTCCAACCCCAAGAATAAGGGGGATTACTCACAAGCCATTTATAACATATAAGAAATAAAAGTAAGAGATTGAGTAAGAAAGACTTATGAATATAGAAGGCAAATGCTGGAAATGGTGCTTCACTTTATTGCTTTTCTTCCAAAGTAATTTCAAGAACAAACAATGAACTTGATCTTCAAATCTCTTTGGAAATTGTTATCACAAGTGTTTGTATTTTCTATCTATGAAGTATCATTGATTTCTCTCTAAAATTTCGTATATAAGACTGATTACAAGGGTCCTATTTATAATTGGGAGGAGACTCTTCAATTGGGTGCCATCAAAAGGTGCCTTTACATCTGCAGTCACGATTTGCACGGCCGCGTCAAGGAAGTTGCACGGCCGTGCGACCCTTGGCGCCAGATTTGAATTTGAGTCTTGACACTTCGCACGGCCGCTCCTCTCCAAGCTGCACGGCCGCTCTAAATAATGACACGGCCACTCCCTCTTCAAGACACGGCCGCTCTATATTTTAGGGCCACAAATGGCCTGAAAATGGCTAGGTGCACGGCCGCTCCATGTTGGCTGCACGGCCGCTCCACCTGGAATTTAACTTGGTGTGCTTGATTTGGTTGGTGCTCTTCCATGTCTTTTGCTTTGAAGTGTCCAAGCATCCTTTTGATAAAAAGACCCTAAAACCTGTCTTTAAATGCAAGAAATATACCAAAAGGCGTAAAATCTAGATAATATAAAAAAGGAACTAAAAAGTATATAAAATGATGCTTTATGCATTTAAAAAGTATACAAAACTAAGGATAAATGACTATATAATAGTCACTTATCAAACTCTCCCACACTTAAGCTTTTGCTTGTCCCCAAGCAAATTTAGAATGAAAAACGGAGAGGGAGAAAAAGCAAGAATGATCCCTCAGAAATAATGTAGCAAGCCCTAAATGCCTTTTGGATAATGCCTTCATCTTTCTAATCATATTTTGTATACCTTTAAAAATTTATCTAGGAAGAAGCATTTTGGAGATATTTTTAAAGAGATAATTTATAAGACTATAACCTAATATAGCATATATAGAATTTTGACCAAGTAAAGCATGCTAGAAGGATAAATCTTAGATTCATTTCTTGGTAGAAGAAAAGCTTTCACCTTTTTTAGAGTGATTTTTGAGAAACAATGAATTTATTTCTTTAAAATGTACAAAAGAAAGTATAAACATATATTCACAAGTTAGAAGTTCCCGAAGAATTGTATTGCATTCTTGAATCACAAGGGCGAAAAATGGATGATGATAGTGGAAAAATCTCATCAAAGTTAAACAAATTTATCTCATTTTTGCACGTGTTATATTTTTGCAAAAGACCTAAGTTATTTTTGATCCTTTCAAGTAGGAGACATTGTGGTGGCGAACCCCATGTTCCTAATACTTAGATCAAGAATACTTTTGGATATTACTCCCGTTTGACAAGGAAGCATCGTCGCAGCGAACGCCGTGCCCCGAGTTAATTAGGAAGTAATAGGCTTCTTTTTGCTTTTAAGGATTGGTGACTAAGTCACTCTTTTTAGCAATAAGATAAAGATGTCTACTTTGATTTGATTTGAGAAATGAAAAGATGAAATTTTTGATGAAAGGGTGTGATTCAAAAAGATACAAAACAAAGGGTGCTTCTAAAAAGGGAATAAACATTTAATAAAGATAAAAGATGTACAATTTTAAGGAAATATTTTCAAAATTTTTCATAAAAATGACCAAGTGTAGATTTAAAGATTCCTTCTAATCAAATGCATTTTCCTTGATGAAACTCTATATTGTGCTATACTAACTTATGAGGCTTTCAATTATTTTCTAGAAATATCCCTATATGTTTCTTTTTATAAATTTCTAAGTTTATATAAAATATGAGAGGAAAGATAAATAGGCATTATACTAGGGCAAATGGCAAGCATAGAAATAATGATTATGGATCTTCATAGGGATTTATTTATATATATATATTTTTTTATATACTATTATACATGCATAAATGAAAAACGCAACTAAGTTAAAAAAGAAAAAATTATACTAGAAAGCATTTAAATCTAATCTAGAAAGCAAGTAAAAATTTAAAACTAGAAAGCGATAAATAAAAGGATAGATATACCCCCCCACACTTGAAATGAACATTGTCCTCAATGTTTTAAGGAACAATGCCAAATCTTGGGAGGGTAAAGAGAAACTTACTAAAATGGTGGTGGTGGTGATGGAAAGTTGTCCCAATAGTTTGCCCCATAGTTGTAAATGTCGTCAATCCTTCCTTGGGCATGTTGAATATGACCGTCCATTTGGCCGAGTTGTTGAAGGATTTGAGCGTTTTGCTCAAGCAATTGACCTTGTTGGGCAAACATTTAATCAAATCTTTGATAGAAGTCGGGTGGCAATGGGGCTTGAATCTCTTCTTCTTCTCCTTCTTCTTCTCCTTCAATGGCATTTGGAAATATCCAAGTTTCGGGCTCTCTTATCCGAATGGTGGGGAGATTGTTGCTTGGGAGTACAATGTAGGGCGTTTTTCCCGCTCCTACTAACCAATTGTACTCGTTATTCCCCCTCTCCGTAATGAGTTGCATAGTCCGAAGGGTTGGAATATCCAATTTTGCTGACCCTCTCACCTCAACCCAATCATTTGGAACCTCAAAATTAAAGTGCTTGGCAAATAAAGTAACAATTCCTCCCATATGAATTTCCCCGTTGTAGGTTGGAGAAATGATGTCACCAATCAACTCAAAAAGAAAATTGCACAAATTCATCCTCCTTCTCTCCCAAAGAAAACACCATAATACATGCAACTCCTTCCTATTTACCGTTCCCTTATCCTCCCTAGCAAAGATGGTGCAAGCGTACATCCTATGCATGAGGCTGAGGGATGGGTGAATGATAGAAGAAGCTTTGGCACTTCG
The DNA here is from genome assembly GCA_022495995.1 of Adenophora triphylla var. japonica. Taxonomy (NCBI): domain Eukaryota; kingdom Viridiplantae; phylum Streptophyta; class Magnoliopsida; order Asterales; family Campanulaceae; genus Adenophora; species Adenophora triphylla. The sequence continues at coordinate 228,937 of JAFEMH010003765.1, forward strand.
GGATGTGTAGGATGGAAGGCCGGTAATTTGGTTCCAAAAAGCAGTCTCATTATATTCAATGGGCATGTCGGGAAAAGACTCAGTTTGGAATGATAAATCCAAAATTCTACTAATTTCAGCCCCGATTAAATGAAGCTCTCTTCCTCCAAGGCGAAAGTCCAAATGGAACTGATTAAAAACCCTTCCCGTTAATCTACAAGTTTCCTCCACAATCTTACTCTTCACCGTGCTTAGAAATTCTAGGGTAAGGACCTCATAAGTCTTTTCATGTTTCTGAAGAAAGCCATCGGATCTCAATCCCATATGAAGAGTAAGAACATTCCCATAAATTCCTAATGCTCTTAGGGCAAGCCTATCAGGAAATTGGGTTGGCCTAATCCTTTTAGAACTCAAGGCAACAAAATGTGCCGTCTCCCTTGGGCTTCTAAAATCAATCTCCAAAGTATTGAGAGTAGGATTAAAGCTAGAGGAAGAGCCTTGCTCTTTTCGAGACTTCTTTGTTGCTCTCTCTGTGGCCTTCCCTTTCCCTTTGGTAGACATTATCTTAAGACCCAAAAAATTGAAAGACAAGAGAAGTGAAAGAGTTTTTACCCGAAGAATTTGCTGAAGGAATCACGGAATCCTTGTTACCCGACCACTAAAACGTCTAAAAGCTCCCTTCCTGCACCTTGATTCGGAGTAATCCCTTTGAATTTATGAAATGGGTGAAGGGTTTTGAATTTTCGAAATTGGGGTTTTAGGAGGGTTTTGGGATGATTTTGGTGGGGGAGAAATGTTTGAGTGGTGGATTTGAGGAGGATTGAGGGTTGTATTGTGGGTTAAAATGGTAGAGAGATGGGTATTTAAGGTGGGTAGGGCGGAGGTATAGAGAGAGGAGTGAAGAAGATGAAGTGAATGAGGACGGAGAGGGAGAGACACGCCTCTTTGACTGGAACGACGCAACTCCCCAGGCGCTTTGCACGGCCGTGTCAAGGAACTTGCACGGCCGCTCCCCTTTTGCTGAGTCAACCCGTTCTGACTCGATATGAACTGCACGGCCGCTCCAAGGTATACTGCACGGCCGTGCTAACCAGAATTTCACTATTTTAATTCTTTTTTTCTTTTTCTCTTTTATATCTACAAAACAAGGTTAGCACAATAATAATAAAAACTAAAATAAAAAAAAAATAAGATAAAGCAAAAAATAATTCATCGGTTACCATCCCGATGATGCTTGTTTTAGGTCCTTAGCTCGACCCCTTCCCGGTAGTAAGAGATGCATGATATTTGGTTGGCCTTTTACCATTGACAACTTGCCATTGCAATCCTTCCGGGGTAATGAGTATCTTCTGCGGTAGACATTTCTTCCATCCCGATTTCTTGGTTAGAACAAGCGACCTATAGTCTTTGCACTTTCGATAACTCGAAGCGACCTCCTTCTTTGTTCTTTTTGACTTTTTCACTGCATTGTTAGTTTTGGGACATGCAGAAATATCTAAATCATTATTTTTATTGCAAATCAAAGGTTCAATATCTATTTCCATTCCTTCCTTTGATTTTGGTTCCTCACCCATTAAATCTTTTTCACTAGGAATCCAACTTTCTTCACTAGGGGTGTAGGTCTCTTCATTTGGGGTCCAATTCTCTTCACTAGGGGTGTAGGCCTCGAGATAGGGATCTTCGAGAACTGACCTATGCATACTAAATTCGACCCTTTCTTTCCCTATATTTAGGGAAAATGTGCCATTTTTAACATCTATGATTGCCCCCGCAGTGGCAAGAAATGGCCTTCCTAGAATGACGGGAATATAATGGTCTTCCGCCATATCCAAGATAACAAAGTCGACAGGGATGATCAAGTTCCCTACTCGACAAGGCAAGTTTTCCATAATACCAACGGGGTATTGAACGGATCGGTCTGCCAATTGGAGAGTTATGGTTGTGGGTTTAAGTTCCCCTATACCAAGCTTCTCGCTAACCGATAATGGCATTATACTAACGCTAGCTCCTAAGTCAAGGACAGCGTTATCTATGTTTATTCTGCCAACACAACAAGGAATGGTGAATGTACCCGAATCCTTTAATTTCGGAGGGTCTTTATTTTGCAAAACAACGCTTACTTCCTCCGCCAACATAACATTCTCATTTTCTCCTAGCCTTTCTTTTTCAAAAATTAATTTTTTCAAAGGTTTAACGGCTAAAGGCATATCTTCATCTTTTCTAAAATATGGAATGTTAACATTAATGGCATCTAGGTTATCAAGGAATTCATCATAATCCTTGTCTTCTTTTTAGGGGATTTCATCCCCAAACTAGTCTCAATCATCGGAGGGATTGGACTATGATTATCTCTAGGGCATTCATTTATCTTTTCTTGCTCATCCCTAGTTTTTACCATATTAACTTGCTCATTTGGCCTTTGAGGTTGACCGGGAAGACTCCCTTGTGGCCTATTCATTGGGGTAGCCTGTTGAGCTTGTTGAGTTTCTAGCATCTTATTATGCGTTGCCAAGTTATCAAACCTAGCATTAAACAGTTTAAAACATTTCCTAAATTCATTATTGATCTTTTCTTGGGAATTTTTATTTTCCACTACAAAGTCCATTATAAGATTCAATTTAGATTTAGGGGGGAAGGTACTTGCATTGTTGTTGAAATTCTTAGGTGCAAATCCCGGGGGTTGTGTAGATAGTTGCGGGTTAAGAACGTTGATATTCTTATAGGAAAAATTGGGGTGATTCCTCCATTCGGGATTGTATGTATTAGAATACATCCCCCCTTTTTGTCCAAAAGAATTAACAAAGTTCACTTGATCGTTAGAAGTAACGTCAAGTAACTCGCAGTTATCCGTACTATGTGAGTTAGACCCACATAGTTCACATAACACATTTACACTAGCAATGGGATTGACATTAAGATTTTCAAACTTTTTCAAAAGCATGTCAATTTTAGAAGAGAGAAGAGTAACTGCATCAACATTATATTTACCGGGCGTACCTTGTTGTTGCTCCCTCTCATTTGACCATTGGTAATGGTTCAATGCAATGTTCTCGATAAGGTCGTATGCCTCATCGACTCCCTTGTTCATCAATGCTCCTCCCGCAGCGGCATCAATGGTCTCTCTTGTCTTGAATATGAGACCGTTGTAGAAGGTGTGAACAATCAACCACTTTTCAAGCCCGTGGTGGGGGCACATTCTGAGAAGTTCCTTGAACCGCTCCCATGCATGATACAAAGTCTCACTATCTGTTTGACAGAAGTTAGTGATCTTTGTGCGTATCTGGGCAGTTTTGCTTGGTGGGAAAAATCGACCAAGGAATGCTTCTTGAATTTGGTCCCATGTTGTTAATGAATTCTGGGGGACCGAATTCAACCATTGTTTCGCCTTATCCTTAAGAGAGAAAGGAAAAAGGCGCATCCGGATTGCTTCCACCGTAACATTTTGAATACGTGTGGTATCACAGTATTCAAGGAATGTTTGGATGTGTAGATGGGGATCTTCGAAAGCGGTGCCGCTGTATTGGTTATTCATAACCATATGCAATAACTGCGGCTTTATCTCGAAGTGTGCCGCTCCGGCATTCGGCACAACAATAGGGGATCTAGTTCCCGGGGTACTTGGGTTAACAAAGTCCCGTAGGGTCCTAGCGGGTGTTTGCTGTTCTCCTTCCATATGTTTCTTTAAAGTTTCTCTAAATCTTCTTAATCTCTCGTGAAAGCTTCTTTCGGGTTCCGGATCAAAGTTGTCAACGTATGTCCGAGTCCGTTTCATAAACTATAAGAAAAACACTTGAAGAGAAATTAAACGCAACAATTTATCGGAAGAGAAAGCAAAATAGTAAAAATAAAACAAAAACTAAAAATTATAGAGTAAAGACAAAAATAAAAGTAAACGTAAACCGTTGTCCCCGGCAACGGCGCCAAAAACTTGTTCGGTCGAAACCTAACGGTTTATTTATATCCGCAAGCGCACGGGCTATTGTAATATAGCGGGTGCAAGTACGGGTCGATCCCACAGAGATAAGGTTTACTTTAGGGAATATTTTTGTCTTTAGAATTATAGAAAAGATTGGGGGGAGATAAAGTTTGTTTTTAGAAAAATAGAGAGAACATAAACAGAAAATTCTTTAATTAAATTCTTATAAAACGAAGCATTCTCGGGATTGGAAATCATACACATAACATTGTTCATCAAATTGTCATTGTCTTAGAAATATAGGTTTTTCATATAAATCAAGGATGGTATGTTAAGCCTACGCTACTTCGGGTTAAGACAGTAGCGTTTGTATTCTTCACTAATTATGTCCTAACTGTTTGAGATTTCCGTTTATGTTACCCCCGCCCTGTCACAAACGGGCATTCCGGCTTATCTCTAGCTGACCATAATTAGTAAGAATCCATTAAGAACGAGAGTCGACATACTTTCCATCAAAGGAACATCCCTAGGCCATTGAACTACTTTCGTGATCAATGAAACCTAGTTTCTTTATATGGTTCCGTCAATCGAGATTCTCCGCTAGGTACTTCTCTCAATTGACTGAATCATACAAATTGGACATCTCCAAAATGTAAGGCATTTAGAGAATAATATAAAGAAATTGTTTAGATGAAGAAAGAAGACAAGACTTTTCATTTTGAATGATGAACAAGTATGCTTTTGAGTTTCCAACCCCAAGAATAAGGGGGATTACTCACAAGCCATTTATAACATATAAAAAATAAAAGTAAGAGATTGAGTAAGAAAGACTTATGAATATAGAAGGCAAATGCTGGAAATGGTGCTTCACTTTATTGCTTTTCTTCCAAAGTAATTTCAAGAACAAACAATGAACTTGATCTTCAAATCTCTTTGGAAATTGTTATCACAAGTGTTTGTATTTTCTATCTATGAAGTATCAGTGATTTCTCTCTAAAATTTCGTATCTAAGACTGATTACAAGGGTCCTATTTATAATTGGGAGGAGACTCTTCAATTGGGTGCCATCAAAAGGTGCCTTTACATCTGCAGTCACGATTTGCACGGCCGCGTCAAGGAAGTTGCACGGCCGTGCGACCCTTGGCGCCAGATTTGAATTTGAGTCTTGACACTTCGCACGGCCGCTCCTCTCCAAGCTGCACGGCCGCTCTAAATAATGACACGGCCACTCCCTCTTCAAGACACGGCCGCTCTATATTTTAGGGCCACAAATGGCCTGAAAATGGCTAGGTGCACGGCCGCTCCATGTTGGCTGCACGGCCGCTCCACCTGGAATTTAACTTGGTGTGCTTGATTTGGTTGGTGCTCTTCCATGTCTTTTGCTTTGAAGTGTCCAAGCATCCTTTTGATAAAAAGACCCTAAAACCTGTCTTTAAATGCAAGAAATATACCAAAAGGCGTAAAATCTAGATAATATAAAAAAGGAACTAAAAAGTATATAAAATGAAATGAAAATGATGCTTTATGCATTTAAAAAGTATACAAAACTAAGGATAAATGACTATATAATAGTCACTTATCAAGGGTCCTATAGGGCAAGCGATTTCCACCGGCCAAAAGAAAAACCGAACCTAAGGACCGAGCATGTCATGTTCGTTTTAATGCATCGGCCATGTGAATAGTGAACAAAGCCGGCACCTGAGTCCAGATCGGGTCAAGATTTCGGCATGACCTCTCTTTACCTTGCTTGCGCAAGGGATCTGTGACGTTAGGTGTTGGCTAGGTCATACGGTCATGGATGACGTATTAAAGGCTTGATGACATGGTGTCATGTGGGCATGGATGTATATACGGGACGGAGCATTGTCTGGGTGTAGCTTTGAAAATCAAGATCGGGTCAAGATTTTAGCATGACCTTTCATCGTCTTGCTTGCGCAAGGGTCTTGAGTTCCGAGCTTCTACGTAGAAAATGGCCGACATGGGATATGTATCCAGGCTTTATGACACGGACGGGGTAAAAACCAATCGAGTCGGGACAGAGTGTGATGCAAGTGTGCATAGTTAACACTGGCTAGGATGGGTAGTTTGGAACGATCCCGTGTGCGCTCGAGAGGCATAGGAACACCAACCGAGCTGCAACTGAGACCATCCCGGGTTTGGGATTGTAGTGTGCAGTGTACAGGATAAGAGTGCGCGTAGTGTGCAGTTACTAAAATTCTTTTTCTGAGTAAAATAGAAAGTTTTACAGAATTTTTAAATGTATGTACACAGATGTATTATGATGCATTTTTTGTATTTTTTTGAATTAAAATTTAAGTACATGCACACACACACAACGGTTAAAGAAGGAGTAAAATGAAAGTTTGACCCTCATCATTGTTTTAAAAAACCTTTTTTTTTGTTTAAAAGTTTTTTTAAAAAAAAACAAAACTTCCCCAGTGGAGTCGCCAACTGAAATTATCCGGATCCGACTGAGCGGATCGGACATCTCGCTTCGCGTTGGTCGGTGAGGTTTCGCTGCGTTTGGAGGAGTCGCCACGCCGTTTTGATATAGCCCAAAACATTGAGAAAAGGCTTTGTTTTTGAAAAGGTTGTTGTTTGATGAGATTTTGAGCTCGGAGGTCAGGTTACGCCTCGAGAAGAGAATAGCAGAGCTCACTCGAGTCGCCTAGTATACACGAGTCTTTCGATACCCCTCTTTCTTTAAAAGTTGTGTGTGTGTGTGTATGTGCTTTTTAAAAATGCATTTTGAATAGGATGTCTACATTGTATGCTATGTATTGAAATAAATTTAAACAGTACTGGAAGGAGGCCTTACCAATGTTGGTTCGTGTCTATCTTCTGCTTGGGAATGGTGTTTGAGTGTGAATAGTGTTTCGAAATGAACTATATTGCTTCGGGATGTACCGGTGTCTGTGGACAGAGTTCTGGCGTGCCTCGGGGTTGCTGTATGTATTTGGGCAGAGGTTCGGCATGCCTCGGGATTGTTGGTTGTGCTCGGGCAGAGGTTCGGTGTGCCACGGGTTTGTAGGTTGTACTTGGGCAGAGGTTCGGCGTGCCTCGGGATTGTTGGTTGTACTCGGGCAGAGGTTCGGCGTGCCTCGGGTTTGTTGGTTGTACTCAGGCAGAGGTTCAGCGTGCCTCGGGCTTGTTGGTTGTGCTCGGGCAGAGGTTCGACATGCCTCGGTTTTGTTTGTTGTACTCGGATAGAGGTTCGGCGTGCCTCGGGATTCTTCAGGATTGTCCGACAGAGCTTTGGGATGGATCGGAATGGCTCAAGATGGACCGGTAGGGCTTCGGGATGCATCGGGAGCACCTCGGGGTGGCTCGAAAGCATCTCGAAAGCGCTCGGCAGGGCTTCGGAGCGCCTCGGGAGGACTCGGAATTAAGGCCCTGGGAAGGATCGTAAGGGACCGGGATTGCCTCTAAGGGCTGAGAGGGGGAGCCTGAAGGCTGGGGGAGAGAGGAGAGAAGGGAGGTGTGAAGAAAATGAGAGGGGGAGCCCTCTATTTATATGCTTAGAAAATGTGCAAAAGTGTCCGCGCGGATTGTTATGTTATTACCATTTTTTTGGTTTTCCCGGATTTAAGGGAATATTGTGGACTTTAAGGGGATTTTTTCCATGATGATGTCTGTTTGCAAAAGTGTCCGCGCGGACACTTCTACAAGTTGAACTTTTTTTGTAATTCCCCAAAAGTCCTTCTGTTTTATTTTATCCCAGAAGGGTCCTACCTTGGTAGTTGGTGGTTTTGGGGTTTTTGAAGGTTGCAGGTGTTCGGGATCACGTTCGTGTGAGTCCGCGGTGTTTCCCGTGTGTTGGATGGGGAGCGATTCAGATTGGGGTACTTACAATACCAAATTATATTTGAAATCAAAACAACCAAATAAATAGTTCAACCAAGGCATAAATAACTAAACTAAGTAATCAAGCACCCCCTGAATTTGTTGTTCATCAAACAACAACATCATTTCCAACTTCCCTATTCAGCATCAGTAGGATCAGCAACAACAGTACTTCTCCCCCTTTTTGACTAGAAAGTGTAGTCACCCGTTTCTGAAGATTCACCTTCAGAGTTTTCAAGTTCTCTGTATGAGCCTGAGAGGCAATCAGTTGAGCTTGGAGAGTTGTGGAGAATGCTTCATAAGATGTAATCTCAGCATCTGGTACTTCCAACTGAGAATTTATGGAGACCTCAGATGTGTGATTGGATGTGGCCACATCCTGACTCACATCCTCAGTCTCAACCCCAAATGGCAAATCAACATACCTCTACTTCTTGTCTAGAAGGGTATTGGTTTCTTTTAGAAGTTCAAACTCACTCACCCTAGGCTCACCCTTTTTTTGTTTTAACCCCTTGAGCAACAAGAATTTGGGATATGAGAGAGGAATAAAGGAGGGACCATTTCTTAAAGGGGGACTCACAGTACCCATAAATATTTTTGAATATAAAATCCCCAAAGTTAATGGTCTTCTTGGTACCCAGCCTATACATCAAATCTGCATGCACCCTTGTCATGAGGTTTTATTGTTGGAAGGACAGAGGTTGACTGTGATGATGAGGTGGAGAAAACAATAGAATGACATGAGGGATCCACTACCTAGGTCATTTGATTTTGTGGGCCAAGCTTTTAGCTTCCCATGGGTCAAGGTAGATTCAATCTCACCCTCATATACCTCACAATCCTCATATGTACTTACTTTAGCCCTAGAAAAGTATTAATGACATAGGGGAAAAAGGATATGAATTTTCCCCTGACATAAACAATGAAAAATATGGGGGATGCAGGGTTGTTCAGACCTTTGAACAATTAGCATAAAATTCATGCACAATTTTAGGAAAGAAGGTCTTAGGGTGATCTACAGTCATCAAAAGTCCCATATCCTCAAAATATGGGACCAACCCTAGTCTAGCAAAATATTCCCTATCCCTCTTCATTTCCTTGATCAACTCATTGTTCAAAATTTGCTCATACCCCTCAGAGGCATCTAGAGACAGAAATTTGGGGGAAACATGGATCATAGTAGTAGAGGAGGAGGGAGAGATATGTTTACCCATTTTAGATGACATCTTTGAGGATATACGTGTGGATATGAGCACATCTGAAGTCACATCCTTTGGGGGAGAGGGTTGTCTTGCTTCTTCTTCAGCTTCTATCTCCTCAGCAGCAACCTGTTCTACCTCCTGGACTTCCCTTTCTTGTTCCACCTCTTCAGGCCCCAACTTGAAGCTTTCATCATCAACTGTGTCATCACTTTCATCACTGGAATCATCTCTCTCAATGGGATCTTCAGCTTATGCATGTTCAGCTTCTGCAACCTTCTTTTTCCCTTTCAGCACCAGTAGTAAATTGGCAAGGGGCTCCTCTTCAGGTTCATCTTGAGAGGGTACTTAGTTTTTAGCCCTAGGCCTTCAAACCAGCCTGAATTGGGAGTCATCCTACTCTTCTTCCTCATCACCTAGTGTAATTCCAGTGGAGGGTTTCCCACCTATTAGTTTCTTGTGTTTGGTTTTATCAGCTTCAGACAACTTTCTGACTCTATGATATCTCCTCAGCCTTTTGGGAGGAGAGGCCTTGGCCTTGGAAACTTGCCCTTTGGTGATGGAGGGTGGTTCCTTCCTTTTCTTTGAAACTGGAGAGGTCACCGGAGGAACATAGGTTACTGATGGAGAAGTTTCACCAGGTGAGGGAATTGGAGATGATGGAGGAGTAGGAGTTTTTGTGGGAGGAGATACAGAGGTAGGCTCCATAGGTATGGATTCAGTGGGCGAAGTCGCCTCCATGGAAGGAGTTTCAGTAGGTAATTGCTTCGGTGGTTGTGGAACAGAGACATATGAGGAAGGGGGTATATCTTGCCCAGATTCATGTGCATCAGGTATAGCCACATAAATTGGCTGCACATTCAAGATATCTTGCTCAAAATTGGGGTTTGTTGGCTCCATCGTTTCTGCAAAATTGGTTAGACAGAGAGAGATAACAAATATGGTGTATGTGTGAGAGAGAAATAGGGGCAAGAGAAGGAAAATAAAGATGAGTTTTAAAAGATGATGTGATGGATGTGATTCACATTTATACTCACAACTCCCCCTTTCCTTTTCAATTAAGGACTCTTACCTCTCTAGAACCCTAGGTTGGCGGCGTGATGTATTGAGTTATAAACGGTCATAAACCCTTGGCATTCACATGGATAACTACAAAAATTTAAAGATTAAATCCAACCAAATTTTTTATTACCTTTTAGGATAACAACGGATCTTTTTAGACAAATCCCTTCCACAATTAACCCCTGAATTTTTCCTTACTTTTTCCATGAGTATCTTGAAATTCAACTTTCCTTTTTATAAAAGATATTGGAAATCAAAAACATGTTAGATCAAGGAATAAATTAGGAATGAAAATAAATAAGAAAATATATTTACAAAGCTCTCTATATGACCTGAGATGTTGTATGTCTAGCATGATGCATCACACAAGTAAAGAAAATAATCTCAGTTTCAGATGTGGCATAGGATGTGAGTCACATTTGGGGACACATCTGACTACAAAAAGTCAGTGGGCAATAATCTAATCTACACAACCTCTAGAATGCATCTACGCATTTTTTATTGTGGATAAAGTACATAATTGGATTAGCTTTCACATCTTTATTTCCCAAAGATAGCCCTTTGTACAGTGATCTTTTCATGTTTGATTTCCGACTATTATCTTGATTGTAATAACCCAAAAATTTTCGAGGATTATTTGGTAAATTGTTAAATTTTCAATTAGGCTTTTAGAGGGACTTATAATTATATTGAAGTCCTAGGAATTATATTATGTGGATTTAAAATATTTAGATGAGTTGGGCTTTGGTATTGGGATTAGGTTTAGTAAAACCCTTTTATAAATACTCCTTTTTAGAAAACCCTAGCAGCCTTAATCTAATTATCGTGTTTAAGAAATAGAGAGAGAGAGAGAGGTAGGTGATGCTAATTACCGTGAAGAGAGAGAGAGAGAGAGCGCTGAGAGAGAGATCAGACAGAGGGGAAGAAGTCGACAGCAAGAAGGAGAAGAAGAATCGAGGAAGAAGGAAGAAGAAGGAAAGAAGACTCCATTGTTGGTGATTGAGTTTAGCAAAGGTAACCAATACTTCCATTGCTTGATTTCTAGGATAGAACAGCTTATAAAATCCTACAAAGAACCCTAGAAATCTAAGGTAAGAGTAGAGATGAAAATCAGATTGTTGATTAATGAATTATGAAACCTTATTGTTGATTATAACCAAGAATTGGACAAGGGGATTATTGAATGTTGATTCGAATGGGCCATGCTGAGAAATTTCTATGGAATTAGGGTGTTGTATGTGTGCTAAGTGGGTGTGTGTCGTGTGGGTGAGAGGTCTGTGCAGCATATGTGTGTAGTTTATGTGCAGAGTGTGCGGTTGTGTTCCTATTATGGGTGTGTGTGTGTTGCTGCCATGAGAGTGTCGGTGTGTAGGGGCATCCGAATGGGTGTAGTTTGGTATATATGTGTGTGTGTATGGGTATTAGGGTCAGTGTGTGTTAGTATGTGTTTATATGGGCTGGAATAGGTGTGCAGGGTATTTACAGAGGGTGTGCTTGTGTGTGTAGTGGGTTGTGTGCGTGTATGTGTGTGGGGGTGTGTATTAGGGTTAGTGTGGGTGTTTGTGGGTGTTTAGATGTGCTGAAAAATGTGTATTTAGTGTGTGTGAAATTGGTGGAAGTGAATTGAAAGGGGTTTAGAACCTAGGACCCTAGGATAAATTTAATAGACCTAAAGGGGTGAAAGAGTAATGTTTGGGAGAGTTAAAGAAGAATAACTCTTAGGTGATCAAGGCCGTTAAAGTTAGTTTTTCGGTTAAGTAAATAAAAGATATTTTATCCTAAGAAAACATTTTGTATGATTGTAGATTCGTGCGAGGATCGTTGCAAGGAAAGTGCAAGTACCAAGGTAAGGGATTATACATCTTTAAGTTAATTGATTTCCGCTCCGTTTCATTATTTAGGCTTCCGCATATTTCTTGGCGATGTACGTTCCTTTGATACGTAAAAGCTGACCTCGCGTCAGTATTTGTTTTGACTCCTTCGTTTACCATTATTTGCTAATCTTTTGCTATTCGTTTGTTAAATCGTTCTTTTGGTTTCGTAAATACAGAATTTTATTGTTATTGTGAAAGTTCGTATTCTGTATAAAAAGTGAGTTTCGATATGATATGATTTTGTGTTCCATCAATGATCTCTAAGTTAGACAACCTGCTTCGGCGAGGTATATTTGATATTTGGCCTTCGGGCTAACTTAGTACCGCTTCAAATTAGTGGTGGGGTGTTAGGATACACTATTTAGGACTCTGTGAGTCATTTTGTTCCCTTTATGGGATTTGGTTTGATAAGGTCGAGTGGACCACTTATGTGATCATGATGTACGTGAGTGATTTGATTATCTGGTGGTATGGGGCGATTGTAGATAACTAGATCATTCAGTCAACTTTGTTCGGTTTATCAGTCCTTTGAATTTCCTTATAATTTGTGAGTGGTTTAGTTAGTTAAAGCTGGTATGGGGCAGTTTTAATTAAGTAAATCTTTGAGATTTTGAATCGATTTCGTCATCATTTGTAACTCCAAAATATTTGTCAACTCAGTTTGTGAAATCGTTGAGATTTTGAAAGACATTTGGTTTGAGAATTTGATAAATAACTATATTTCGAATTATTGTTCTGTTATGTTTTCGATTGTTATTGAAATTTGTATCGTTTGATATTCCTTCAGGTCAACTCCTCCTTAGTAACCGGAGGGGTTGTATATGAACTTACTGGGCATTGTTCGCTCACCCTTTCATCTTCTTTTCTTCCAGAGTTCATATAGAAAGAATGTGAAACGGTTCGGGAGCACTTAATAAGGAGTTCAAGAATCGTTTTAGTTTATTCATTTTAGACTCTTTAGTTAGTTATTGCAGTTATTTGAGAGTTTGTAAGACTTTAAAGATTTTGTTGAGCTAGTGGATTGTACTAGCCATAGAAATTGTTACCGTTATCCGCATTTAAGTTATATTCAAAGTGTGGTTAGTGTTTGAATTATGGTTTTAGTAGCAGTTGGAGGTTATTTTATTATCAATTAAGTATTATTATTGTTGTGGAAATTAGGGGTCGTTACAGTTGGTATCAGAGCTTTGGCTTTAGATCCTTGGGAGTTTAGAATGTCTAAGGATAAGTTTAATTTGAGCCTTAGGTTTGACCTCAGTATCATTCTTGGAGTGTTTGGTGTAGATTGATATGATAAGATTAGTTGCTTCATCGGATAATGAAAGTTTAGAGGACTAAACTTCTTTTAAGGGGGTAAGAATGTAATAACCCAAAAATTTTCGAGGATTATTTGGTAAATTGTTAAATTTTCAATTAGGCTTTTAGAGGGACTAATAATTATATTGAAGCCCTAGGAATTATATTATGTGGGTTTAAATTATTTAGATGAGTTGGGCTTTGGTATTGGGCTTAGGTTTAGTAAAACCCTTTTATAAATACTCCTTTTTAGAAAACCCTAGCAGTCGTAATCTAATTACCGTGTTTAAGAAATAGAGAGAGAGAGGGAGGCGATGCTAATTACCTCGAAGAGAGAGAGAGAGAGAGAGAGAGAGAGAGAGAGAGAGCGCTGTGAGAGAGATTAGATAGAGGGGAAGAAGTCGACAGCAAGAAGGAGAAAAAGAACTGAGGAAGAAGGAAGAAGAGGGAAAGAAGACTCCATTGTTGGTGATTGAGTTTAGCAAAGGTAACCAATACTTTCCTTGCTTGATTTCTAGGATAGAACAACTTATAAAATCCTAGAAAGAACCCTAGAAATCTAAGGTAAGAGTAGAGATGGAAATCAGATTGTTGATTAATGAATTATGAAACCTTATTGTTGATTATAACCAAGAATTAGGCAGATTATTGAATGTTGATTCGAATGGGCCATCTTTGAGAAATTTCTATGGAATTAGGGTGTTGTATGTGTGCTAAGTGGGTGTGTGTCGTGTGGGTGAGAGGTCTGTGCAGCGTATGTGTGTAGTTTATGTGCAGAGTGTGCGGTTGTGTTCCTGTTATGGGTGTGTGTGTGTTACTGCCATGAGAGTGTCGGGGTGTAGGGGTATCCGAATGGGTGTAGGTTGGTATATATGTGTGTGTGTATGGGTATTAGGGTCAGAGTGTGTTAGTATGTGTTTATATGGGCTCGAATAGGTGTGCATGGTATTTACAGAGGGTGTGTTTGTGTGTGTAGTGGGCTGTGTGCGTGTATGTGTGGGGGAGTGTGTATTAGGGTTTATGTGGGTGTTTGTGTGTGTTTAGGTGTGCTGAAAAAGGTGTATTTAGTGTGTGTGAAATTGGTGGAAGTGAATTGAAAGGGGTTTAGAACCTAGGACCCTAGGACCCTAGGATAAATTTAATAGACCTAAAGGGGTGAAAGAGTAATGTTTGGGAGAGTTAAAGAAGAATAACTCTTAGGTGATCAAGGCCGTTAAATTTAGTTTTTCGGTTAAGTAAATAAAAGATATTTTATCCTAAGAGAACATTTTGTATGATTGTAGATTCGTGCGAGGATCGTTGCAAGGAAAGTGCAAGTACCAAGGTAAGGGATTATACATCTTTAAGTTAATTGATTTCCGCTCCGTTTCATTATTTAGGCTTCCGCATATTTCTTGGCGATGTACGTTCCTTTGATACGTAAAAGCTAACCTCGCGTCAGTATTTGTTTTGACTCCCTCATTTACCGTTATTTGCTAATCTTTTGCTGTTCGTTTGTTAAATCGTTCTTTTGATTTCGTAAATAAAGAATTTTATTGTTATTGTGAAAGTTCATATTCTGTATAAAAAGTGAGTTTCGATATGATATGATTTTGTGTTCCATCAATGATCGCTAAGTTAGACAACCTACTTCAGCGGGGTATATTTGATATTTGGCCTTCGGGCAAACTTAGTACACCGCTTCAAATTAGTGGTGGGGTGTTCCGGATACACTGTTTAGGACTCTGCGAAGTCATTTTGTTCCCTTTATGGGATTTGGTTTGATAAGGTCAGTGGACCACTTATGTGATCATGATGTTTGTGAGTGATTTGATTATCTACAGCTGGTATGGGACGGTTGTAGATAACTAGATCATTCGAGTCAACTATGTTCGATTTATCGAGTCCTTTGAATTTCCTTATAATCCGTGAGTGGTTTAGTTAGTTAAAGCTGGTATGGGGCAGTTTTAATTAAGTAAATCATTCGAGTCAATTTGAATCGATTTCGTCATCATTCGAAACTCCAAAATATTTTTCAACTCAGTTTGTGAAATCGTTGAGATTTTGAAAGACATTTGGTTTGAGAATATGATAAATAACTATATTTCGAATTTGTGTTCTGTTATATTTTTGATTGTTACTTGAAATTTGTATCGTTTGATATTCCTTAAGGTCAACTCCTCCTTAGTAACCGAGAGGGGTTGTATATGAACTTATTGGGCATTGTTCGCTCACCCTTTCATCTTCTTTTCTTCCGAGTTCATATAGGAAGAATATGAAATGGATTCGAGAGCACTTAATAAGGAGTTCAAGGATCGTTTTAGTTTATTCATTTTAGACTCTTTAGTTAGTTATTGCAGTTATTTGAGAGTTTGTAAGACTTTAAAGATTTTGTTGAGCTAGTGAATTGTACTAGCCGTTGAAATTGTTACCGTTATCCGCATTTAAGTTATATTCAAATTGTCGTAAGTATTTGAATTATGGTTTTAGTAGCCGTTGGAGGTTATTTTATTATCAATTAAGTATTATTATTGTTGTGGAAATTCGGGGTCGTTACAGTCGGTATCAGAGCTTTGGCTTTAGATCCTTGGGAGTTTAGAATGTGTAAGGATAAGTTTGATTTGAGCCTTAGATTTGACCACAGTATCATTCTTGGAGTGTTTGGTGTAGATTGATATGATAAGATTAGTTGCTTCATCGGATAATGAAAGTTTAGAGGACTAAACTTTTTTTAAGGGGGTAAGAATGTAATAACCCAAAAATTTTCGAGGATTATTTGGTAAATTGTTAAATTTTCAATTAGGCTTTTAGAGGGACTAATAATTATATTGAAGTCCTAGGAATTATATTATGTGGGTTTAAATTATTTAGATGAGTTGGGCTTTGGTATTGGACTTAGGTCTAGTAAAACCCTTTTATAAATACTCCTTTTTAGAAACCCTAGCAGCCGTAATCTAATTACCGTGTTTAAGAAACAGAGAGAGAGAGGGAGGCAACGTTAATTATCGCGAAGAAGAGAGAGAGAGAGAGAGAGAGAGAGCGCTGTGAGAGAGATCAGACAGAGGGGAAGAAGTCGACAGCAAGAAGGAGAAGAAGAACCGAGGAAGAAGGAAGAAGAGGGAAAGAAGACTCCATTGTTGGTGATTGAGTTTAGCAAAGGTAACCAATACTTCCCTTGCTTGATTTCTAGGATAGAACAACTTATAAAATCCTAGAAAGAACCCTAGAAATCTAAGGTAAGAGTAGAGATGGAAATCAGATTGTTGATTAATGAATTATGAAACCTTATTGTTGATTATAATGCCCAAGGAATTAGAGCGGGGGATTCTTGGAATGTTGTTGATTCCGAATAGGCCATGTTGAGAAATTTCTATAGGTAGGGTGTTGCTTATGTGTGCTCTTACAGTGGGTGATTGCCATATTGCCTTAGCGTGTGGGTGAGAAGGTGCATAAATGCGGCGTATAGTATGTAAGTTTATGTGCGAAGTGTGCTGGTTATGTTTTCTGTTAATGGGTGTGTGTGTGTTCTTTTGCCATGAGAGTGTCGGAGGTGTAAGGGGTAGCCGAAGCTGGGTGTAGGATTGGTATATATGTGTGTGTGTATGTAGTATAAGGGTCCAGTGTTTTAGTGTGTGTTTTATAGCAGGCTCAGGATCAGGTGTACGAAATTATTCCTGAGGGAGGGGTGTGTTTGTGTGTATAAAAAACTTTTGAAAAAAGGCTAGGACATGTTCCAAATATTTCTTTATATCCATGTGTGAGAATTAGCATGTAGTATATAGGAGTATAGTGTATAGGGTATATTTGTAGAGCCCTTGGGGTATATGGTTATATAGGGTATAGGTATAAATTTTATAGGGTGTAGGAGTGCACTAGTGTATAACTTTAGCTATAGTGTATAGAATTATATAGGGTACTAAAAAGTCAGTATAGTGTATAGGGTATAGTGTATAGGGTATAGGGTATAGGGTATATGGTATAGTGTATAGGGTATAGGGTACCAGAGGTATAAATTGCTAGGGTATAGAATTTAATTAGGGTAAATTTTCCACGGTATAGCGTATATAGGAGTATAGAATTGCAGGAGTCTAGGGTATAAATTTATAGTGTGTAGTGTATACGGTATAGGGTATCGGGGTATATGGTATAGGTATAGAATATAGGGTATAGGGAGTTGAGGGTTAGGGGTTGGAGTTTTAGGGTTCAGGGTTGAAAGTTTAGGGTTTAGGATTTCTTTATTTTTCAAAAATAATATTTATTGTTCCATCTATTTATTTTTTGAGTAATTTAAAATAACTTTCATATTTACCACTGCAATAAATGTGATAACATTTATTAAATTAAAATTGCTTAATATTTATGATTTATTTGGCTTTTTCAAAAATAATCTTTGTGACTCACTTATTTATATTTTTGAGAGTAATTTAAAATAACTTTCATATTTATATAAATAAAAATAATGACATTTAACAAATTAAAATTATTAAATATTTATAGTTTCTTTATTTTTTTCAAAAATAATATTTGTTGAATCATATTTACACAGGAGAGTAATTTAAAATAACTTTCATTCTTTATATACAATAAAAATAGCCAAATATTATTAAATTAAAATTGCTCAATATTACTAGTTTATTTATTTTTTCAAAAATAATGTTATTGAATCATATTTATTTTTTGAGTAATTTAAAATAACTTTCATGTTTTATATAAACAAAAATAATAAGTATTCTTCAGAATTAAAATTCGTAAATGTTTATGATTTATTTATTTTTTTCAAAAATAATGATATTTATTAATGATATTTATTAATTATAGCG
>JAFEMH010003766.1:0-246828 GCA_022495995.1 Adenophora triphylla var. japonica
AAATACGTGCCTTTGAAGATAATGGCACATGGACTATGGTTCCTCTCCCGCATGGTAAGCGTGCTCTGGGTAGCCAGTGGGTTTATCGGATTAAGTACAAGTCTGATGGTACTGTTGAACGGCTTAAATCTCGATTGGTGGTTCTTGGTAATCATCAGAAAAAAGGGATTGATTACACGGAAATTTTTGCTCATGTGGCCAAAATGGTCACCGTTCGAGCCTTTCTTGCCATGGCTGGTTCAAAAAATTGGAAACTGCCTCAAATGGATGTGCATAACGCTTTCCTGCATGGTGATCTTCAGGAAGAGCTCTACATGAAACCTCCTCCAGGCTTTCAATCCAATCAGCCTAATATGGTTTGTCGCCTTCGAAAATCTCTTTATGGCCTGAAACAGGTCCTGCGTTGTTGGTTCGCTAAGCTGGTAGCTTCCTTGAAGCATTATGGGTTCTTGCATTCTTATTCTGATTATTCTTTGTTCACATTCACAAAAGGTACGATTCATATGAATATTCTTGTGTATGTTGACGATCTTATTATAGCTGGGAACGATTCTGCTGCCTTACAGTCTTTCAAAAAGTATCTGAGTGAATGTTTCAAGATGAAGGACCTTGGCTCCTTGAAGTATTTTTTGGGCATTGAAGTTGCTCGTAGCTCCTCTGGCCTGTTTCTGTGCCAACGCAAGTATACTTTGGACAATATATCCGAGGTTGGGCTATTGGGAGCAAAGCCATCCGGCTTTCCTATTGAACCAAATCATAAACTTGGCCTTGCCACTGGTGATCTTCTGGATGATCCAGAACATTATAGACGTTTGGTTGGTCGTCTCATTTACTTAGCAGTCATCCGTCCAGATTTGTCATATTCAGTTCATATTCTGTCGCAATTTATGAAGGAACCTCGCAAGGATCATTGGGATGTGGCATTGCGAGTTGTTCGTTATCTCAAAAGCACACATGGTCAGGGTATTCTTCTTCGTGCTGATTGTGAGCTCACGTTACAAGGATGGTGTGATTCGGATTGGGCCGCTTGCCCTATTACTCGACGTTCTCTTTCTGGATGGCTTGTGTTTCTTGGTCATTCTCCTATATCTTGGAAGACGAAGAAACAAACTACTGTGTCTCGTTCGTCTGCCGAGGTCGAACACCGTTCTATGACGGCCCTTACCTGCGAATTGAAATGGTTGAAGGGATTACTGTTGAGCCTTGGTGTACATCATTCGAAGGCAATCAATATCTTCTGCGATAGCCAGCCGGCCCTAGATATCGCTAAGAACCCCGTATTTCATGAACGGACAAAGCACATTGAAATATACTGCCACTTTGTTCGTGACGCAATTTCGGATGGTCTTATTTCTCCTTCCTATGTTCCTACTAAAAAGCAGCTGGCGGATATTTTTACTAAAGCTCTTGGAAAACAATAGTTTGATTTGCTAGTTAGCAAGTTGGGCATTTTTAATCCACATGCTCAACTTGAGGGAGGATGTGAAGATGGCGTTGTACAAGTGGGCGATCGTCCAGACTCAACCCTCAAAAGCGATGAAACCTTTGTACAAGTGGGCGATCGCCCAGACCCAGTGTGCGACCGCCCAAAATCAGATCTGGCGTGTTTTTGTTCCCTTTTCTTGTCCGTTTCTTTTGGTTAATTCCTTTTCTTTTGTTGATTCCTTTTCAGAGAATAGGTTTCTTTTTCTTTTCAATTGTAATTGATATATATCCAAATGTTCATCAATAATAAACATAAATTTTGGAAAAATCCAAAATTATTTTCCTACAGAGTATAATAAGACACATCTTCATAATATTTCTTCTCCATAAATAAATCAGAAGTAATTCAAAACTCGAATTTCAACAACCCTATGATATGAAGATGTGGACGGAGGAAAAGAGGGTAGTTTCCAGGAAATTCTTCAAAATTGTCATCATCCCAAAATGGATGCAGTTTACTGGTAGGGTACCCTATCTATAATTAGAACAGCTCACCCCATAGAGTAAATACTGACACGTGGTCCGCTATGATGTTAACCGGATCACGTGCTCCCGATTCGATTGTCCCCTTAGACCATCCCCATCAGTGACCCTGACCCAACCCAACCTCAAATAAAATATTAATTTATCTCACCCAACCCAACCCAACCCAACCTTATATAATTTATACTCCCATCAGTGACCTCGACCCAACCCAACCCAACCTTTTAAAAATAAAATTAATATATAAAATATATTAATTTTAAAAATATATTTATATAAATACAAAATCAAAATATTTGATCAAAAAAAAAAAAAAAAAAAATAGAGAAAAGGCATAACCGGGGTCAACTGAAGGTTGGATGATTGCCCGGAGTCATGAGATTTCATGACTTTCATTGATTTTTTTTTTTTTTTTTTTTTTTTTAAGTGACTCTGACCTCATTGAAAAAGTCACCATAGTGACTGGTCTTATTACTTTTTGATCGGATTGCCTTCTTATCATTTTTGCAGTCTTTCGTTGCCTCAATTATTTCGTTCAATTTTTTATTTTAATCATTGCTTAAGTATTTAACTGTTTTAATTATTATACTCCCTCCGTCCCGGTAGAAGCGTCGCCATTTTAGGGGTGACACGTGTTGTGAAAATCACGCCCACGCAGCGGAAAACGGACCGAGCTAGGAGTAATAATAAGAACAACACACACGAAAAGTAAATCACACACAAAGGAACACACAAGAATTGTTAACCCGATTCGTTGCAACAACAACTACGTCCGGGGGCGCTACCAAGCCAAAATATTCACTATAATATTTTCCGATGTTACAATTTGTCTCTAGGCTATCACATGTATTTATAGGAAACAAGAAGTCAAATCCTAGTAATAAAAGGATTCCTAACTAAAGAAAGTATTCTTCTTTCTTCACAAGTCTTCCAAATATTGCTGTCACAAGGAAACATCAATCAAGAGGAAATCTGATCAAATTAGGAAACAGAATCGATCCGTAATTCTTCCTTCCGCCTACAGCGCGGCCGCCCTCCATGCCAAGCGCCCGCGCAAACCTGCCCGAGACTTCAAGCGCCTCGCCCATTCTCCAGCCGCGGCCGCGCAGCCTGGGCCGCGGCCGCGCGCACATGACCAGAAACTGCTCCTGCGATTTTCCTTCATGGTTTTGACTCAAATCCCAACAACACGCAAATTAAGGAAAAGTGTGGGAAGAAAAAATGTTGTGAGTGTAATTTGAAAATAGGAGAGAGAATTAGTGGAGGAAATAGTTAATTTAAAAAGTGTTGTGAGTGTAGAGGAGAGAGAATTAGTGGAGGGAATAGTGGATGGGTAATAAAATATTAATAAAATATTTCCTTTTTAGGAAAGGGTGACGCTTTAGACGGGACACCCTTTTGGGTAAAAAGTGACGCTTCGGGTGGGACGGAGGGAGTATTTTAAAGTATACTCACTCCGTCCCAGTCCGCTTAGGAAATTTTGAAATGGCACGGGGATTAAGGAAAAAGTAAATGTTGTGAGTTAATTTAAAAATAGGAGAGAGAATGAGTGGAGGGAATAGTAAATTATAATGGTGTTGTGAGTATTAATAATGTAGGAGAGAGAATGAATGGAGAGAATAGTGATTTAAGGTTTTCATTTTGGGAATTCTTAAGTGAGGTGGGACGCCCAAAATGAAAAGTTTTCTTAAGTGAGGTGGGACGGAGGGAGTACACTTATAATCTAAATATAAATATGAATATATAATGTATAATTATAGCAATTTTAACTTTTCTATTTTTATTTTTTTTGAATATTGTGTCTAAAGTACAAAATTAAAACTGCTAAAAAATACGAATAGTTAAACAGTTAAACAGAAATTGAGCAAGGTACAGTAGTTAAAAAATGTCAATAAGCCCGTTTGAAGAAATATTTAGGCCCCGTTTGATTTGACTTATTTTAAAGTGCTTATGATTTATGACTTTTTATAAGTCATTTTTAAATCGTTTGATTTCATTTTTGGTCAAATAAATCATAAGTCATGTACAAGTCAATTAAAGCACAATTCCCCTTATAAGTCATAAGCATTAAGCCAAGTGCTTAATCAAAAAACACGTATGAACAATAAAAAAAAATAAAATAATAATAATAATAATAATAAAAAAATAATAATAATAATAATAAAAATAAAAATAAAAATAAATAATAAAAAACAATAATAATAATAATAATAATAATAATAATAATAATAATAATAATAATAATAATAATAATAATAATAATAATAATAATAATAATAAAATTAATAAAAAAAAAATAATAATAAATAAATAATAATAATAATAATAATAATAATAATAATAATAATAATAAAAATAATAAATTAATAAATTAATAATAATAATTATTATTATTTTAGTCTTTATAATTTTATTCAGCACTTTTTCAGCTTATTAATCAAACAGTCATACTTACTTATGACAGCTCATTAGCACTTCAAAAAAATTAAATCAAACAGCATCATTCATCAGCTCATCAGTCATAAGTCATCAGTCATAAGTTATCAGTAATAAATAATAAGTTATCAGCACATATCAATAAGCTAAATCAAACGGGCCCTTAGTGATGCTTTAGCACTCTCACTCTCAGTGCAATGAGATTGATGATTTGAAATAATGTAAAAGACCTAAAATTGTCAAAAAAAAAATCTTACACAATTATAATTTACAGATAAGATATTGATTGACATTTAAATCATTCAATACTTGAATCCACATAATAAAAATGTTGGAACATTCTTATTTCTATAAAGCCAAAATACTCAAGTCTGGAAGAAGAAGTTTGAGAATAGATGGAGGCGGAATCGTAGCTGTTGAATCCATCTTGTCTTGATGTTGTAGAAGAAGAAGAAGAAGAAGAAGAAGAAGAAGAAGAAGAAGAAGAAGAAGAAGAAGAAGAAGAAGAAGGAGAAGAAAATAGGGAGATGAAGTTCTTTTAAATGATAGTGCCCTCTCTTGATCTTCGATTACTTTGTGAAGATGATGTATGAGAGAATATGAATGTTTTGTGTGTATCTAAAGGCTGATGAAATGTCATATATATATATGAGACTAATAGGCTCTTCATTTAGGGACTACACCATTTCACATGAAATTGTGTGAAGTTATCATTCTGCCCATCATTAAATGAAAACTTACACCTCAGGAATTCTACACATTAGTTAATCTTCTACACTTATATTATAACATTGCATTTATGATTTATACATGTACGTGTACATGTTTATGTAAATTTATCAAGTATACACATTTTGCAATCCATGTTCTAACAAATTTCCCACTTGGATTGCATAAATATGAGTTTATACTTAATAAACCCTTATGATCATATTTATAATGTAAACCCACAATGATCACATATATATATCCAACTAAACGACATAAATTAAGTGTAGATGTGTAGCATGAAAAAAATTGATGAATATATAATTAATGAACGCATATATATTATCCCAACTAGGCCTATTTAACCAAATGAGATCAATACTTTAGAAGACATAAAATAATTAATAAAACCACAACACAAACTCCCACTATATTAAATGTTATCAAAAGTTGTTACACCCATATGAGCAGTATGCTCTTGAAACACTAAAGGAGATAACGCTTTAGTAAACGGACCCACAAGCATGAAATTTGTTCCTATAACTTGTATTTCTATTTGTTCATTTCGTACTCTTTCTCTTACAACAAGAAACTTAATATCAATATGCTTGGATTTAGATGAACTCTTATTGTTGTTAGAGTACAAGACTGATGCCCGATTGTCATAATATATCTTGAGTGGTCTCTTGATACTATTGATAATTCGCAGTCCTTCAATAAAATTGCGCAACCATATAACTTGATTGGATGCTTCGTAACAAGCAACAAACTCGTCTTCCATGGTAGAGGAAGTTACCAGTGTTTGATTGGCACTCCTCCAAGATACTGCTCCACAGGCTAATGTGAAGACATAACCAGACGACGACTTTCAACTATCTTGGCATCCAACAAAATCAAAATCGGAATGCCCAAAGATCTCAAGATGATACGACTTTCGACTATCTTGGTATGAAGTTACCATTATGCCCATCATTTAATGGTACTTACACCTAATGGAATTCTGCATATTTAATCTATACTTTAACTTTATTAAATGATTATAACACATAGAATTAAATAACACATATTAATTAATCCATGTTCTAACAATTTCCCACTTGAATTACATGAATATGTGTCTTTGACTTAATAAATTCCTTTAATCATTTATAATATGAATGACAACCCTTATGTGCACTTTTATTGTCATCCAACACAATTCCATCCATTAGTCTTATAAGTATAGGGACTAAAGGGGCAGTCGTTGTAATTGATTCGCAACTAAACTCACATTTATATCCAACTAAATGACATAGATTAAGTATAGATATGTAGTATGGAATATTCAATGAATATACAAAAATGTATATATATTCTCCAACTAGTCCTAATTAATCAAATGAGATCAATATGAATAAAATAAATAGCAAATAAAGCACAACACAAACTCCCACTATATTATGCATTATCAAAAGTCGTTTCACCCGTATGAGCAGTATGCTCGTGAAACATCAAAAGAGATAACGCTTTATAAAACGAATCCAATAACATGGAGTTTGTTCTTATAAGTTGTATATCTATTTGTTCATTTTATACTTATTTCTCTTCAACAAGAGACATAATCATACGATGTCTTTCGACATCTTTGCATCCAGTAAAAATAGAATCGGAATACCTAATGATCTCAAAATGATCCGATTTTGTATACATAAGCATGTAGTTTAATGTTTTATAGGTACTTCATCATTCTTTTGGATGCGACTTAATGTTCTTCTTTCCGAATTGCTTTGGTATCAACCAAGCATCCCAATAATAAATGCAAGGTCTGGACGAGTACAGACTTGCGCATACATTAAGCTTCCTACTGCCGGTGCATAAGGGATATTTTCCATATACTTGGATTTAAAATTATTTTAGGACATTGCTTTAAACTGAATTTATCTTCTTTAGGGACAGGGGTGTCATGTGGTTTACAATTTTGCATGCTAAATCTTTTGCAATACCTTCTCTATATAGCTCTTTTGTGATAATCCCAAAATACCTCGTGAATGATCACGATGAATTTGGATTCCCAATACAAAAGATGCCTCACCAAGATCTTTTATCTTAAATTTGTTTGAGAGAAATTTCTTAGTTTCTTTTAGAAGGTCCTTATCATTACTAGTAAGTAAAATATCATCCACATATAAGACCAAAAATATAAATCTACTTCCACTGAACTTATGGTATACACAATCTTCATCAAGATTCATTTCAAAACCAAATGAAAGAGTAACTTGATTAAATTTTAAATACCATTAACGAGAAGCTTGCTTTGAGGCCATAAATGAATTTCTTAAGTTTACAAACTAATTGATTAGTTTGATCTGAATCAGTCACCATTTCTGGTTTCTTCATATAGATAGTTTTCTCAATGTCGCCATTTAGAAAAATCTGTCTTTACATTCATTTGATGAAGCTCAAGGTCGTAATGTGCTACTAGTGCCATAATGATCCTAAAAGCATTTTTAGAGGATATCGGTGAAAATATTTCTTTGTAATCAATGCCTTCCTTTTGAGTAAATCCTTTAGCGACAAGACTAGCCTTATATCTTTCCACATTACCTTGTGAATCCCTTTTGGTCTTAAATACCCATTTACACCCAATGGGCTTCACATTTTTAGGTAATGGGACAAGATACCAAACGTCATTGTCTTTCATTGATTTTAAATCTTCATTTATGGCATCGATCAATTTATGAGAATTAGGACTATTAATGGCTTTATGGAAGGTGAGCGACTCATCTCCCACTAAACCTAATGGCTCCTCATTCTTGGCAAGATACACATCATAATAATCCGGAATAGCGCTCCTTCTTGCTCTATTAGATCTCCTTAAGGACACCGATTCATGTTGATTTTGAGGTTGTTGAATTTCCTCAACAACATTTCCATGTTGTTCAATTTTTATAGGAGAATTTATATTGTTTTGAATTATATGTTCCTGTTGAATTTCAGGTACAACTACTTAATTTTCAACAGGAACTATAGAGAGAGGCATACAAACGGATTCCTCCTCCTCCTCCTCCTCTTCCTCAAATTCAAAACTATTATTTCCAATTTTCCCACTAAATTCAACATCCTCAAGAAACCTAGCATTTCCCGTTTTGAAAAAAGTTCTAGTTTTCGGGTCATAAAATTTATATCCCCTAGATCTCTCAGTATACCCTACAAAGTAACTACCAACGGTTTTAACGTCCAGTTTGCCCTAATTAGGCTTATTAGGCCTAGCTTCTGCTGGACAACCCCATACATGAAAAAGATTTAGGGACAGTTTCTTATTCGTCTGTAATTCATACGGAGTTTTGTCGGTAGCCTTTGAAGCAGCTATATTGAGAATATAAGTAGCAGTTCTTTAATGCATTGCCTATAATGAGTGAGGTAAAGAAATACAAGAAAACATACTTCTTACCATATTCTTAAGGATTCTATTATGTCTCTCCACTACACTATGCTAGGTTTGTCCGGCATGGTGTAGTGAGGGACAATCCCACACTCTTCAAGATAGCGAGTATAAAGAACTCGGGCGTTATTCACCCAATACGTTATATCATCCGTAGTTTTCACCACCATGAACGGATTTAACGTTCTTAATAGTCTTTCTTATGCCTTAAAAGACTTGAAAACGTCCAATGATTGAGACTTTACATGAAGAAAATAATGTATTCATAACGAGAGTAATTATCAATGAACGTAATGAAATATTGTTGACCATTTCATGAAGGGGTAGTGAATGGTCCACAAATGTCCGTATGAATTAGTTTCAAGACGTTTGATACTCTCAAATATCCTATTTCCTTTAATGTTTGTAAATTTTTTTCTTTAAGACACTTAATGCAAAAGTTTTTATCCCGAGTATCAAGTTGATTTAGGATTCCCTCCGACATAAGCTTTATCAATTCTCCCTTTGGAGATATGACCTAAACGCCTATGTCATAGAATACAAGAATTTTCACTTGATAACTCTTGCTTAGTGCCTTTAGTTTTGGTTTCATTATTATGGGACTCATTTATTTTCTTGACTTTGTCAAGTAAATAAAGATTATCGATATATGACAAAGTACTAGTACCGACAAGCTTGGAATTTAAAATAAAGATCACATTTATTATTATCGAACGAACAAGAATAACCTTCCTTGTCCAAAATTGTGATAGATATTAAATTCCGTCTAAAGGACGTAACAATGAATGTATTATTTAGTACAAAATAATAGCCAGTACTTATCATTAATCTAAAAGTCCCTATGCCTATAACTTCAACTGGATTTCCAGCTCCCATATAAATGTATCTCTCATCTTCACTGGGGATTCGGTAATTCAGACAACCCTGCATACATGAACTAATGTGAGTTGTTGCACCAGAATACAATCACCATGTATATTAAGGAATTGAAACCAAATTTGTCTTAGTACAAACAAGACCAAATGACATACCATTCTGGATTCGCTATTCGCGATACTTATGGTAGTCATTCTTCATGCGAGTAAGGTCCTTGCAAAAGAAGCATTTCTTGACTTTATGATCATTAAATGATCCCTTATGCTTCTTTCTTGCAACCGCAATTTCCTTTCCTCTTCTCTTAATCCCACGAGAAGAAGTAAATGCTAAGTGAGTACTTTTTAATTTAAGATATTTCATCCTATCTTCCTCTTGTGTCATATGTGAAAGTAATTGTTGGGTATGCATATTTTAACCCTCCTAGATTAGCTTAAGATTTGATTGATACCATAACCTCCTGTCTATTTTAAGGACTTTAGGCCCATATGTAATGAAGCTTAGACTTCAATTTTTTAGCTAAGTCTATTTTATAGAATAGGTTAAATTAGGCTTGAATACTGACACAAGACTCATTGGATATGAGGTTGCAATTCCAAGAGGTTCAGACTGCACCATCTCAAACCGCTCATGCAAACCGCATCGTTGGAACCACTCTTGGAATTCCTCAATGCAACTACAGGTCAAGAACCGCATATGCAAACCGCATTGCTAGTTCCCATCTCAAGATCGCACCTCAGCAATCTCACTGGTGTATCCAACCGCACTTGCCGAACCGCTTATGCACCAGAGCCGCTCCAATGATTGAAGACTTGAAGTGAACCACATTTGACCGTTGGAATCCACATCAGAAATATCAAAAGTCAACCACCATATCTTGTCACGTGACTACTTTTCAGACAAGATCTGCAAGGATCTTGAAAAGGTGACAGATGTCTTAACCACCTTAATTGCAGCTGAGGTCTAATCAGCTTTACCTGCAACTACAGTTCCTAAGGACAAAAGTGGTTACTGTGGACCAATGGGAAAGCATCAGTACTGTCCTTGCAACAGCTGTGTCCAACGGCTATATCCTTGATGCTTGGGTATAAATACCTCCAATCTTCACCATTTGAAGATTGCTTGAGAAATTGATTTGCTGTGAGTTCATGAGAAGCTGAAGCTCTGCCCAGAAATTATTCAACCCTTTGAATCTTCATCTTCTACTTCAAGAAATATATCCCAGCCCAAAAATCAAGCCTTATACACATCAAGAATCATTGTGCTCTACATCTCTTAGATTCAAAGAGTCCTTATCTTATTCGCACACACACACCTCACTTGTTTAATCACATAGATTATTCATTTGAGATACACTGGTTTTAGTCTAGTATTTGATCTTCATAGAATAGATTTTAGATCTGAGTTTGAATACTTTGTATTTTGTAATCTCTCTCATACTCAATATAAAATCTAACTCTTAGAAAATTCAAGACTAACCATCTTGGTAGTGGACGTAGATCGTTATCGATTGAACCACTCCAAATATTGTGTTCTTACTTTTATGCATTTATTATTATTTCTTGTGCTTATTAATTATCTATTTTTTTTTTCTGTTTGATCTTAATTGTAGTTATCCTCAATAGTGAATTGTGTTTGGAGTTAACATTGTCAAAACCTCACTTTGTTTGTAAACCGCACTCACCGAAACCGCACTATCAAAACCGCTTTACAAACCGCCTCTTCAAAATCGCCTCTTCAAAATCGCTTTGTAACTCTATTATTTCGATGTGCATTTTACAACTCTACTTGCAGTTTCTAACACACTGCAAGAAGTTTTGTAAGCTTAGTGTTTTATTTTTAAAAGAGGGCGAAAAATTTGTAACAGCTATTCACCCCCCCTCTAGCTGTTTTTCACCCTTGTTGCCACCTTTGGGACCAACAAGTGGTATCAGAGCTTAACACATTTATAAAACTACTGTTTTTCAAGCTTAACAACTTGTGTGCCGATTCGATATGGCAAACTCAAAAATGATGACAACTGTTAACTATTCACACATTCCTGTTTTGGACGAAGACCACTTCGACATCTGGAAATGCCGAATGCTTATTCATTTGGAAACTATTGATGAGATGCTGGTGGAATGCGTGATCAATGGCCCGTTTGTTCCCATAAAGGCCAACACAGATCCAGCCACCAGTAGAGAAACTCCAGAAGCTAAAAAGCCAAAAGGCGAGTGGTCGGATGAAGAGAAAAGATTAGCTGCCTTGGACAGCAGGGCAAGAAACATCATTTCTGGAACCCTTCCCGTTTCAACCCTTCAAAAGGTGATGTATCTCAAAACCGCAAAGCAGATGTGGGATGCCATAGAGAGCTACCTCGAAGGTGATGAAGAATGCAAGGAAAACAAATTATATGCTGTTGAAAGATCCTACAACAACTTCAATAGAAAATCCAACGAAACCTTGCTTCAAACCTACGACCGCTATGTTGAGGTAGTTAATGCTTGTAAATCTCTTGGCAAAACTTTAACTGATAAGGAAATCAATATGACTTTCCTAGCTGCTTTAGGTTCTAGATGGGTAAATAAAGCAACCTCTCTAGAAGACTCCAAAGTTTTGGGTACTTGGTAGTTAAGTAACTTGTATGCCAACCTTAGAGTCTATGAGCTTAAATTAAATCACATTGAAAAGATTGAAGGGAAAACCAAATCGCTTTCCATGTCCGTCATGGAACATGAGGAGAAACCATCCACATCCAATCAAACCGCTGATCCTTCCATATCAACCTCATCACTCATCGAGATGGATGATGATGATTTTGCCATGTTTGTGAAAAAAATTCAAAAATTTAGGAAATCCTCAAAACCTTTCACAAAATCATTTTCTAAAGGCAAACCTTCAGCAACTTTTTCTAAGGCTGCTGATACAAAGAAAAAGGGTGATCTAGTTTGCTACAACTGTAGGAAACCTGATCACTTTGCATCTGAGTGTCCATAGCCTAAATATGAATACATGCAAAAGAAGAAAACCACTCCTGCGAAATTTTCTCGTCGCAAGGGAATGGTTGCTGAAGAGGAAGAGAATTCCAAGGAATTAGCAACTTGGATTGAAACAGATTCTGATGATGAAAGTGACGATGAAACCGAAGAGGTTAATATCTGCTTAGTTGCAGATATTTCCGATGAGTCAGATACTGAGTCAATCGTGTCGCTAGATATGGAGGATGAAGAGGTTTCTATAAAAATTCCAAATTTTAAATTGGATGGTGATGTCAAACTTACTCCTGTAGCGTTGTGAGAAAATTTCCATCTTTTCATCTTTTTTGAGTCGCCACCTATATTATTCGATTGGAAACATAGGAAAACCATTTTTAAAGAGATTTGGGTTCGGGGCTTAGGTTATGAAATGGGTAGGTTTAGAAGGCATCCATTTCACCCAATCCGAAGATCGGTCTTGCTAAAGAAAAGAGAGGTTTTCAATCTTTTTTTAATAAAATAATTAAAGAAGAACAAATAAACCCTAATCAATTTCTTGATTAGGAATGTCGGATTGTATGCTTCGAGATCGCCTTCATTGACTGAAGGGACTCTAGGCTAATCCTTTTGATGGGATTACACTACTCTAAAATCAATAGAGAGGTTGAGAAGAGAAACGAAAGTTTAAAGGATGATTACCTTTTGAGAAGAGATTCGGACAGAGTTTCGACTCAAGTTTAGAGTCGAACCTTGATTTGGACAGAGCTTCGCCTCGATCCTTGATTTGGATCTTGATGCGGACGGAGCTTCGCCTTGGTCCTTCGATTCGGACTTCGATGTTTGTTAATCAACAAGGTTGATGAACAAACTTTGAGGTGATTTAGGGGTGATTTTCGTAGGAACCTTTCAGGGAGAGGAACCTACAAAATGTGTGTGTTATGTGAAATTGTCGACCTTTGAAACAGTGGAAGTCACCAAGTATTTATAGGGGTTTAAGAGGTAGAGGTGGAGAGGTAAAACACTCCTAGGAAGCTTCCAGAACTCAATTCTGATTGGAGAACCGGATTAGATGAGGTTTATCAAGAAAAGAGTTTGGGACGGAGAAGAATTGTGATTCTGCACATCCTGTCGAGGGGATATCTCGCGCGAGATATGATATCTCGTGCGAGATATCTAGTCTGATGACTATTTTGTCCTCTTCAGTTTATTCTGTTAGTCAGTTAGGTCCAAAACTAACGAGGTTAGTTAGAAACTTAACGAAACATGACGAAACTAATGTGCTTTCATCAAAACACAAAAGAGAGACTAAGAGTAGTGTAATCATGATTTATTGGTTCAGAATGGGGTGTCTACAGAGCCCCTCGGCGACAGGTCTTATGAAAGAAGAAGTGTCGTCGATAGAAAAGACATCATTCTGAACATTGGGATGGTCGTGCCGCACGGCTGCCTACGTATCTCTAAGAGAGAATCAGACCAAACGTAGTTCGACTCCAAAACACTAAAAAGGCTATTTTAGGTATTTTGAAAAGCATTTTTGAAAATCGAAGAGGGATTTTTTTTTGAAAAGGTAAAATCATATTGAGGAATCAAGGACTTGACCCAATTCTGAAGATACCCCGTTTGTTGGTGAAGTTGTTGAAGTGCGCCGTCCGAGGTTACTGACGTAGCTTGTTGTTGCCGAGGTCACGGACTTTGTTTTCGTTGCCGAGGTCACGGACTTTGTTGTCGTTGCTGAGGTCACGGACTTTGTTGTCGTTGCCGAGGTCACGGACTTTGTTGTCATTGCCGAAGTCACGGACTTGAAGTTTGCTGCCATCACAGACTTTGAAGTTGTCGCCGAGGTCACGGACTTTGGTTGTCGTTGCCGAGGTCACGGACTTTGTTGTGGTTGCCGAGGTCACGAACTTTGTTGAGGTTGTCGAGGTCACGGACTTGAAGGTTGCTGCCATCAAAGACTTTGTTGATGTCGCCGAGGTCACGGACTTGAAGTTTCTGCCGTCACAGACTTTGAAGTTGTCGCCGAGGTCACGGACTTTGGTTGTCGTTGCCGAGGTCACGGACTTGAGGTTGCTGCCATCACAGACTTTACTGGTGTTGGCGAGGTCACGGACTTGAAGTTGTCGGTTGAGATGGAGGTTCTGTCGGCCCCTGTAATGCAAGGATATATGCATGCGGATCTTGGATAGACCCGGATGATTCTTAACTTTCCGTACCTGTCAGCACATAAAGATTTCAAGTAGATTTTTTTTTCAGATTTTAGTTGTTTAACTGGACTTACGTGGTGGTGCTCACGTCTGTTCGTGTAAATGGCCGATCGGACATTTTGGTGGTGAGTTTATGTATGAGTATAGGGTATATGAACATGTAGGGACATGTGTATGGATTTTTATATTTGAGATGGGTGAATTGTATGAGTGAACTTATGTTTGACAAGTTAGGACCAAATCAGGTTTATGCAGAATCTGTTGCTAGTCAGCGAGGCTGTATTGTTGTAGAATTTCGTTCGATGAGTATCCTTGTGTGAACCCATCTAGGTCTGTTGAGAATTTTCATTCTTACTTCTCCTTTGAGTCGTGTCTCGAGGAGGCAAACGACTACAAATCTGTCGACTGTCGTAATGACTTTATGTCCAAGGCCCTTTGGTGTCTCAAGCCCCAAGTTGTTTGCAAGCGGTAGATGACTTTGTGAACAGGCTTGTGAAGCTGTTCTCTTGATTTGAAGGTGATTGAAGAAGACTCTCCTTGTTGATTTGATTTGAAGAAGATCGAATGACGCTCGATGAAGAAGGCTGAAGAATACTCTCCCTTTGTCCTTTGATTTTTTTTTCTTAGTGCGCACCCTGATTTTTGCCTAGACCGCCCTTTCGGGTTTTCAATCTAGCGGGCATCTCTTTTGCGTCTTTTTTTTTTCATTTTTTTTTTGAATAGTATGTAACTCGAAGAGAACTCAAAGAGAGAAAATCTTATGGAGGAGAGAGAAATGAGATCTCAAGTTTAGTTGAGGAGAGACGGACTCTATTCTTTGGAAGGTGATCCAAGCATTGAATTTTTGGAGAAGTGTATTTTCTGATGATGAGAGTGAGGAGCCAAGAGGAAAGCCCCTAATGCAGATTTGATTATTTTGAAGAGTTGAAATAGAGATTGACTGGGGGAGGAAAGGTTAGGAAGCCCCAGTTTTGATGCTTGGATTTCAAGAGTGTGTATGAGAGTGGCTAACAGGAAGCCCCTAGACTCGACAAGAAACGCTGCTCGGCTCAAGGATCTAGAAAAGTTATTCTACCTTTTAATGGACCTTGCTTCATCTAGAAATTTCTAAACAAGATTGAGGAGAAAGCCAATCATTAGTATGACTTAAGGGTAAACATTTTTCTTGATACTGAAAGTCTTCTTCACTTGATGTAGGAGGATTTTGTGGAATCCTCTTTTCTTGACTCTTTTTCTCTGTAGGAGAGTCCTTCTTGCCTTTGTTGAAATTCCATCCTTGTTGTGGGGCGATGAAGGCTTGAGAGTTTTGTTTTTTTTTTTTTTTTTTTTTTTTTTTTTTTGTACTCTCAAAGCCTTGAGTTGAGTAGCCCCACTTTTCTTTGGATGAATGTTGACAGCAGCACCTTTGGCTTTCTTCGCTTGTTGGTCTCTAACTTTCAGTAGGGGTAATGTTTAGCCCTTAAGCTTCCTAAGGATAACATTCTTCTTAAACTCGCTTAGAAGTCTCTATTTTTGTGATGATTAAGGAATGGAAGGTCCATTATTTTGCATGAGTTGAATGATATTCATGAGGTAGAACAACTTTAGGGAAAGTGTTTAGGAAAAGAAATTACTTTAATTTATTGAGAAATTTAAGAACAGACTCGATAGTTTAGAAGACACAAACTAGAGGAGGTGAGGAGTACTAGAAAGACAGAACGACTCTTCGAGTTCATACTTGGAAATTTAAAACCTAATCTACTTCTATCAAAGGAGAAAGGGAGAGGATAGTGGTAGCCCCAAAGTGGTAAGTGTGGGTTTCTTCTTGGAGCTTAATCTTCTTCATGGAGTACGAGGAAGAGGATTGGTGATGACGTTGGGACGTTCTAGATCTCCATTGTCAAAGAGGTCTTGGATGATGTCCTTCAAGTGGTGGCAGGAGTTGGTGTCGTGGCCGGTGAAGTTGTGGTACTTGCAGAATAAGTGATGAGCATGATTCGGACCCATATCCTTCGGAGGACCACCTTCCCTTGGTTTGATTTTTTCATTCTGGACAAGCACATCGAAGAGTTCTTCTTGAGTGATTCCTTCAATTTTGTCGTAGTGCCTCTTTTTCTTTTCGGGAGGAGGGACAGCAGAATACTTTCCGGTGTTGGGGCGGCTAAGTGCAATAGCATTGACTGAAGCATCCTTACTTGTGGTGGGCTTGTTGTAGCGGAAAGTACTTTCCTTCTTTTTGCTTTTTAGAAAGTCGTCAACCCTAATTCCGGACTCGAGGAGTTCATTGAAACTAGGAAAGTAGTTACCGGCGAGCTTCTCTTGAAATTCATCACGAAGGCATTGAAGGAAGATGTGGATTTGCTCTTTGAGAGTAGGCCTTTCGACAATTTCAGTAAGTTTGAGTCTCCATCTTCTAGCAAATTCAGCAAAGGACTCATTTGCATGTTGCTTGGTTTGTTCAAGATCCCTCCTAGTAGGGCGGTAAGTGGAGTTGTCTTCAAACTGCCTTTGGAAGACCAAACATGCGGATGACCAATCAAGCCTTGTAGTCGTAGGAAGAGACATGTACCAATCCCTTGCAGCACCTTCTAAAGTTTGAGGAAAGCATTGGGCCAAGATTGTGTTATCAACGCCCATTGGAAGCATGGCCCAAGTGTAGGTTTCAACATGAGCTCGAGGACAGGTAGTACCATTGAACTTGGCGATATCGGGTGTCTTGTACTTGCGAGGAAACTTAGTGATGGACTGTTGAAGAGCATCGGGATCAAATGGAACGAATGACCCTTTGGAAGTGTCAAGAGTTGCAAGCTTCTTTTCGAGGTAGTTTTTAGTAACATGGTCACCAAGTTTAGTAGTTTCACCACTGCCTTCTTTCTTAGTTTTAGCACCCTTGGAGGTATGTTTCTCATCATCGGAGGAGGATGAGGAAGAGGAGGAATCGGATTCTTCCTTTTTCTTGCTTGACTTCTTGATTTTCTTATTCACTTTGGTGTAGGATTCCCCTTCATCGGAGGAGGATTCCACTTTCTGCTTTTGCTTTCTTCCTTTCTTGACTTTCAAATCGTTGAGTTCTTTCATGAGGGC
The DNA here is from genome assembly GCA_022495995.1 of Adenophora triphylla var. japonica. Classification (NCBI taxonomy): domain Eukaryota; kingdom Viridiplantae; phylum Streptophyta; class Magnoliopsida; order Asterales; family Campanulaceae; genus Adenophora; species Adenophora triphylla. The sequence goes on from JAFEMH010003766.1 coordinate 17,631, forward strand.
GGCCATTTGGACGTTTTGCTCATCAATTTGCTTACTTTGTTCATCCAACCTAGTCATGGCTTCGATGAGTTGGACCTTAGCATCGTTGAAATCGGCCTCGGTGGTAGAAGGAGAAGCAGACATCGTGTCGAGCTTTGGCGAAGAACCTAGACGTGTAGCAACCGTGTTAAACCATGATCGAGTCCCAACAAGTCGGCTGAATAGGGTGAATGAAGGCTTTGAAGGTTTGAAGGTTTTGGCCAAAACACGAAAAGACCGAACACTTATCTCGTACGAGACAAGTAGTCTCGCGCATGACTTCGCCACGGAAAGCCACAATTTTTCTGATTTTAATCCTAATTTTGGTCGGACGGAAAATCCGTTTTGGGGGTTTCTAAAGTTCAAGAACCAAACCTAGGGACCTAGGGGTCGGAGTAATACAAAGTAACATCAAGTTTTGTGCAATAATTTTGATGAGAAAATTTTCTCTTTTTAGGGGCAAATCCGAAGGGACAACCGTAGGGACGTTTCCGAAGGGACAATTCCGAAGCGACAATTTATTGATTTCTTTTCCGTGGATTATTGCACAAAACGATCTTGACAAGGGATTACAAGGACTCCAAGATCAAACCGACCGGTCAAGGAGTGTCTTAAAAAGTCAATCTACATGATATGTGGCGATGCAGTGGCCGGGAAGGCTAGGCTCCCCGCGATATGACAATCTAGGTGGATTGAATACGCGGAGTGGGATGATCCAACTTCGGAGAGACCGGCGACTAGGTGGTTACCGTCATCCGTCCTTAGTGTGGGTCCCGGGTTTATAGAGGGTATGTAGTGCAATGACAGTTATATATGAGTGCGCGTGTGTGAGAGTCAATCTAGGTGATAGAGTAAAATAGAAAGTTTTTTTTGAAAACAAAAGAAAACAGATAATGGCCGCACCAAATGGTTGCCTACGTTTCTCCCAAATTTGGGGAGACTCAGGCCGTCGTAGTTCCACTTAAAGAGATAGAGAGCGAGAGATAAATTAATTTAAATTACAACTCCCGAATCCTCCATGGATCGGATTTTAAATTAAATAACCAATCACACGCAGGTATATAGTTCGAGTAATTAAAATTATTCTACCCTGCAAAGTTAGCACAAGCAAAATAACAATACTAATTTATTTTGAAATTTCTGGATTTTATTTTAAAAATTTCGGAACTGTTTTGGCTCTTTTTTTTTTTTAATTTTTTTTTTTTTTCTTTGTGGCCAAAATTCTTGAGAATTGTCAACTCAATGATCCTGCCACTTTTTTCATAACGTGCCAAGTTGTCACCCTTGGAAAAGTCAACGACAACAATGGGTTATCTTTTTTTTTTTTTTTTTGAAAGGTTAAATTTTGATACAGGTGACCTAATACCCTTTTTTTTCTTTTTCCCTTTAATTGCCGCCGCCAAACAGTTTGCTCTTAAAACCGTGTACTTATCTCGCGCGAGATAAGTATATCTCGCGCTGGATAAATATTCGAACAGTTTTTTTTTTGAAAACAGTGTCGAAAAATTTCAAAAAATCCAGAAAAGTCAGATTTTAAACAGAAAATTGAAAAGATTAATAATACTCAATCGTAACGCAAGTCTAACCCTCTTAATTAATTGTCCCTAGCGGAGTCGCCACTGTAGCGATGCGTGAATTTTGAAATAACAGAGTCGCCACTGTAGCGTTGTGAGAAAATTTCCATCTTTTCATCTTTTTTGAGTCGCCACCTATATTATTCGATTGAAAACATAGGAAAACCATTTTTAAAGAGATTTGGGTTCGGGGCTTAGGTTATGAAATGGGTAGGTTTAGAAGGCATCCATTTCACCCAATTCGGAGATCGGTCTTGCTAAAGAAAAGAGAGGTTTTCAATCTTTTTTTAATAAAATAATTAAAGAAGAACAAATAAACCCTAATCAATTTCTTGATTAGGAATGTCGGATTGTATTAGACATGGCCAAATCCGGGTACGGGTACGGGTACGGGTACGGGTCGGAACCGCCGGGTCACGGGTCTGAAATCGAAGGAACCGTAACCGAACCGCGAGATGCACGGATACGGGTCCACGGTTCCCACGGGTCCGACGAATACGGGTCCACGGTTCCCACGGGTCCATTTCTGTTAAAAATCTAACAGACTTTGTTTAAAAAATAACGGGTTTCTGTTTTTTTTTTTCATTTTTTTTTCAAATTTAGTTGTTACCTAAAGTCAAAGAGAAATGATAATTTTATATAATGATTTAACAAAGTAATAATGTAAAAAAAAGGATTTGAAGTTTGAATTAACAATTTTCGTTAAAGAGAGAGAGTGAGAGATAACTGATTTTTTGTGAAATAAATTATTTGGGGTGGGAAATGGTATTTATAGTTATATAATTATATTATTTATATATGGATAACAAATTTTATTTTTGAAGGACTGAAAAGAGGTCAAAAAGTCAGTCAAAAAGGTAATATTCTGACGCGTCTGACGAGTGTGACGCGGTTCCTGACACGGGTCTCACGGGTACGGTTCCACGGGTCGTAACGGGTACGGTTCCACGGGTCGGACCCGCCGGGTCACGGGTCCGAAAAATGAGGAACCGTAACCGAACCGCCAATTGTACGGGTACGGGTCCAACGGTTCACGGGTCTTACACGGTTACGGTTCTGACGGGTCAAATCCGGGTACGGTTCCACGGGTCCGCACGGGTACGGGTACGGGTTGGCCATGTCTAGATTGTATGCTTTGAGATCGCCTTCATTGACTGAAGGGACTCTAGGCTAATCCTTTTGATGGGATTACACTACTCTAAAATCAATAGAGAGGTTGAGAAGAGAAATGAAAGTTTAAAGGATGATTACCTTTTGAGAAGAGATTCGGACAGAGTTTCGACTCAAGTTTAGAGTCGAACCTTGATTTGGACAGAGCTTCGCCTCGATCCTTGATTTGGATCTTGATGCGGACGGAGCTTCGCCTTGGTCCTTCGATTCGGACTTCGATGTTTGTTAATCAACAAGGTTGATGAACAAACTTTGAGGTGATTTAGGGTGATTTCGTAGGAACCTTTCAGGGAGAGGAACCTACAAAATGTGTGTGTTGTGTGAAATTGTCGACCTTTGAAACAGTGGAAGTCACCAAGTATTTATTGGGGTTTAAGAGGTAGAGGTGGAGAGGTAAAACACTCCTAGGAAGCTTCCAGAACTCAATTCTGATTGGAGAACCGGATTAGATGAGGTTTATCAAGAAAAGAGTTTGGGACGGAGAAGAATTGTGATTCTGCACATCCTGTTGAGGGGATATCTCGCGCGAGATATGATATCTCGTGCGAGATATCTAGTCTGATGACTATTTTGTCCTCTTCAGTTTATTCCGTTAGTCAGTTAGGTCCAAAACTAACGAGGTTAGTTAGAAACTTAACGAAACATGACGAAACTAATGTGCTTTCATCAAAACACAAAAGAGAGACTAAGAGTAGTGTAATCATGATTTATTGGTTCAGAATGGGGTGTCTACAACTCCTAGCATTAAGATAGGAAATTGTTCGTATTCCTATTTTTCCTCCTACAAATGCTCCACCTTCAAAAGTAATTCCAAAGAAGAAAATTTTGAAAAAGGTGGTGGAAGAGATTTCTCCCGTGGAACATGAAAGGATGTTCAAGGAAGCAGAAATGATGATCAAAAAATTCTCTAATGTAAAGAAAGCTTTAGGATTAGCTCATGATGAAATTTCTCAGTACAAGACGGAAAAAACTGTGATGAGGTCTGAAATTTCAAATCTTAAGGACCAAATCAAAAGTATGACTCCTCTTGCTGATCAAAACCGCATCCTTGAAACTAAGGTTGCTGCACTTCAACTTAGGAATGATGACCTAGTTGCCCAGAAACTCGATCTCCAAAAGATCATTTATGGGTGGACAAAGTCACAAGTCACCATGGATCAAATTATAGATTCCCAAATGGCCAGTGGAATTAAAGAAGGCCTGGGATTCCAAACTGGTGAAAAGGAGAAGTGTGCATCCTGCTGTGAAAATGATGAAATTTTTTTAAAACTAACTAAAGAAATTCCTAAGGGGAAGCATGCTGCTTCTAAGGGTAAAGGACAGGAACAAAAGGCTCCACTTAACTTCCATTATGTCTACCCTAAGAAACAGTATGGGAAAAACTCTCAGATGAAAGGAAAAGATTCTGAGAATGATGACACAGAAGAGGTTTCTTATGCTGCTGACCGCACTTCTACTCCAACCGCTTCTGGTGGAGTTGGTAGTGCTGTCAACAGCACAAATGACTGTCCTTCTTCTTCGACCGCTCCTCCTGCCTTCAAAAGCAAGAAAAGCGTTCCTAGAAAAACTGCAGTAAAACCGCAAGCAACCACCTTTGTGAAGGCTAAAATCGCTCCTTCCAAATCGCATGCAACTCCTAAGAAATGTAAGGAGTTAGTAAAATCTCATGATGCTTGTAGCTTTTATAAATGCTCTGTGTGTGATGGTTTAGGCCACAAGGCTGCAGAATACCTTTTGCGATTCACACCCAATGCCAGGAAGAGCAAGCCTCCTTCTGTCAAACAGGTGTGGGTCGTTAAAGGTTGCTAACTTCAGGATCCAAGAAATAAAGGGGGACCTCGTTCTTAATGTTTACATTTCAGGTCCTCTGCTTAATGGCTGGACACTCCAAGAATAATGAATGGTATCTTGACAGTGGCTGCTCAAGACATATGACTGGAGATAGATCATTACTTGAAGATGTCATTGAAGCAAGTGGTCCATCTGTAACCTTTGGTGACAACAACAAAGGCAAGACCATTGGGTATGGTGTAATAAGTAGAGGAAACCTAACCATTGAGAAGGTTTCTCTTGTTAAAGGACTCAAGCACAACCTCCTTTCAATTTCTCAATTCTGCGACAAAGGAATGCTTTGCAACTTCACGTCATCAAACTGCTTTATCAAAGATAGCATTTCCGGAGTCACCCTACTCACAGGGATTCGTAAGAGTAATATTTACATTATTGATCTAGATTCTGCATGTAGTATTACTAATATCTGTTTTGTAGCTAAAAATGTGAGCGAGAATAGTTGGCTATGGCACAAGAGGTTGAACTTCAAGTATCTAGCAAAGATTGGAAGGGAAAACCTCGTTCGTGGTTTACCCAAAGTGGCTGACCACCATCCAGAGAAATGCAGTGCATGCCAACTTGGTAAGCAATCCGCATCGTCTTTCACCAGCAAGACCGCTCCATCAACTTCAAGATGCTTACAACTGCTTCACATAGATTTGTTTGGACCCGTTACCACTGCCAGCATTGGAGGAAGTAGATATACTTTAGTGGTGGTGGATGATCATTCAAGATATACGTGGGTTGAGATGATGATTTCTAAGGACGATTGCTATGACATCTTGACCTCCCTCTTTAGACGGCTCCAAACTCAAAAAGAAGACGACATCGTTAGTGTTCGATCAGATAATGGAACAAAATTTAAGAACAATGGTGTTGCTCAATATTGTGATGACCATGAGATTGATCACAATTTCTCGACTGCTGGTGTTCCACAACAAAATGGGGTTGTGGAAAAGAAGAACAGAACGTTGATCGAGGCTGGAAAGACAATGATATCTGAAGCGAAGCTGCCTCAGTATTTCTGGGCTAAAGCAATCAACACAGCATGCTTCACTCAGAACCGCTCCCTCATCAACAAATTCTATAACAAGACTCCATATGAGCTATGGAGAGGAAGAACCCCCCAACATTGCATTCTTCAAGATCTTTGGCTGCAAATGCTTTATCCTCTACAACGGAAGAGAAAATCGAGGTAAATTCGGAGCCAAGGCCGATGAAGGTATTTTTGTTGGGTATGCTAAACATTCAAAAGCTTTTTGTGCTTTTAATAAAACTAGTTTAAAGATAATTGAGTCTGTCCATGTTACATTCGATGAGCATTCTCTCCTTGAGCCACATTTGGCTCTAAATGTTGCTGATGATTTTGCTGAGCATAATGAAACAGGTGAACCCTCTAAAACCGCACCTGAACCTCAACCGCAAAATCCAGCACCCTCAACTGAAATTCCCTCAAACCGCACTTTTGAAACCGCACCTGAAGTTCTCACTCCATATGCAACTCCAAGGAAAGAAGAAGTTGAAAATTCCCCCATCCAACTTATTGAACCTCTTCGTCAACTTACATTCCATGACTTCGCTGAAGGATCTAACGATGTTCCAATTGAAGATCTTCAGCAAACCTCAGTCCAACCAGACTTACCCTCTCTCTAATGTGATTGGTGATCTGTTTTTCGGTGTTCAAACAAGGAGATCAAACTATGATGAGCATACTTCTTTGTTATCTCAAGTTAAACCCAAGAAGATTGATGAAGCACTCCAAGATTCCAGTTGGGTCGTTGCTATGCAAGAGGAACTCAACCAGTTTGAAAGATGCAAGGTCTGGACTTTAGTGCCTAGACCTCAGGATCAAGGAGTGATAGGAACTAAGTGGGTGTTTAGGAATAAGATGGACGAGAATGGAAGCATCACTAGGAATAAGGCAAGGTTTGTTGCACAAGGATATAGGCAAGAAGAAGGAATCGATTATGATGAAACCTTTGCTCCAGTTGCAAGATTGGAAGCCATCAGAATCTTCTTAGCCTACGCCTCTTTCAAGCGTTTCAAGTTATATCAAATGGACGTGAAGAGTGCTTTCCTCAACGATGAACTGCAAGAGACCGTGTATGTTGCCCAACCACCTGGATTTGAAGACTTCAAGTTTCCAAATCATGTCTACAAACTCCAGAAAGCTTTGTATGGACTTAAGCAAGCTCAAAGGGCATGATATGAGACTCTTTCGAAATTTTTAATAGAAAAAGGATTTAAACGTGATAAAATTGATACAACTCTTTTTATTGCCAAATACAATGATCATACTTTACTTGTTCAAATATATGTTAACGATATCATTTTTGGCTCTACTAATGAGTTACTTTGTAAGTGTTTCGAAAAGCTAATGAAAAGCAAGTTTGAGATGAGCATGATGGGAGAATTAACATTCTTCCTCGGGCTTCAAATCAAGCAATGCGAAGAAGGTATTTTTCTCAGCCAAGTCAAATACACCAAGGAGTTAATAAAGAAGTTTGGATTAGAAAATGCTAAAGCATATAATACTCCAATGGCCACCGGCAATAAGCTAGATAAAGATCTGAAAGGTAAGAAGGTTGATCAAACCTTATATCGAGATATGATTGGCTCATTACTTTATTTAACTGCTAGTAGGCCTGATATCATGTTTAGTGTCTGTGTATGTGCACGCTATCAAGCAGATCCTAGAGAAGCACATTTAATTGCAGTCAAGCGTATAATTCGCTATTTATCTGGAACCATTAACCTTGGACTTTGGTATTCCAAAGATTCGAACTTCGATCTCGTAGGTTATTCAGATGCAGATTATGCAGCTTATACAATTGACAGGAAAAGCACTAGTGGTACTTGTCATTTCCTCGGGAATAGACTAGTTGCTTGGACCAGCAAGAAGCAAGCATCAGTTTCAGTGTCAACCACAGAGGCTGAATATATTGCTGCTGGAAGTTGTTGCTGTCAAATCCTTTGGATAAAGCAGCAGTTGGTGGACTATGGAATTGAAGAAGGAAATTGTCCTATCATGTGTGACAACACTTCAACAATTTCAGTCTCCAACAACCCTGTCATGCATTCCAAGACCAAGCATATAGATATAGTATCATTTCCTCAAAGACCATGTGGAGAAGAGGAATATCCATTTAGAGTATGTGGGGACAGACAACCAGATTGCTGATATCCTCACCAAAGCTCTGGACTCCAAGAGGTTCTCATTCCTCAGAGAAAAAATGGGTATGCTTAAACTTAAATGATTCCATACTTTTTATTTGCTAACTTGTGTGTTGAGTATAGGTTGAAATTCCTGTTGAGGATTCAAACCTCCCCTGTTGAAACCGCGTGTACCAAAACTGCTAGTTGTCAAGACCGCGTGCAGCCAACCGCAAATGCCAAACCGCTTGCTGCAGCTTGACCGCTTGTACTCAAATCGCGTTTCAACTTAGAGTAACTTCTGTCTATTTATTCTTATCTTTATTTATAAAAAAAAAAACTGTTCAAATTCCTTTTATTTATTTTTTAGTCCTTATTTTGACATAAGGGTATTTTTGCAAATGTTTTCCCACGTTATTTTAAAATTTGAATGCATTTAATGCAAAGGGGACATGAGCATTAAAAGCCTTCATGTCAGCCGTCATGGGTTGCATTGCAGAAGGTGAAAGGGTACAACAGTTAGGCATTTCAATCATTTCCTTCTGAAGCAAACTGACTGCACCCCTTCACCTATATAAGCAAGGTTTGGTGAAATTCTCAACTTTTTACTGCCAAACTCTCTGCACTTGTACTCTCTCTTCTACCAACTTCACTTTCTCTCTCTAAAACCTTCAAAACCTCCATCTTTCAAAAACCTTTAAACCTAAAATGACTTCAACTTCAAAAAGGCAAAGAGCCTCTGTAGTAACAAGGGCTCCCAAAAAACCCATTCTTGATATGGTAACAATTTCTAACCCTATTTCTTTATATTTCTCAAAATCACCATAATTGAACAAAGTCTGTTCGTGTTCTTCAGTTCACATTTTGGGTGATTTTGATCTTGTTTCTTACTCATTTCTTGTATAAATTGTTGGGTTTTGTGCGGATTCATGCATGGATTCCATATATGTTGTTTACTTCATGATCAATCCATGCCTTGAACACTGATTTGATGATTTTCAGTTTATGCTATTCGAAAACCCATTTCTGTGTTCTTGATGTTTCTTGATGATTCTGTACCAAAGTTGTTATTTTGATGTTATATTGTTAGTATATAACTTGTTAGGATCATTTTGATATGATTTTTGCTCATTTTGGTTAAGATCTGATAAACTATGTTCTTCATGTTCATGGCTGTTCTTCAAGTGTTCTTCATGAAACTCATAAGTTTTTCTGAAAAGTTAATATGTTTTGGATACTTTGATTCATGAATAGTGTTTTCCATACTTAGATAATTTTTGATCTTTTTCATGAAATTTTGGATTTCACTAATGTTTTGAAACCGCTTGTATTTGAACCGCTTGGATATTTCTGTTTCAAAACCGCTTGCCCCTTTTCAAGCTAAACCGCATGTTGGAACCGCTTTTTCAATTTCTTTGAAACCACATGCTGTTTAAAATTCCTCACTCAATTTTTGAGACTTTACTTAGTATATAGGCTGGAAACCAAGAACTTCCTCTCTAAAGCACTGCTTGCATGTGTGGGATAAGTTTGGATTACAACGCCACGTACTAGTAATTTTGTTCTCAAATCCTCATTTTCTTTAGTATTCATAGTTCACTTGGGGTTTGAAAATTTTCACTTTTCAAACCGCACCACTGCTTAACCGCTTGGGTGCTCAAACCGCTTGTGAACTGTGAATACAAAAATGGATCTAACACTTAATGTTTTCCTTTGTAGGATCCAAATACCTTCCTACCAGGGTGGAAAGTTAATGAGGCTGAGCTGAGGACTGATGCCTTGGGAAGGGAACTGCTAAGGAAGCTGAAAGCATCTGGGATTCTGCCCCTCTTCACCAAGCAGCAGAACTTCATCGTTCCTTCTTTTGTGGACCAGTTTTATGCAACTGCCAAGCGTGGAGTGAGATAGCTGGAAGATGGTCCAAAAGTTTCCTGTCTGACTGCTGTTATTGAAGGCCTCACCCTCTCCATTGACTACATTGATATCAGAAGGCTTTTTAAATTCAAAGTTGGTGGATCTCCTGAAGATGTGGATCAAATGATCCAAGATGCTGCTGCCTTTCAAACCGCCAAGGAGAAATCTATGGTTGGCAAATTCAAGAAAATACCAAGGAAAGGATTTGGTGAGCTGATGAGCCACCTGGGTTATTTAGTTGAAAAATCAGTTTGTGGTAAGACTGGAATCCACAACAACTTTACATCCCAACAATGGATGTATTGTTCAATAATTTTTATGGAAATCAAATTGCATTCGCCAAGGATCCTCTACAAAGAAATTTGTGATAGTGTAGAGACTTATCAATCCAAAAGTAAGGGAGAAGAGCAAAGATGGAGACCTTTCTAAAGGATCTTAACCGCTCTCCTACTGGATTTTGATCATCTGGAAGAGATTAGAAAGAAAAATCCAGAGTTGATGATTGAGTTTGGCATTGAAGAATCCTTAGGACTGCTTACTTGCCACTCCTTTAGATATGCAAATGGTGATGCTCTCTACAAATCCTTGTATGATGCTGACACCTATCCTAAGAAGGAAGTGTATGAGCTAAGAGACCCTACAACCGCTCCTCAAGCGGTCAGGAAAGGAGCAAAGCGGTCAAGGAAGCCACCTGCCAGAGCTGAACCACTCCCTAAGATATCCAAGACCGCTCCAGTTTCAAAACCGCCTGCATCTGATGGAGTTGGTCCTAGCAAGGGAAAGAAGCAAGGGAAACCAATGAATTTGGTTGATGAAGTTGATGATGAAGAAGAAGAAGAAGACCCAAGTATTCCTAACTTGGTTGCTAGAGCCAAGAAGGCTAGAGATGATGTTGCAAGATTGACTGTTGAAGAGAAGATAAAATTATATCAAGACAAGGTTGAGAGATTGGCCAAAGAGCAGGAAGAATTGAGGCAAGCCAAAGGGAAGTCAACAGTTGATGAAACCGCCTCCCAACCAGAACCGCAACCTGAAACCCAACCGCCTCCATCCTCAATTACCACTCCTGTCCAAACTCCTGTCCAATTCCCAGTTCAATCCCCAGTCCAATCCCCTCACATATCTCCTGCCCCATCTCCTTCAAAATCCAAATCCAAAACTCCTTCTCCTTCCCCTCTCAAAATGCACCAATTCAGGGGGAGACTCCTAAAAAGAGAAGGAAAATGCCAGCCAAGAAAAATTTCAAGAAGGGTAAACCTGTTGAACCCTCACCCTCTCCTTCTCCCTCACCATCTCCAAGAAACTCACCTTCACCTAGAAAATCCCTTTCACCCTTATCCTCCCAATCCACATCTCATTCCCCCCAACATTCTCAATCCATAAATTCCCAACATTCAAACCAAACCCCTACTCAATCCAATGCATACCAACCCTGGCAATCCAAACCCTCTGCTGGTCATGCAACCTCTAGATCAGTTAGGGAAGATCCGACTCCTACCAATTCCCATAACTCAAACCGCTCCAAATCCCATACACCTTCCAAATCCCTAAATCCTCAAAACTCACTCCTTAGACAAAAATCACCTCCTCCAAACATTCCTCCTCAAACCTAAACCGCCCTAGAAAATACCCAATTCCAACCGCCTCCAACTTTCCAAACCGCTTCAACCTCAATCGCCCCTCCTTATGAATACTCCCAAATCCTCCAAACCCTCAACCTAATCCAAAGCCAACTTCTGATCAACCAAGGTCATGTCATTACACTGACCGCCTCCAATGCCTCTCTTTCTGAATCCAACCGCTCCCTACTTGCCAAGGTAGATTCTCAAACCCTTTAGATGGCAGCTCTTAAATCTTTATTGTTTGATGCCATTAAGGGGGAGAGACCTACAACAATTGCATCCACATCCAACTATTCTTCTGAGCAAACCGCCTTGGATGTCAAAACTGCTGCTGAGAATTGCTTCAATCGCTTCTAGAAATCTCTTGAAGATGGAATGATCAAAGCCTTGGGTGATAAGGCCTCCCTTGCTGAGCTGGATAAAAATTTGAATGAGCTTGGAGAGAAGATTTGCAAGGCAATAGAAAAGGATCTTGGAGAGTTGAACTCAAAATTCCTTACTCTTCTTAACTCCAGACCGCAATCTGTCTCTGACCTCATACCAGCCATTAAATCAGTGCGGTTAGATTTCCTGGAACAGATTGATGTGCTTAAAGGAAAATTTGAAGTGGATTTGAAGATTGTTAATGATGTTGTGAAGGCCAAGCTGAATGAAATATAAGATGAGTTTACCGACCGTTTGGACAATTTGAAGACTGGATTTAATTCCAAGGTTGAAACAGAAATACACAATCTCAAATCATCCTTGAAGGTCACCATCAATCTTGAACCAATGGAGCAAGCCATTCAGACTCAAACCGCAGCTGTCCAGGAGGAAATCCATACAATTTTCAATTCCCTCTATTCCTCCATTCATGTTCAGTTGGATGATATCAAGGAAAACTTGGTTGAAAATACCAAAGCGGTTGGTGCCAACAATGCTACAACCGCCCACTCTGTAAATGCCTTGAAAGCAGTTGAAACTACCCTCACCAGGACTGCTGAAGAAGTTAGAAGAATGAGGAAGGCAATGGCCCCTGATCAATCTGCAGCAGGACCGCGTGGAGCTGAGCATGAAGTGAACAAGCCGCGTCGTCATTGAACCGCTCCTTGCTTGTATCTTTTGAAATTCCTTTTTGTAAGTTGGACCGCTCTCCTTGTATTTTCTTTGTCCAACTTGTTTTGCATTTTTGTAACCCTGTAATTTTCTTTCATTCCTTGTATCTGTAACCGTTTAAGGAATTAATGGAAATTGCATCATGGTTCCAAAAAAAAAATCTTGTTCATATCAAACTGCTTGTTTGTAGAACAATGCTTATGGTTTTAAACCTCATTCAAATATTTTCTAACTTAAAATCATTCTTTTGAAATGGAGTTTAAACATTCAGTTTAAACAACACTTTAAACTTAAACTCATATTTTTCAAGTACACTGAATGCATTTCTATACTTTTCAAGTTGTAATTCTCAATCTTTCAATAGTATAGAAATCTATAGCTTAAGTTAGTGTGTGCATTGACTTGGGACATGAATTACCATGTTAATTCTTATGGACATATTTTTACCAAGTACAATGTTTGCTTTTGCTGTAGTAGGTAATGACATCAATCAAATAGGGAGAGATTATTGGGTATGCATATTTTAACCCTCCTAGATTAGCTTAAGATTTGATTGATACCATAACCTCCTGTCTATTTTAAGGACTTTATGCCCATATGTAATGAAGCTTAGACTTCAATTTTTTAGCTAAGTCCATTTTATAGAATAGGTTAAATTAGGCTTGAAGACTGGCACAAGACTTATTGGATATGAGGTTGCAATTCCAAGAGGTTCAGACTGCACCATCTCAAACCGCTCATGCAAACCGCATCGTTGGAACCGCTCTTGGAATTCCCCAGTGCAAATACAGGTCAAGAACCGCATATGCAAACCGCATTGCTAGTTCCCATCTCAAGACCGCACCTCAGCAATCTCACTGGTGTATCCAACCGCACTTGCCGAACCGCTTATGCACCAGAGCCGCTCCAATAATTGAAGACTTGAAGTGAACCACATTTGACCGTTGAAATCCACGTCAGCAATATCAAAAGCCAACCACCATATCTTGTCACGTGACTACTTTTCAGACAAGATCTGCAAGGATCTTGAAAAGGTGACAGATGTCCTAACCACCTTAATTGCAGCTGAGGTCTGATCAGCTTTACCTGCAACTACAGTTCCTAAGGACAAAAGTGGTTACTGTGGACCAATGAGAAAGCATCAGTACTATCCTTGCAACAGCTGTGTCCAACGGCTATATCCTTGATGCTTGGGTATAAATACCCCCAATCTTCACCATTTGAAGATTGCTTGAGAAATTGATTTGCTGTGAGTTCATGAGAAGCTGAAGCTCTGCCCAGAAATTATTCAACCCTTTGAATCTTCATCTTCTACTTCAAGAAATATATCCCAGCCCAGAAATCAAGCCTTATACACATCAAGAATCATTGTGCTCTACATCTCTTAGATTCAAAGAGCCTTGATCTTGTTCTCACACACACACCTCACTTGTTTAATCACATAGATTATTCATTTGAGGTACACTGGTTTTAGTCTAGGATTTGATCTTCATAGAATAGATTTTAGATCTGAGTTTGAATACTTTGTATTTTGTAATCTCTCTCATACTCAATATAAAATCTAACTCTTAGAAAATTCAAGACTAACCATCTTGGTAGTGGACGTAGATCGTTTATCGATTGAACCACTCCAAATATTGTGTTCTTACTTTTATGCATTTATTATTATTTCTTGTGCTTATTAATTATCTATCTTTTTCTCTGTTTGATCTTAATTGTAGTTATCCTTAATAGTGAATTGTGTTTGGAGTTAATATTGTCAAAACCTCACTTTGTTTGTAAACCGCACTCACTGAAACCGCACTATCAAAATCGCTTTACAAACCGCCTCTTCAAAACCGCTTTGTAACTCTATTATTTGCTGTGCATTTTACAACTCTACTTGCAGTTTCTAACACACTGCAAGAAGTTTTGTAAGCTTAGAGGTTTAGTTTTAAAAGAGGGCGAAAATTTTGTAACAGCTATTCACCCCCCCCCCTCTAGCTGTTTTTCACCCTTGTTGCCACCTTTGGGACCAACAGTAATTCATTAATATTCCACTTGTACTTTTGACATTTATAGGTCACCTCAAAAGGACCAAATTGAGGAGGAAGATAGATCAAAACTAAGTGCACAAGTAAATTTTCCTAAATCTCTAACTTAAGTGCCTTTAGTTTGATCGAAAGATGAAGTAATTCAATAATGTACTCTCGAAGATTTTCGTTACCCTTGTACCGTATGGAAACAAGTTTCCACAAGAATTCAAGAAAAAACTCAGCATTTTCGATCTCAGAGACATTGTCCAAAAATGTCTTCGAAATTGCATTTTCCATGATCAATAGACTCACACGGTTGAACCGTTCCCATTGCTCAACATTTTTTCGTTCTATAACTGTATTTCCTTTAGTGATAGCAGCGGGACTTGGTTCCCCTGATGCGTGATCGATGTCCATACAGCCTAAGATCATCGTTACATTATTTTTCCAAGTTTTAAATTTAGTCCCGGTAAACATCGGAACATTGATCATGGCAGTAGTTATGGAAGAAGCATTAATCAAATCTGTCGATAAAAAACAAAGAATGAATACAAAACATGTATAAGTACTACATAACGATTAATTATATCAAATGAATTTCATCAAAAAGATAATTAACATGACATCAAAACTTATCTTTGGATTGCGAATTGACTCATAATTTAATTTATTTTCGGGTAATAAATGACTTTAAACAACACATTTCAAATACTTGCCTTCCTTTGGACCGGTTCAAGTATAAAAAATGTCCTAACATTTAATGTATTTGTTACCCAGCAATAAAGAATATAAACAACTCATTTTAAATATCCGCCTTCCTTTGGGATGGTTCAAAGTATTCAAAATGACCAAACGTTTTATTCAATTACTACCCCATGAATGCAAATATTTAGTCAATAATAAGATCTCATTTGGAAAATTCATGTTACCACATATCAATAAGAACATTCATCACTTTAACAAATTTGCATTTAAATAACGTAAATTACTTTGGCAACAATATTATTTAAACAATGAATAAATTTGTTTAAGCATATAATTAATCACACTTTAGGGCACAAATTAATGTATACTCAAATAATGAATGAAAATAGACCAAAATAGCAAAATATTGAAAAATTTGAAAATCTGGCCAAAATAAGTCGTGCTCGGCCGAGTCAAGAAAAGTGCTCGGCCGAGCAAAAGACTCCAGAGAACACCCCTTTCGGCTCCCTTGCGCTCGGCCGAGTCCTTAGGGGTGCTCGGCCGAGCATCATGACCGTTGGATGCCGCCTTTTCAATTTTGTGCTGTTACAAATGGGGTGCTCGGCCGAGTCAAGGGGTGTGCTCGGCCGAGCAGACCCTGAACGTCAAATTTTCCAGATTTTGACTATCAATTCTTAACTTAATGGTGAATCAATTTTCAACCAAAGCAAGTAGATCCGCACACTTACAACACATTTTTAAATGCGTGGCTATGCATTTGAACAAACTCACAACGCATCCAATGATAGTGGCTATGTTCAAAATGGGATAATCTTACATTAAGAATTGAAAGCCTTTTGAGTAAAATCAAAATTTTATAATTAGAATTTAACACAATACTCTAGAAATGAATTAGAGTATTCACATAACATCATAACATAATGATTTAAACAAGATTAAAAAATCAAAGTAAAGCAAACATATGCTATATAAATTCAAACTTAATCCAAAACTTGAGAGGCTCTGATACCAATTGTTGGAACATTCCTATTCCAATAACCTGAAAGCACTCAAGTATAGATTAAGTAAGAGAAGAAGATGAAGGCGGAAGCGTACCTGTTGAATCCATCTTGATGTTCTTAAAGAGAGAAGTAGGGAATGAAGTTCTTCTAAATGATAGTGCCCACACTTTAATCTTCTTAATGAATGAAGAGAAGTTTATGACTGAATTTTTTCAATGTAATAAGTGTCTCTAATGATTGATGGATAGCCTTTATATAATAAGAGAAGGGGCACTTCATTTAGGGACTACACCCTTTCATAAAGATGGTGGTGTGAAGTTACCATTATGCCCATCATTTAATGGTACTTACACCTAATGGAATTCTACATATTTAATCTATACTTTAACTTTATTAAATGATTATAACACATAGAATTAAATAACACATATTAATTAATCCATGTTCTAACAGTATCTTTCATCTTCACTGGGTCTTCGTTAATTCAGGTAACCCTGCATAGACATACTCATGTGAGTTGTTGCACCAGAATCCAACCTCCATGTATATGGAGAAATTGAAGCCAAATTAGCCTCAATAAAAAAAAACCATATGACATACCTTTCTTAACACGCCAATCGTTATATTTAGGACAATCGTTCTTCATGTGAGTAAGGTCCTTACAAAAAAATGCACTTTTTAACTTTTTGATAATTAAATGATCTCTTATGCTTCTTATTTGAAACCGCAATTTCCTTCTCTTTTCTCTTTGCCCCATGAGAAGAGGTGGATGCTAAGTGACACTTTCTGGTTTAATTTGCTTCATCATATCCTCTTCTCGTGTCACATGTGAAATGAGTTCTTTAACATTCCACTTGTCCTTTTGACAATTATAGGTCACTTCAAAGTGGCCAAATTGAGGAGAAAGAGAGATCAAAACTAAGTGCACGAGTAAATCTTTCGATATCTCTAACTTAAGTGCCTTTAGTTTTGTCGAGAGATGAAGCATTTCCAGAATGTACTCTCGTAAATTCCCGTTACCCTTGTACCTCATGGAAACAAGCTTCCTTAAAAAATCACTTGTTTCCGATTTCTCGCTTTTTGCAAAGCGTTCTTCAAGGGTATCGAAAAAGGTCTTAGCATCAACGTCCTCAGAGACGTTGTTCAAAAATGTCTCCGGGACAACGTTTTTCATGATCATTAGACTTATGCGGTTGGAACGGTTACACTTTTCAATATTTATGCGCTCTTCTTGAGTGCTTTTATCAGTGAGAGAAGTGGCACTTGGTTCCCTTAATGCGAGATCAATATCCATACAACCCAATATCATAGTTATCTTATTTTTCAAGTTTTAAAATTTGTTCCATTAAGCATCGGTACGTTATTCATAGCAGTAGTAATTGATGGAGCATTTAATAAATCTGTTGAGGATAAGAACAAAGAATGAAAATACAAAATAAGTATCAATAACTACACACATAATGAATCAAGTGATTACTTATATCAAATGAATCTCATCTATAAGATAATCAACATGACATCAAAACTAATATTTGGATTGCGACTTGACTCATAAGCAATTATCTTGAGGCAACCAAGAAATTAAACGATGTCTTAATCAAATACTTAACCTTACTTTGAGCCAATTTAAGCACCTGAAAGAATAGCTAATGCTCTTTTACTTGTTACCAAATGAATGTATAAATTTTGTCAAATAACACGATCTTCTTTGGAAAATTCATGTTATCTACGTATTAATGTATACACTCAACACTTAACAATTTTGGATCTAAACAACGTAAATCACTTTGGTGACAATATTATTAAAAAATTCATAAAATTGTTAAGCATATAATTAATCACAAAGGAGCTTGAAAATGTATGTTTTTACTAAAAAAAGAGATGAAGTAAACCACTGAATCTGCAGGAGCACGACCGTGCATTACAAACTGCACACCCGTGCCAAACTCCTCGAAAAAAATGAAACCTAGATACAGTGGTTGCTCGACCGAGTATAGAGAAGTGCTCGGACGAGCAAGTAGATCCGCGCGACCGTTCTTCATACAACGCGCGATCGTGTCAATGGGATCGTTATTTGACACAATGATACACGGTCGAGCATAGATAAGTGCTCGGCCGAGCAAGTAGTTCCGCACGACCGTGCTTCATACAACGCGCGATAGTGCCAATGAGACAGTCTTGTATAAACCATTATGCCTTTTGGCAAATTTTGTGCCTTTTGAGCAAAAAAAAATCTTCAATCCTTTCCTGAATCTGAACAAAATAATTATTACTAATACTCTATGAACAGATTTAGAGTGCTTTATCAACATAAAAACATAATGATTTCAACAATATCATGAATTAAAGTAAAACATTTCATGCTATCTTAAAAACTCAAACTTAATTCAAAACAAGATGAGCCTCTGATACCAATTGTTGGAACATTCTTATTCCTTTAATGCCAAATTACTCAAGTCTGGAAGAAGTTTGAGAATAGATGGAGGCGAAAGCGTACCTGTTGAATCCATCTTGTCTTGATGTTGTAGAAGAAGAAGAGAATAGGGAGATGAAGTTCTTCTAAATGATAGTGCCCTCTATTGATCTTCGATTACTTTGTGAAGAGGATGTATGAGAGAATATGAATGTTTTGTGTGTCTCTAAAGACTGATGGAAGATCATATATATATGAGACTAAGTGACACTTCATTTAGGGACTACAACCTTTCAAATGGAATGGTATGAAGTTACCATTCTGCATCATTAAATGACAACTTACACCTCAGGAATTCTACACATTAATTAATCTTCTACACTTATATTATAACATTACATTTATAATTTATACATGTACGTCTACACGTTTATGTATATTTTGTAAGAACATGGATTGCAAAATATGTATACTTAATAAATATAAGTGACATGTAGACGTACATGTATAAATCATTAAAATAATGTTATTGTAAAGTATATAATATTAATTAAATGTGTAGAATTCTCGAGGTGGAAATTACCTATTTATGATGGGTAGAATGGTAATTTCACACCGCTTAATTGAAAGGGTGTAGTCCCTTGATGAGGTGCCATTGTTTCCTATATATAGAGGCTTACCATCAGCCTAAAAACAACTATATCATTCTTATATACTCTCTCCATAATCTGAGTTCTAAGGAAGGCATTTATCATCAAGAAGATCTACATCTCCCTCCTTCATTTTCTTCTTCTTCTCTTCCTTCCTTGAAGAACGTCATCAAGTATCAAGATGGACTCAACAGTTATTACGCTTCCGCCTTCATCTTCTTCTCTTACTTAATCTAGACTTGAGTGCTTTCGGGTAATTGGAATAGGAATGTTCCAACAATTGGTATCAGAGCCTCTCAAGTTTTGGATTAAGTTTGAATTCCTATAGCATATATTTTGCTTTACTTTGATTCTTAATCCTGTTGATGTCATTATGTTATGATGTTATTTGAATGCTCTAATTCGTTGCTAGGATGTTAGTATTCATTACTTGATTAAATTCTGAATATGGATTAAAGTTTACTCAAAAGGACATGATGGTTCATGCAAGATTATCCCATTGACACAACAGAGCGTTTTATGTCGCACAACCGTATTGGATCTACTTGTGTATTCATGTCTTGGTTAAGCGTTAATTTTGCTTACCATTCATCTTTTGTGTGAAAAATTTTATGCGAAAAGGTTCTTGCTCGGCCAATTATGAACATGTGCCTTACCTGAATATAAATTTTTGGTTTTACTCAAAAGGCTTTCAATTCTTAATGTAAGATTATCCCATTTTGAACATAGCCACCATCATTAGATGCGTTGTGAGTTTGTTCAAATGTATAGCCACGCATTTAAAAATGTGTTGTGAGTATGCAGATCTACTTGCTTTGGTTGAATATTTATTCACCATTAAGTTAAGAATTGATAGTCAAAATCTGGAAAATTTGACATTCAGGGGCTGCTCGGCCGAGCATACCCCTTGACTCGGCCGAGCACCCCATTTGTATCAGCACAACGTTTGAAATTTTTTGAAAAGGTGCCATCCAACGGTCATGATACTCGGCCGAGCACCCCTAAGGACTCGGCCGAGCACCTCTAAGGACTCGACCAAGCACCCCTAAGACTCGGCCGAGCACAAGGGAGGAGAAAGGGATGTTTTCTGGAGTCTTTTTCTCGGGCGAGCACCTTCCTTGACTCGGCCGAGCATGACTTATTTTGGCCAGATTTTCAAAATTTTCAATATTTTGCTATTTTGGTCAATTTTCATTCATTATTTGAGTAAAATATACATTAATTTGTGCCCTAAAGTGTGATTAATTATATGCTTAACAATTTCATTCATTTCTAAACAATATTGTCGTCAAAGTGATTTACGTTGTTTAGATACGAAATTGTAAAGTGATGAATGTTTATATTAATATGTGGTAACATGAATTTCCCAAAGGAGATCTTGTTATTGACTAAATATTTGCATTCATGGGGTAATAATTGAATAAAACGTTTGGTCATTTTGAATACTTTGAATCATCCCAAAGGAAGGCGGGTATTTAAAATGAGTTGTTTATATTCTTTATTGCCGGGTAACAAATACTTTAAATGTTAGGACATTTTTAATACATGAACCAGCCTAAAGGGCAAGTATTTGAAATGTGTTGTTTAAAGCCATTTATTACCCTAAGATAAATCAAATTATGAGTCAATTCGCAATCCAAAGATTAGTTTTGATGTCATTTTGATTATCTTTTTGATGGGATTCATTGATATAGTTAATCACTTTATTCATTATGTAGTTTCTTATACATGTTTTGTATTCATTCTTCGTTTTTATTCTCAACGGATTTAATAAACTCTTCATTATTACTACTGCTATGAACAATGTTCCGATGCTTAATGGGATTAACTTTAAAACTTGGAAAAAATAATATAACGATGATCTTAGGCTATATGGACATCGATCACGCATTAGGGGAACCAAGTCCCGCTGCTCTCACTAAAGGAAATACCGTTATAGAACGGAAAAATGTTGAGCAATGGGAACGGTCCAACCGCGTGAGTCTAATGATCATGAAAAATGCAGTTTCGAAGACATTTTTTTGACAATGTCTTTGAGATCGAAAATGCTGAGTTTTTTCTTGAATTCTTGTGGAAACTTATTTCCATTCGGTACAAGGGTGAGAAAAATCTTCGGGAGTACATTATTGAATTATTTCAATTTTCGATCAAACTAAAGACACTTAAGTTAGAGATTTCGGAAGATTTGCTCGTGTACTTAGTTTTGATCTATCTTCCTCCTCAATTTGGTCCTTTTGAGTTGACCTATAAATTTCAAAAGTACAAGTAAAATATTAATGAATTACTTTCACATATGACACAAGAGAAAGGTAGGATGAAATATCTTAAATTAGAAAGTACTCACTTAGCATTTACTTCTTCTCATGGGATTAAGAGAAGAGGGAAGGAAATTGCGGTTGCAAGTAAGAAGTATAAATGATCATTTAATGATCATAAAGTCAAGAAATGCTTCTTTTGCAAGGACCTTACTCGCATGAAGAACGACTATCATGAGTATCGCGAATGACGAATTCAGAATGGTATGTCATTTGGTCTTGTTTGTACTAAGGAAAATTTGGTTTCAATTCCTTAATATACATGGCGGTTGTATTTGGTGCAACAACTTACATTAGTTCATGTATGTAGGATTGCCTGAATTACCGAATCCCCAGTGAAGATGAGAAATACATCTATATGGGAGCTGGAAATCCGGTTGAAGTTATAGGCATAGGGACTTTTAGATTAATGATAAGTACTGGCTATTATTTTGTACTAAATAATACATTCATTGTACCGTCCTTTAGAAGGAATTTAATATCTATCACAGTTTTGGACAAGAAATGTTATTCTTGTTCGTTCGGTAATAATAAATGTGATAATTATTTCAATTCCAAGCTTGTCGGTATTAGTACTTTATCATATCTTGATAATCTTTATTTACTTGACATAGTCAAGACAATTAATGAGTCCCACAATAATGAAAAAAAAACTAGAGACACAAAACAAAAGTTTCAAGTGAAAATTCTTATACCTTATGGCATAGGCATTTGGGTCATATCTCCAAAAGGAGAATTGACAAGCTTGTGTCAGAAAGAATCTTAAATAAACTTGATATTCCGGATAGAAACTTTGTATTGAATGTCTTAAAAGAAAATTTACAAACTCTAAAGAAAATTTTGAATCATTGAGAGCTTCAGATGTCTTAGAACTAATTCATATGGATATTTGTGGATCGTTCATTACCCCTTCATGGAATGGTCAACAAATTTCCATCACGTTCATAGATGATTACTCTCGTTGTGGATACAATTATTTTCTTTATGTAAAGTCTCAATCATTGGACGTATTGGGTGAATAACGTCCGGGTCCTTTATACTCGCTATCTTGAAGAGTGTGGGATTGTCCCTCACTACACCATGCCGGGCAAACCTAGCATAGTGTAGTGAAGAGACATAATAGAATCCTTAAGGATATGGTAAGAAGTATATTTTCTTGTACTTCCTTACCTCACTCATTATAGGCAATGCATTAAAGAACCGCTACTTATATTCTCAATAGAGCTGCTTTAAAGGCTACCGACAAAACTCCGTATAGACGTTAAAACCGTTGGTAGTTACTTTGTAGGGTTTGCTAAGAGATCTAGGAGATATAAATTTTATGACCCGAAAACTAGAACATTTTTCGAGACTGGCAATGCTAGGTTCTTTGAGGATGTTGAATTTAGTGGGAGAAATAGTAATGATTTTGAATTTGAAGAGTTAGAGGAACCACTCTATATTCCTTCAACTTTAGTTCCTGTTGGAAATCAAGTAATTGTACCTGAAATTCAACAAAGAACATACAATTCAAAATAATATAGAGACTCCCGTAAATAACTGACAACATGAAAATGTTGGACATGAGGAAATTCAACAACCTCAAAATGAGGATGAACCGGTGCTCTTAAGGAGATCTACTAGAGAAAGAAGAAATGCTATTCCAGATATTTATGATGTGTATCTTGCGGAGAACGAGAACACCTTAGGTTTAGTGGGAGATGAACCAATCACCTTCCATGAAGCCATTAATAGTCCTAATTCTCATAAGTGGATCAATGCCATTAATGAGGAGTTAAAATCAATGAAAGACAATGACGTTTGGGATCTTATCCCATTACCTGAAGGTATAAAACCTATTGATTGTAAATGGATATTTAAAATCAAAAGGGATTCGCAAGGTAATATGGAAAGATATAAAGCACGTCTTGTTGCTAAGGGATTTACTCAAAAGGAAGACATTGATTATAAAGAAACATTTTCTCCGGCATCTTCTAAAACCTCTTTTAGGATCATTATGGCATTAGTGGCACATTATGATCTTGAGCTTCATCAAATGGATGTTTAAACGGCTTTTCTCAATGGAGACATTGAGGAAACCATCTATATGAGAAAACCAGAAATGGTGACTGATTCAGATCAAACTAATCAATTAGTTTCTAAACTTAATAAATCCATTTATGATCTCAAGCAAGCTTCTCGTCAATGGTATTTAAAATTTAATCAAGTTATTCTTTCATTTGATTTTGAAACGAATCTTGGTGAAGATTGTGTATACCATAAGTTCAGTGGGAGTAGATTTATAATTTTGGTCTTATATGTGGATGATATTTTACTTGCTAGTAATGATAAGGATCTTCTAAAAGAAACTAAGAAATTTCTCTCAAACATATTTGAGATGAAAGATCTTGATGAGGCATCTTTTGTATTAGGAATCCAAATTAATCGTGATTATTCACGAGGTATTTTGGGATTATCACAAAAGAGCTATATAGAGAAGGTATTACAAAGGTTTAGCATGAAAAATTGTAAACCACATGACACCCCTGTCTCTAAAGGAGATAAATTCAGTTTAAAGTAATGTCCTAAAATTAATTTTGAATCCAAGTATATGGAAAATATCCCTTATGCACCGGCAGTAGGAAGCTTAATGTATGCGCAAGTCTGTACTCGTCCAGACCTTGCATTTATTATTGGGATGCTTGGTCAATACCAAAGAAATTCGAAAAGAAGAACATTAAGTCGCATCCAAAAGAATGATGAAGTACCTATAAAACATTAAACTACATACTAATGTATACAAAATCGGATCATTTTGAGATCATTAGGTATTTCGATTCTGTTTTACTGGATGCAAAGATGTCGAAAGATATCATATGGTTATGTCTCTTGTTGAAGAGAAATAAGTATAAAATAAACAAATAGATATACAACTTATAGGATCAAACTCCATGTTATTGGATCCATTTTATAAAGTGTTATCTCTTTTTGATGTTTCACGAGCATACTGCTCATATGGGTGAAACGACTTTTGATAATGCATAATATAGTGGGAGTTTGTGTTGTGCTTTATTTGCTATTTGTTTTATTCATATTGATCTCGTTTGGTTAATTAGGACTAGTTGATGGAATATATATATATATATGTTTTAATATATATTCATTAAGTTTTTCATGCTACACATCTATACTTAATCTATGTCATTTAGTTGAACATATATATGTGATTAATGTGGGTTTAGTTGCGAACCAATTACAACGACTGTCCCTTTAGTTCATATACTTGTAAAACTAATGGACGAGATTGTTTTAGAATGACAATGAAGTGCACATATGGATTGTCATTTACATTATGAATATGATTTTATGAGGATTTGTTAAAGTATAAACACATGTTTGGTCAATTCAAGTGGGAGATTGTGAGAACATGGATTGCAAAATATGTATACTTAATAAATATAAGTGAAATGTAGACGTACATGTATAAATCATTAAAATAATGTTATTGTAAAGTATAGAATATTAATTAAATGTGTAGAATTTTCGAGATGGAAATTACCTATTTATGATGGGCAGAATGGTAATTTCACACCGCTTAATTGAAAGGGTGTAGTCCCTTGATGAGGTGCCATTATTTCCTATATATAGAGACTTACCATCAGCCTAGAAACAATTACATCATTCTTATATACTCTCTCCATAATCTGAGTTTTAAGGAAGGCATTTATCATCAAGAAGATCTACATCTCCCTCCTTCATTTTCTTCTTCTTCTCTTCCTTCCTTGAAGAACGTCATCAAGTATCAAGATGGACTCAACAGGTATTACGCTTCCGCCTTCATCTTTTTTTCTTACTTAATCTAGACTTGAGTGCTTTCGGGTAATTGAAATAGGAATGTTTCAACATATTTATCAAGTATGCACATTTTGCAATCCTTGTTCTAACAAAACATTCAATTAAAAATTAAATACTGCCAACAATTTTTTTGAGGAAAGTGAAATTTTGATTATTTTATACATCTTATATTACAAATTTTAAAATGTTACTCGCATATCCAAAAAATAGGGTTCTTCCATGTCCTTCCATAATAATGATCACTTTTTCTCTTTTCATTTTTTTAACAAATAGAATTTTACTATGACTTAGGGCTCGTCTGACTTAGGACTCGTCTGGTGCACAGTTTTATAAACAGAGATTTTTTAAAACGAAGCTTCTTTTTGAACGCTATAATTTTGAGCGGCCAAAATGTCCCCAACTTTTTAAAATTCAACCGTCTAAAACTCTTGACTAACACGTTTAATAAAAAAAAGCTGAGTTTTTTATCTCCGTTTTAACAAAAACGCTCGACAAGGCACGGCCTTAATGAAAATAATAAATCAAATTTCTCCTCATTAATTGTCTTTCATTTTAACATTATTTCACTTAAAAAATAATTAATATGATGTAATAAGTTCTAATTTAGGGAAAAAGTTATAACTAAATATACCTAAATATTTTTAGCCCCCCCCCCCATGCAACAAATTTAAATATTTTTTAAGTTTGTCCAAATATCAATTTTCACTCTTATGTAATTATATTCAACAATGAAAAATGTTTTTTTTTATAGGCACTAACACTTATTCAAACCTCACATTAAATTTAATTGAAGAATAAAATGCCAAAAGGCTGGTTTGTATTATGTGCAGATAAGCCCTTAGCTTAGGCCTTTTATAATTAAAAAAGGTCGCAACTACTATTTTTTCCGTCAAAGTTAATGGTTTATATGTATCCATCTAGAATAGCATAGCATTCGTGCGATGCAGGGCGAGTGAGCAACTTTAACACATATAAAATGTTTATTAAAATGTATATATATTGAAATGAAAATAAAGAGAAAGGGAAAAACTTATTAAAATGCTAAGATTTTTCTTGAATTCTTGTGGAAACTTGTTTTCATTCGGTACAAGGGTGAAGAAAATCTTAGGGAGTACATTATTGAATTATTTTATCTTTCGATCAAACTAAAGGCACTTAAGTTAGAGATTTCGGAAGATTTGCTCGAGCACTTAGTTTTGATCTATCTTCCTCCTCAATTTGGTCCTTTTGAGGTGACCTATAAATGTCGAAAGTACAAATGGAATATTAATGGATTACTTTCACATATGACATTAGAGGAAGATAGGATGAAATATCTTAAATTAGAAAGTGCTCACTCAGCATTTACTTCTTCTCGTGGGATTAAGAGAAGAGGGAAGGAAATTGCGATTGCAAGTAAGAAGCATAAGGGATCATTTAATGGTCATAAAGTCAAGAAATGCTTCTTTTGCAAGGACCTTACTCGCATGAAGAACGACTACCATAAATATCGCGAATGGCGAATTTAGAAAGGTATGTCATTTGGTCTTGTTTGTATTAAGGCAAATTTGATTTCAATTCCTTAATATACATGGTGGTTGTATTATGTTGCAACAACTCACATTAATTCATGTATGCAGGGTTGCCTGAATTATCGAATCCCTAGTGAAGATGAGAAATACATCTATATGGAAGCTGAAAATCCGGTTGAAGTTATAGGCATAGGGACTTTTTAATGACAAGTACTGGCTATTATTTTTGTTTTAAATAATACATTCATTGTACCATCTTTTGATGTAATTTAATATCTATCACAATTTTGGACAAGAAAGGTTACTTTTGTTGACGCAGCACGGAAGCACGATAGATTTCGTGATTAGCGCACTAATCACAACAATTCTTCAAGCGAAGAATCCTCAAACACAATACTGGAATCCACCAGCAGTAATCTGGAATCCACCAGGAATTAAGAGAAAAACTCTTCAAATTTATAATATCAAAAGCTAATTTTCGGATTACAATCTTAGGCCTATTTTATAGTGCCCATAAAACTTGAAAAACAATCTTAAACCTTCTAGAATTACTCCTAACCTATATGATAACTAAATAGGACTCAAAAACTAGTAAATCTCCTCAAAATCTACTCTAAAATCATCCCTAATCAACCTATTAAAATTAATGACGAAAATAAGTAATAAAATATAAACTAAAACAAATTAAGTCCTAAGATAGTAATTAAAATACAAAATTAATTGATATATTTGACTTCGTCAAATATCCTTCCTTGGTGTAGATTCCTTCGTCTGTTCCTCCTACATCAGTCATCCATTCTTCAAAAGAACTCGACCCCGAGTTCATATCCGATATTTGAAAAGAGCCATGCCATCGAAATAAATACTTTGAATAAATTCGCCCATTTTGTAAGATTTGAGGTAAACCAATTTTGTCCGGATAAAAATTAAAACTATCAATCTCATCCATCCATTGATCGTCCTTCTCAACCTCCCCATTATCAACAATAAAAATTTCATCAACAACAATATCGCCCCATACGAAATTCGATTTTGCAACAAACCAATTAATTTGGACTTCATCCTTCACCTTGGGTTCAATAGGGGCAGGAACCGGTATGAAAACATCTGTAGTAACAATATGACTACATACCTTAACTACGTCACCTGTTGCAACTTTACCCATAACATCTTTCGTCGCTTCAACAAAGCTGAAAACATCTATGACTGCACCAACAACCTTCTTTTCAACAGCTTCGTCATTGACATCAGCAATAATCTTGTCGTTAATAGGAACTACTTGGGCAGTAATTTTGTTAACAACAAGGCTGTTTTCGTCCTCAAGACGCTTCAATTCGGCCTCCCTTCGTGCCTCAAAACGCTGAATTCTCTCCGTATAAAGATCGATTTGGACACCACATCGTTCGGCTTCTGCCCAAACAGCATCCCTTTCGTCGCGATACCTATCCACCCAAAACTGATGACTTGCCTGAAGTCGGCCGCTTTGAATCTCAAATTCAAAATAAAGCATCAAGTCATTCTTATCTTCGGCCTCCTTATCAAGTTTATAAAATTTTATAGAAAAAATTCTTACCTGACAACGATCATGCTTCAGACGCATATCGATCTTCTCAAGAAGTGATTTTTCTTCTCCACCATTTGTTGATTGATCCCCCATAACGAATCAGTGATGAAAAGACAGGTTAAGCATGCTCTGATACCAACTGACGCAGCACGGAAGCACGATAAATTTCGTGATTAGCACACTAATCACAAGAACTCTTCAAGCGAAGAATCCTCAAACACAATGAACTGGAATCCACCAGAAGTAATCTGAAATCCACCATGAATTAAGAGAAAAACTCTTCAAATTAATAATATCAAAAGCTAATTTTCGGATTACAATCTTAGGCCTATTTTATAGTGCCCATAAAACTTGAAAAACAATCTTAAACCTTCTAGAATTACTCCTAACCTATATGGTAACTAAATAGGACTCAAAAACTAGTAAATGTCCTCAAAATCTACTATAAAATCATCCCTAATCAACCTATTAAAATTAATGACGAAAATAAGCAATAAAATATAAACTAAAACAAATTAAGTCCTAAGATGGTAATTAAAATATAAAATTAATTGATATATTTGACTTCGTCAAATATCCTTCCTTGGTGTAGATTCCTTCATCTGTTCCTCCTACATCACTTGTTCTTTTGGTAATAATAAATGTGATTTTTATTTTAAATTTCAATCTTGTCGGTACTAGTACTTTGTTATATATCGATAATCTTAATTTACTTGATACAGTCAAGAAAATGAATGAGTCCCATAATAATGAAACCAAAACTAAAGGCACTAAGCAAAAGTTATCAAATAAAAATTCTTGTATTCTATGACATAGGCATTTGGGTCATATCTGATAAAGCTTATGTCAGAGAGAATTCTAAAACAAGTTGATACTCCGGATAAAATCTTTTGCATTAAGTGTTTTAAAGAAAAAATTTACAAACATTACAGGAAATGAATCCTTGAGAGCTACAAAAGTCTTAGAACTAATTCATACGGACATATGTGGACCGTTCCCTACCCCTTAATGGAACGGACAAACATATTTCATTACGTTCATAGATGACTTCTCTCGTTATGGATACATTTATTTACTTCATGAAAAGTCTCAATCATTGAATGTTTTCAAGTCTTTTAAAGCCGAAGTTGAAAATCAACTTGAAAAGACTATTAAGAACGTTAGATCCGATCGTGGTGGTGAATACTACGGTCGGAATGACGGTTCGAGAGAACAACGTCCAGGTCCTTTTGCTCGCTTTTTGGAAGACTGTGGGATTGTCCCTCACTACACCATGCCGGGGACACCTAGCATGAATGGTGTAGACGAGAGACGTAATAGAACTCTTATGGATATGGTAAGAAGTATGGTTTCTTGTACTTCTTTACCTCACTCATTATGAGGCGATGCACTGAAAACCGCAACCTACCTACTTAATCAAGCTACTTCAAAAGCTACTGACAAAATCCCTTATGAATTATGGACAGGCAAGAAACCGTCCCTAAATCATTTTCATATTTGGGGTTTTCCAGCCGAAGCTAGGCCTTATAGACCTAACGAAGGAAAGTTGGACGCTAAGACCGTTAGTAGTTATTTTGTAGGATATTTTCAAAGATCTAGGGGATATAAATTCTATGACCCAAAGACTAGAACCTTTTTTGAGACGGAAAATGCTAGGTTCTTTGAGAATGTTGAATTTAGAGGGGAAAATTTGAATAGTAATTTTGAATTTGAAGAGTTAGAGGAGGAATTTGTTTCAGTACCTCTTCCTATAGTTCCTATCGAAAATCAAGAACTTGTGCCTGAAATTCGACAAGAACATATAATTCAAAATAACATTAATTCTCCTATTAATGAACAGCATGAAAATGTTGATGAGAAAATTCAACACCCTCAAAATCAAGAAGAACCGGTGCCCTTGAGAAGATCCAGTAGAGCAAGAAGGAGTGCTATACCAGATTATTATGATGTGTATCTTGCAGAGAATGAGGAACCGTTAGGTTTAGTGGGAGATATGCCAATCATCTTCCATGAAGCCATTAGTGGTCCAAATTCTCATAAGTGGATTGATGCCATAAATAAAGAGTTAAAATTCATGAATGATAATGTCGTTTGGGATCTTGTCCCATTATCTAAGAATGTGAAACCCATTGGGTGTAAATGGGTCTTTAAGACCAAAAGAGATTCACAAGGTAATGTGGAAATACATAAGACTCGTCTTGTCGCTAAAGGATTTACTCAAAAGGAAGGCATTGATTACAAAGAAACATTTTCACCAGTATCCTCTA
This sequence comes from Adenophora triphylla var. japonica, assembly GCA_022495995.1. Classification (NCBI taxonomy): domain Eukaryota; kingdom Viridiplantae; phylum Streptophyta; class Magnoliopsida; order Asterales; family Campanulaceae; genus Adenophora; species Adenophora triphylla. The sequence continues at coordinate 48,282 of JAFEMH010003766.1, forward strand.
AAATGCTTTTAGGATCATTATGGCATTAGTAGCACATTTTGATCTTGAGCTTCATCAAATGAATGTAAAGACAGCTTTTCTCAATGGCAACATTGAGAAAACTATCTATATGAAGAAACCAGAAATGGTGACTAATTTGGATCAAACTAGTCAACTAGTTTGTAAACTTAAGAAATCCATTTATGGTCTCAAACAAATTTCTCGTCAATGGTATTTAAAATTTAATCAAGTTATTCTTTCATTTGGTTTTGAAACGAATCTTGGTGAAGATTGTGTATACCATAAGTTCAGTGGGAATAGATTTATAATTTTGGTCTTATATGTGGATGATATTTTACTTGCTAGTAATGATAAGGACCTTCTAAATGAAACTAATAAATTTCTCTCAAACATATTTGAGATGAAAGATCTTGGTGAAGCTTCTTTTGTATTAGGAATCCAAATACATCGTAATCGTTCACGAGGTATTTTAGGATTATCACAAAAGAGCCATATAGAGAAGGTATTACAAAGGTTTAGCATGCAAAATTGTAAACCACATGATACCCTTGTCTCTAAAGGAGATAAATTCAGTTTAAAGTAATGTCCTAAAATTAATTTTTAATCCAAGTAAATGGAAAATATCCCTTATGCACCGGCAGTAGGAAGCTTAAAGTATGCGCAAGTCTGTACTCGTCCAGATCTTGCATTTATTATTGAGATGTTTGGTCAATACCAAAGTAATTCGGAAAGAAGAACATTAAGTCGCATCCAAAAGAATGATGAAGTACCTATAAAATATTGAACTACATGCTTATATATATAAAATCAGATCATTTTGAGATCATTAGGTATTCCGATTATATTTTACTGGATGCAAAGATGTCAAAAGACATCATATGCTTATGTCTCTTGTTGAATAGAAATAAGTATAAAATGAACAAATAGATATACAACTTATAGGATCAAACTCCATGTCATTGGATCCATTTTATAAAATGTTATCTCTTTTGATGTTTCACGAGCATACTGCTCATATGGGTGAAACAGCTTTTGATAATGCTTAAATCAGTGGGAGTTTGTGTTGTTTTCTATTTCTTTGTGTTGGTTTTTATTTATATTGATCTCATTTAAGTTAAGTAGGACTAGTTGGAGAATATATATATATGCGTTCATAATATATATTCATTAATATTCCATGCTACATATCTATGTCATTTAGTTGGATATATATATGTGATTAATGTGGGTTTAGTTGCGAATCAATTACAACGACTGCCCCTTTAGTCCCTATACTTATAAGACTAATGGACGAGATTGTATTGGATGACAATAAACGTGCACATAAGGGTTGTCATTCATATTATAAATGATTTAAGGAATTTGTTTAGTAAAAATACATATTAACATTAATTCAAGTGGGAGATTGTTAGAACATGGATTAATTAATATGTGTCATTTAATTCCATGTGTTATAATCATTTAAATAATGTTAAAGTATAGACAAAATATATAGAATTCCATTATGTATAAGACTACCATTAAATGATGGGCATAATGATAATATCTTATACATCAATAGGTGTAGTCCATAAATGAAGTGCCCCTTGGATTCCTTTATAAAGATCTTTCCATCAGCCTATGAAATCCCTTTTTTTACATTCTCATTCAGTCCAAAATCTTCCTAAATACTTGAAGACTAAAGAGAATAAAGGGCACTCATCGTTTAGAAGATCTACTCTTCCCTACTTTGAAGACTATCTTCATACTTCCTTCTTCTGCTCAAGAACAAGACTAAGAACTTAATCATGGAATCACAAGGTACACGCTTCCGTCTTCTTCTTCTTCTCTTCTTAATCTAGTTATGAGACGGTTCACGTTCATTGGATCATTTTGTTTCAACATTAAGGTCTAAACTCGATATTTTTAAGGATGAAATGTGGGCTTTTTATAACTTATGAAGAAACGGGTTTTCTCTAAAACTTACTCTATAAAGATAAGATGAGATAGGTAGGAGCCAATGTAGTTTACTTTGGTTAATTGAGAAAAAGAACTCTATATATTACATGATAAACTCAAATGAAGATAAAAAAATAAATAAGAATATATTTGAATTGGTTATTGAGATTTGAATTATTAAACATCTTAGGTAACACTAACACGTATTTAGGATTAGTTATAGAGATTTAAAATTTTAAACATTTTAGATAACCCATTTGATAAATATTTAAAATTGATTTTAATTTTAATCAAACAAAATCCAACCAAGGCTTATACTGCCACATGGAATTACACATCATAATTTCATGTGGCGCGATGAGGGAATGGAATATGACTCTTCTATATAATAATATATATATATATATATATATATATATATATATATATATATATGTTGGAACATGGATTGCAAAATGTGTATACTTAATAAATATAAGTGACATGTAGACGTACATGTCTAAATCATTAAAATAATGTTATTGAAAAGTATAGAATATTAATTAAATGTGTAGAATTCCCGAGGTGGAAATTACCTATTTATGATGGGCAGAATGGTAATTTCACACCGTTTAATTGAAAGGGTGTAGTCCCTTGATGAGGTGCCATTGTTTCCTATATATAGAGGCCTACCATCAGCCTAGAAACTACTACATCATCCTTATTTACTCTCTCTATAATCTGAGTTCTAAGGAAGGCATTCATCATCAAGAAGATCTACAATTCCCTACGTGATTTTCTTCTTCTTCTCTTCCTTCCTTTGCAAGAACATCATCAAGTAACAAGATGGACTCAACAGGTATCACGCTTCCGCCTTCATCTTCTTCTCTTACTTAATCTAGACTTGAGTGCTTTTGGGATATTGGAATAGGAATGTTTCAACAATTGGTATCAGAGCCTCTCAAGTTTTGGATTAAGTTTGAATTCATATAGCATATATTTTGCTTTACTTTGATTTTCAATCCTGTTGATATCATTATGTTATGATGTTATTTGAATGCTTTAATTCGTTTCTAGGGTGTTAGTATTCATTACTTAATTAAATTATGAATATGGATTGAAGTTTTGCACAAAAGGACATGATGGTTCATGCAAGATTATCCCATTGACACAACAGAGCGTTTTATGTCGCACAACCGTGTTGGATCTACTTGCATTCATGTCTTGGTTAAGCGTTAATTTTTGCTTGCCATTCATCTTTTGTGTGAAGAAAAATTTTCAGTGAAAAGGGCCTTGCTCGGCCAATTATGAAAAGGTGTCTTTTGGAAAAAGTCGTGGAATAGTATCGCACGGGCGTGCAAGTTATAACGCACGGCCGTGCAAACACTGTTCACGTATTTTCAAAAATTTTCAATTTGATTCGGTCGTGCACTAATGAACTGGTGCAACTCTAATTCATTTATAGAGTATTATGTTAAATTATAATTATAAATTTTGGTTTTACTCAAATGACTTTCAATTCTTAATGTAAGATTATCTCATTTTGAACATAGCCACCATCATTGGATGCGTTGTGAGTTTGTTCAAATGCATAGCCACGCATTTAAAAATGTGTTGTGAGTATGCGGATCTACTTGCTTTGGTTGAATATTGATTCACCATTAAGTTAAGAATTGATAGTCAAAATCTGGAAAATTTGACATTCGAGTCTGCCTCGTGAGCACCTTCCTTGACTCGACCGAGTACTCCATTTGTATCAGCACAACGTTTGAATTTTTTTTGAAAAGGCGCCATCCAACGGTCATGGTGCTCGGCCGAGCACCCCTAAGGACTCGGCCAAGCACCCCTAAGACTCGGCCGAGCATAAGGGATCAGAAAGGGATGTTCTCTGGAGGGTTTTGCTCGGCCGAGCATGACTCATTTTGGCCAAATTTTCAAAATTTTCAATATTTTGCTATTTTGGTCAATTTTCATTCATTATTTGAGTAAAGTATACATTAATTTGTGCCCTAAAGTGTGATTAATTATATGCTTAACAATTTCATACATTTCTAAACAATATTGTCGCCAAAGTGATTTACGTTGTTTAGATACGAAATTGTAAAGTGATGAATGTTTATATTAATATGTGATAACATGCTTGTTTCCCAAAGGAGACCTTGTTGTTGACTAAATATTTACATTCATGGGATAATAATTGAATAAAACGTTTGGTCATTTTAAATACTTTGATCCATCCCAAAGGAAGACGGGTATTTAAAATGAGTTGTTTATATTCTTTATTGTCGGGTAACAAATACTTTAAATGTTAGGACATTTTTAATACTTGAACCGGCCCAAAGGAAGGCAAGTATTTGAAATGTGTTGTTTAAAGTCATTTATTACCCTAAGATAAATCAAATTATGAGTCAATTCGCAATCCAAAGATTAGTTTTGATGTCATGCTGATTATCTTTTTGATGGGATTCATTGATATAGTTAATCACTTTATTCATTATGTAGTTTCTTATACATGTTTTGTATTCATTCTCCGTTCTTATTCCCAACAAATTTGATAAACGCTTCATCTATTACTACTGTCATGAACAATGTTCCAATGCTTAATGGGATTAACTTTAAAACTTGGAAAAATAATATAACGATGATCTTAGGATGTATGGACATCGATCACGCATTAGGGGAACCAAGTCCCGCTAAAGGAAATACCGTTATAGCACGGAAAAATGTTGAGCAATGGGAACGGTCCAACCGCGTGAGTCTAATGATCATGGAAAATGCAGTTTCAAAGACATTTTTGGACAATGTCTCTGAGATCGAAAATGCTGAGTATTTCTTGAATTCTTGTGGAAACTTGTTTCCATTCGGTACAAGGGTGAGGAAAATCTTAGGGAGTACATTATTGAATTATTTCAATTTTCGATCAAACTAAAGGCACTTAAGTTAGAGAATTCGGAAGATTTTCTCGTGCACTTAGTTTTGATCTATCTTCCTCCTCAATTTGGTCCTTTTGAGGTGATCTATAAATGTCAAAAATACAAGTAGAATATTAATGAATTACTTTCACATATGACATTAGAGGAAGATAGGATGAAATATCTTAAATTAGAAAGTACTCACTCAGCATTTACTTCTTCTCGTGGGATTAAGAAAAAGAGGGAAGGAAATTGCGGTTGCAAGTAAGAAGCGTAAGGGATCATTTAATGATCATAAAGTCAAGAAATGCTTCTTTTGCAAGGACCTTACTCGCATGAAGAACGACTACCATAAGTATCGCGAATGGCGAATTCAGAATGGTATGTCATTTGGTCTTGTTTGTACTAAGAAAAATTTGGTTTCAATTCCTTAATATACATGGTGGTTGTATTTGGTACAACAACTCACATTAATTCATGTATGCAGGGTTGTCTGAATTACCGAATTCCCAGTAAAGATGAGAAATACATCTATATGGAAGCTGAAAATCCGGTTGAAGTTATAGGCTTAGGGACTTTTAGATTAATGATAAGTACTGGCTATTATTTTGTACTAAATAATATATTCATTGTACCGTCATTTAGATGGAATTTAAAATATATCAGAATTTTGAACAAAGAAGGTTATTCTTGTTCTTTTGATAATAATAAATGTGATCTTTATTTTAAATTCCTAACTTGTCGGTACTAGTACTTTGTCATATATCGATAATCTTAATTTACTTGACACAGTCAAGAAAATGAATGAGTCCCATAATAATGAAACCAAAACTAAAGGCATTAAGCAAAAGTTATCAAGTGAAAATTTTTGTATTCTATGGCATAGACGTTTGGGTCATATCTCCAAAGAGAGAATTGATAAAGCTTATGTCAGAGGGAATCCTAAAAACAACTTGATACTCCGGATAAAACCTTTTGCATTTAGTGTTTTAAAGAAAAATTTACAAACATTAAAGGAAATAGGATCTTTGAGAGTATCAAACGTCTTGAAACTAATTCATATGGACCATTCACTAACCCTTCATGGAATGGTCAACAATATTCCATCACATTCATAGATGATTAATCTCATTATGGATACATTATTTTCTTCATGTAAAGTCGAAATCATTGGACGTATTGGGTGAATGACGTCCAGGTCCTTTATATTCGCTATCTTGAAGAGTGTGGGATTGTCCCTCACTACACCATGCCGGAAAAACCTAGCATAGTATAGTGGAGAGACATAATAGAATCCTTAAGGATATGGTAAGAAGTATGTTTTCTTGTACTTTTTTACCTCACTCATTATAGGCGACGCATTAAAAATCGCAACTTATATTTTCAATAGAGCACCTTCCATTAGGTTTAGCCCTATTTTAGGGTTTGCTAAGAGATCTAGGGGATATAAATTTTATGACCCGAAAACTAGAACATTTTTCGAGACTTGCAATACTAGATTCTTTGAGAATGTTGAATTTAGTGGGAGAAATAGTAATGATTTTGAATTTGAAGAGTTAGAGGAACCACTCTATATTCCTTTAACTTTAGTTCCTGTTGGAAATCAAGTAATTGTACCTGAAATTCAACAAAGAACATACAATTCAAAATAATATAGAGATTCCCGTAAATAACGGACAACATGAAAATGTTGGACATAAGGAAATTCAACAACCTCAAAATAAGGATGAACCAGTGCCCTTAAGGAGATCTACTAGAGAAAGAAGAAGTGCTATTCCGGATATTTGTATCTTGCGAAAAATGAGGACACCTTAGGTTTAGTGAGAGATGATCTAATCACCTTCCATGAAGCCATTAATAGTCCTAATTCTCATAAGTGGATCAATGCCATTAATGAAGAGTTAAAATCAATAAAAAACAATGACGTTTGGAGTCTTGTCCGATTGCCTGAAGGTGCAAAACCTATTGGTTGTAAATGGATTTTTAAAACCAAAAGGGATTCGCAAGGCAATATGGAAAGATATAAGGCACGTCTTGTTGCTAAGGGATTTACTCAAAAGGAAGGCATTGATTATAAAAAAAACATTTTCTCCGGTATCTTCTAAACTCTCTTTTATGATCATTATGGCATTAGTGGCACATTATGATCTTGAGCTTCAACAAATGGATGTTAAGACGGTTTTTCTCAATGAAGACATTGAGGAAACTAGCTATATAAGGAAATCAGAAATGGTGACCGATTCAGATCAAACTAATCAAATAGTTTGTAAACTTAAGAAATCCATTTATGGTCTCAAGAAAACTTCTCGTCAATGGTATTCAAAATTTAGTCAAGTTATTCTTTCATTTAGTTTTTGAAACGAATCTTGATGAAGATTGTGTATACCATAAGTTCAGTGGGAGTAGATTTATAATTTTGGTCTTATATGTGGATGATATTTTACTTGCTAGTAATAATAAGGACCTTCTAAAGGAAAATAAGAAATTTCTCTCAAACAAATTTGAGATGAAAGATCTTGGTGAGGCATCTTTTGTATTGGGAATCCAAATTCATCGTGATCATTCACGAGGTATTTTGGAATTATCACAAAAGAGCTATATAGAGAAGGTATTACAAAGGTTTAGCATGGAAAATTGTAAACCACATGACACCCCTGTCTCTAAAGGAGATAAATTCAGTTTAAAGTAATGTCCTAAAATTAATTTTGAATCCAAGTATATGGAAAATATCCCTTATGCACCTAAGGCGGTAGGAAGATTAATGTATGCGCAAGTCCGTACTCGCCCGCACCTTGCATTTATTATTGGGATGCTTGATCAATACCAAAGCAATTCGGAAAGAAGAACATTAAGTCGCATCCAAAAGAATGATGAAGTATCTATAAAACATTAAACTACATGCTTATGTATACAAAATCGGATCATTTTGAGATCATTAGGTATTCCGATTCTGTTTTACTGGATGCAAAGATGTCAAAAGACATCATATGGTTATGTCTCTTGTTGAAGAGAAATAAGTATAAAATAAACAAATAGATATACAACTTATAGGATCAAACTCCATGTTATTGGATCCATTTTATAAAGCGTTATCTCTTTTGATGTTTCACGAGCATACTGTTCATATGGGTGAAACGATTTTGATAATGCATAATATAGTGGGAGTTTGAGTTGTACTTTATTTGCTATTTGTTTTATTCATATTGATCTCATTTGGTTAATTAGGACTAGTTGATGGAATATATATACATGTTTTAATATATTCATTAAGTTTTCCATGCTACACATCTATACTTAATCTATGTCATTTAGTTGAACATATATATGTGATTAATGTGGGTTTAGTTGCGAATCAATTACAACGATCGCCCTTTAGTTCCTATACTTGTGAAACTAATGGACGAGATTGTTTTAGAATGACAATGAAGTGCACATATGGATTGTCATTTACATTATGAATATGATTTTATGAGGATTTGTTAAAGTATAAACACATGTTTGGGCAATCCAAGTGGGAGATTGTTGAAACATGGATTGCAAAATGTGTATACTTAATAAATATAAGTGACATGTAGACGTACATGTCTAAATCATTAAAATAATGTTATTGAAAAGTATAGAATATTAATTAAATGTGTAGAATTCCCGAGGTGGAAATTACCTATTTATGATGGGCAGAATGGTAATTTCACACCGTTTAATTGAAAGGGTGTAGTCCCTTGATGAGGTGCCATTGTTTCCTATATATAGAGGCCTACCATCAGCCTAGAAACTACTACATCATCCTTATTTACTCTCTCTATAATCTGAGTTCTAAGGAAGGCATTCATCATCAAGAAGATCTACAATTCCCTACGTGATTTTCTTCTTCTTCTCTTCCTTCCTTTGCAAGAACATCATCAAGTAACAAGATGGACTCAACAGGTATCACGCTTCTGCCTTCATCTTCTTCTCTTACTTAATCTAGACTTGAATGCTTTTGGGATATTGGAATAGGAATGTTCCAACAATATATATATATATATATATATATATATATATATATATATATATATATATATATATATATATATATATATATATATAGATTTTACAAAAAAATAATATTAATATGATGTAATAAGTTCTAATATAGGGAAAAAGTTATAATTAAATATTCCTAAATATTTTTAGCCCCCCCTCCCCATGCAACAAATTTAAATATTTTTTAAGTTTGTCCAAATATCAATTTTCATTCTTATGTAATTATATTCAACAATGAAAAATGTGATTTTTTTTTTGTTGACAGGCACTAACACTAACACTTATTCAAACCTCACATTAAATTTAATTGAAGAATAAAATGCCAGAAGGCTGGTTTGTATTATGTGCAGATAAGCCCTTCGTTTAGGCCTTATAATTAAAAAAGGTCGCAACTACCATTTTTTCCGCCAAAGTTAATGGTTTGTATGCAACTAGAATATCATCCGTGCAATGCATGGCGAGTGAGCAACTTTAACACATATAAAATGTTTATTAAAAATGTACATATAAAAGGAAAATAAAGAGAAAGGGAAAAACTTATTAAAAATTTAAAAAATAATAAACTAAAAATAAAACAAACATCATAAACATAAGCATTTCTAACATCTAATAACATGCCTGGATCAACTATAATGGAAAAATTAAGGTTGGCTTGCAACCCTCCGTTAACCATGAGAAGATGCTTAACATAAGGCGGTTATTCGCATATAGAAAAAACTATAGGGGGCTTTTCTGCATTTTACCCACAAAGCAAAAAAGCAAAAGTAAAGGTATGTTTTCTGAATAATTGAAACTAAAGGGGGTTCATTGAAATCATATTCGTCACTCCATTTCAGGGCAAAAACCCTAATTGATAAAACCTCTGCCTTCTAGCATGTCTGCCCCTCTCTAAACACCCCCGGCGTAGTATATGCTAGAGGCAAAGAACCCTAACCCTAATATATCCTCTTCATCCCCAATTGTATTCGCATTCAAGCCCCGCCAAGTTTTACTTGCAGAGGCTAAATCAAAGATGACGGCAACGGCGACGGCGGCGGAGAAGCAGAGGAAAACTCAGAAACTAGAGCCGGAGAAGAAGGTCATTCTTCATCATTCCATCCTCCGTTACCTCGAACAGAACGCCTTCTCCAAAACTCTTAAACGCTTCCTATCCGAAGCTCAAATTGAAGTATCTCTCTCTCTCTCTCTTTCGGTCTCTGATTGTATATACATATGTTTTATGTGCGTTTGTGTTATTTGTGTGTGAAATTGAACTGAACAACTTCAGTTGATTTGGTTCTGTTTCACTTGGTTTAATTTACTTGTATGAGGGAATTGAGGAATTTGCGTTTGGAGGCATTTTTTTTTTGGCCAAAGGGCACAAATGAAGTACGCCTGACTTTATGAATAGCGTTAGAAGTGGGAGAGATTAATCATGGGTTGACAACAAATTGTTTGGCGCTCACACAATCTAATGTACTACATTATGGGTTGCATGAGAATGTGTATCATTATGAATGGATATAAATGTGGAGCTATATTTGGATGTGCCTACTAAGTTTTCAAGATCAAAAAGCAAAAGATAGAATCCTGGGTTATTGTCTTGTAGGCAAAATTTTGAACATTTGAAACACAGCATTTCCTATAAAATTCAATGGTCTGCATAGTCGTTAGAGCATACTTCTTTCATGATAGTGCTAGTTTTTTCTTCCCAAAGTTCTTGTTTTGCCTTTTGGTTTATATCGATGTGCTATGTGTTCGTGGCTTTATCCATTATTGGAGTGTTAATTCTTGCTGATCAAACCCTGCTTTTGGTGCAGAATGATGATTGGAAGGCTTCTTCACTTGATTTGGAAGACATGTACTGCAAACATTTGGAAGCCTGGTATGACAGTGATGGCCCTTTCTAAGAATTCTATTAACACTGTTAGTATGATCAATACACTAGTATTTATGATTTTGTCCCTGATGTGATGCGGCTATGTACGCAATTGTGATCCTAATATCTGATCTTCCTCAGTGTTTATATCAAGGAAAAGCATATTCATATGCTCCCCAGTGTTTGGTAGGGTGAAAAGAATGTCACCAACATACATTTTACTGGTCAACTATAACAACACTATTTTCTTCATGTTTTCCAAGCTCAAGTTATGTTCTTTTTCTCTTTTCGAAAAGGCCAATTGAATGCAATAGCACTCTTCCGTCATTCCTTACTGGTCTCTGCTATTTTTTCGATTGGCCTCTGACATACATGCATCCTACCTCCATCTATCCTCTTATATTTCAGTTTACCCTGATTCATTGTTTGTTTCGCAAATCTGACACCAATTCTTGATTACCCATTCTTAATTAAGTATCTTGGAAGTCTACTTTTATAATTATTTATGTAATAGTTCACATATCTTAAAACCCATATAATAGATTGATCGTCCTCTTCAAGCTGAACACTGCCCAATCAAACTCACGCCACTCTGATACGATATACCACTGAACCATGAGAAATATTACTCTGTTAGTTAAGCATTCAGACACTTTAGAGTTTTCCCACCTTTGAAGTCTAATACTTGATCTCTGATTTATCAAGAAAACATGAATTCAGTGGTCCGGGATTTCTAAATTACCATGTCGTGTTTGCTCTGTAATTGTGAGAAGATGTTGATTATGGCAGACAGGTGATGCCTAAAGCCTTCGACACTTAGACTGGACTTCATCCTATCAAGTATTTTCTAAAACAAATAAATAATAATTTTCTTGCCCATTTTCAGTTATCTGACAAAATTGACACTGTTGTTGGACTGACATTCAGTGGTTACACCACTTACACCACAACTGAAATGGAAGATTTTCATCTTCCACAATTTTTTTTTCCAGAAATCATTTCTGGGATGTTAGCTTTTCTGGAACAAATGAGAAGTATTGCAAGAATCTAAGTTACTCGTAGGTTAAGATGCATGTGCTGACATTATTGCTGTGCCGTCCAAGCAGAAGAAGAAATGATTACCCTTTTTCCTGTGTAACGTGAATTTCTTATATGCTTGGGACTGGGTTAATATCTTTTTCGTGTACTTTTCTGAACCTTCTTACTTTCAGTTATTCCTTGTGGGTTTGGCTACAAATTTTCTCTGTTTTTTGGCATATTACTAGCCGTATATCTTCAACATGCCACAAAGCAAGAATTCAAAGCCTGAAATTTGGCATGCAATAACCACATGCACGTCAAGGGGCCGATTTGCTCCTCTTACTTTGTAATAATAACTTGTGGAAAAATCACCTTTTGCAAGTTTTGAATTGTAATACCCCAAAGAACAAGTTACAGTTTTTATATTCTTTTGCTATTTTATCTTTCTTTACTTAATTCACACCCCTCTTATTTTTCTCTTATCTGAAGTTGCCTTAATACCAGTTAGTTTTCCCTTAGAAAGCCGTTCTTTTAATGAAGTTTGTGTTGACTTATTAAAATGGTAGCACCATTGTGTATCAAATTGACTGGGATATCATTAAACAACACGTGAACAAGAAAATGTGATGGAGTTCTTGATACAATTTGTTGGAGGCAACCTTTGGTTATGAACACTCATCTTATGATATCTTCCCTTAGTGCATTCTGCTCTTTATGCTTTTGTTTGGTTTTATTTCTCACATGCTTTGCTTGCTTGTTCCGCAGTAACTCTGATGCAAATTTGAAGACAAGCAAGGAACTAGGTAAGTTTGTTGGACTATTATTACCTGGTATTTACTCTGACTATATCTTGGCTTGTGAAATTTACTGTTTTTGTGTTAAGTGCAGAATCAGGGATCGATGGAACTTCTAGAAAAGATGGTAATAGTGACTGTGCCATCACTGAAGAAGTCACCAAAAAGAAAAAGAAAAAGAAAAGTAATGAATGTGACAGCGATACTGTGATTGATCCACCTAAAGCTATTGACAAAAAACTGCCTGAATCTGCTAAGAACAGTGGGGAAATATTAGCAGATAGTACTATTACTGAACCAGAGGCAAAACCGAAGGAGAAGAAGAAAAAGAGAAAGGATTTGGATACTTCTGATCAACTTGAACAAGTGAAATCAGATTTATTGAACAAACCTGTCGATGATTCAGCAAATAAACTGGATGCTAATGAGTTGCCTAAGAATTCCAAGGATAAACGTAAAAATAAAAAGAAGAAAGACAAGTCCAGAGCTGATTCTTCTGTTGATGTAGTTGATCCAGAAGACACCGTAAATGCTGACACTGGAGCAGAAGAATTTCAACCTTCACCAGATGCAACTAAGAATGAAAAAAAGAGTTCCAAGAAAAGAAAAAGATTAGCTTCCGATGAAAAGGAAGATCAGGCTACTAAGGTTGAAACAGTTGAAGACACGAAGCGTAGAAAGACTGAAGGTTCTGAAGAAGTCAACAATGAAAACCTGCCAAACGGTAATGGAAATGTAAATGGCCACACCGAGTCAAATGCAGGAGAGAAATCGGACAGCAAGAAAACGACGAGAAAACAGCATAATGGATCAGCTGAGGTATGCAATCACAGCTATATTGATCTTCCAATGAGCATGCAGGTTATTTATTGAACCAAAGTCATTTTGGCAAACAAAGAAATAAATTACCACTTAGTAAGGTAGTTTCTTGGCTGGAAGTTGGAAAAATAACTTTGTAGTTTGTCCCCATGCGTACTAGAATTATTATGTGCAATATGCTTGCTTGGTCTTAAAACATGAAGCACCTAACTTTGGGATAAAATTTTCTTCTATGCTAAAAAAATATTCTGAGATAAGATGCTTTCTTTGGATCAAGAGAAGAAACAGTGCAAAAAAAGAAGTGTTTAGATGATTTCAAAACATCATGTTTATGAGAAAAGTCCTTTGGATTGTGGGACATGACCCAACTGTAGGGTGTAAAAGTTCTTATTAATGCTAATATGCTTGCATGTCGAATTTTGGTCCGATAGATATACTGCATCCTCGTTCATATTAGTCGGGTAAAAATGAAATGGAGAAGAAATGTGAATGCACTAAGTTTTGTTTCCAGAGTAACAAGATTCTAAAAAGTGCAACCATATGTGAGGGAGTGAATCTCGAAATATATAGTAACAGAGTGTGTTGACGTAGGTATGTAACTAGCATAGGGGAACAAATAGATGTCGGACGTGACATATGATATCAGATTCCTTTTGAGAATGGTTGTCAGCTCTAGAAAAGGTTTATGGCATAAACTTGATCAACAGACATAAATTTTAACAGCAATGACAAAGGATACTGGTTCGAGTATCCCCAAATACTCTAGGGGCTATTTTTGTTGTATTAAATTGCCAAGATCAAATTATTCTGGACATAGACAAGATAAAATTCATTTCTAATGTATTCATTCACAAAAATTTCCTCTCATTGTTCTAATTAAGTAGTTACGTTAGAGGTCAAATCTTAAGATGAGGATTAATGAGGTTGACAAAGGTTGATAGGCATGGGTTTGGTTGGGTTTGACATAGCAGGAGGCAAAGTAGAATCAGAATTATCCTCGAGTATTCACGGTTGATAGGGAAACAGAAGACTTTCAGCTTTGAATAAGCAAACGGAGTAAACAAGTCAAAAGATTGAGGATAAAATCTACCATAGTATACTTTTGGTGGCTTGCTATGCTGAAAATAAGGGACACATGGCTGGGAGAACAAATCTAGGAAGGTAGTGAATGATGGTGGGGCGGTGGGGGGAAGCTATGCTATAAGGTCTTTTGCATCATCACAGTTATTGTGCTTATTGGTTTGCTTCATAGCATGTTCTGAAAAAGAAACAGTTAGTACATGATGATATGAGACTGAGGCTAAGATTCACTGAAGACATGGAGTTCCCAGTCCTTTTAAGGAGAAACTAGAAGAGTAGCATTTGAGCGTATAACAAGTGTAAAATTGATTTTGCATGCTACTTGATGACGCTCCTCAAGTATGTTTCAATTTTTTTTTTCTTTTTTATGTCTTAATGCGGCGAAAATATAACCAGAAGATCAAAATGAAGTATTTCCTTTTTTCCTTCTAAATGGATGGAGTGTGATACTGGGCCTTATAGAGAGCTTTAAATTTATAAGGTGAGTTATGGGTTGTATATTCATCTTCGTGTTTGTTCGTTTTTAGGCTCTAGAAGATCCTTTGGCTAACTACCTTAAAGGCTTAAACAACTAAAGAATAATTGGAACTCCCCAAAAGCATTTGTTTGGTATTTATATCAATAATGTTATTTTCTATTAATATTTTTCTTGCAGCCAAAGACAATTAATGCATTTCAGAGGGTAAAAATTGATGAAGTGGAATTTGCTGACGATAAGCTTCAAGATAATTCCTATTGGGCGAAGGTTGTATCTTTGTCATCTTTCATCATTCTTATAAGGTTGTTTCTTTATCAGTTTATTTTAATGTGTTGCTTACTAGTTGAGGATTCATTGCAGGGTGGTGCAGAGGTCGGCTATGGTGCCAAAGCGCAAGAAGTTTTAGGGCAGGTTAGAGGAAGGTATGATGCTCACTTTGGCACATTGGATGTTGAACTCAATGAATTTATATGCCGTGCATCTCTATTTCCCTTCTTTCTACTACTACTACTACTACTACTACTACTACTGCTACTACCTTGTCTTGTCTTGATGGGGTGGGGTGGGGAGGGGTGAGATTCTCTTTCGTATATAGCAAACGCACATGAATAGAGCTAATGATTATTAATAATAGTACTCTCTGTCCTAAAATGTCCATTTTTATTCTCGATCAAGAACATAAATGAGCATTCATTTTGGGATGGACGTAGAAATAAACACAACCTCCGTGAACCTTAATGGAAATAAAAAATATATAATACTCCCTCTGTCCCAGAATGATGTTCCCACTTTTTTTTATCGTTACTACCAATGAACTTTGAGCAATAATTTTAGATCAATTTTAAATGAAAATCAAAAAATTGCTAATGATAGTATTTATTATATTGTATGAATAACAAGTTTTAGAATTTACTTAGACTATAAAAATTAACCTAAAATTATTGCTCAAAGTTCCATTGGTAGTAACAAAAAAAAAGAGAATATCATTTCGGGACGGTGGGAGTATGATTTAAGGAAGGTGTAATTCGAAGAATCCATGATTTTGTTGACACTAGAGCTGTAAAAAGTTCTAATCTGGGTCGGCTAATATCGATTTCGGGTCGAGTCCACAATTAAACTCTCAAGTTTGGGTCCTCTCTTGTATGGGCTGCCGAACTCAACCCAAGTCTAGCTCGGCGAGTCCTCAAACACCCTAGTTTGTGTATATCAGATTATTAACCCCTCTGCCTGGAACAAATGTCGCATATGGTCAACCAAGTTGAATTGTGACCGGAATAATTACCAACTTATGTAATGTACTATACCTTCGATTTCAACAAAGGTAGTGTACTATCTAGTGACAACATAATGCAATGTACTTTCTAATTTTGTTACAAATAATGCAACTTGGTTGCATTATTTGAGTCAAAATTAAAAAGTACGTTGCATGAAAATAGTACGTAAATTGCATTATTGTAACGAATTGATAATGTACATTGCAATAAGTTGTCACTAGATAGTGCATTGCCTTGATTGTAAAAATCGTGAAAGTACATTGCATACTTTGGTCATTCACCCAATTGTGACCAGAAGTTATGAAAATTTGAGTATCTTCATTCTATTTTGAAAATGGTTATTGATACATCAATAGAAACTCTATTCATAACAATTTTTAAATTTCCATGAAGTTAAATAATTTAGCAATAAATGTTTGTCAAAGTTCAACTTAGTTGACCATATGCGACATTTACTCTGGGACAGTGATAGGAAATGGCATCGAATACTGTAGCACACTATCTCCAACAAAGAAAGGCGTTAATGCTGGCCACAATTCCAACCAAAAAAAAAACCCATCAAAACCTAAACCATGACAGTGAGGCAGTAACGTTTTGTCATAATTTCCCATGAGTGGTGGCGAAGGCAAAGGCAAAGGAAAATCAACAGTCGTTTGATTTTTTCAATCTGATGATATGATTAATGTCTACAAGTGCTACCGTGAATGAAGTTGCCTCTCAGTAGTCAGTACGCAGAATGGTTGTTTGGCCGGCACTCTTGTGAAGGATGCAGCAAGGCCTTCTAAAACCCTGGTTTACTGGCTAGAGTGCCTTGGCGGTGAACTGATTATGGAGAAACCAATCAAAATAATGAACTTTTTTTTTTCAATCTTTTTACACCATTGATGGGTTCCTGAGTAATATTTGCAGACGATCACATTAGTGCCAACATGGCATCAACCAATGTAGGTTGTGGCTATACAATAATATGGACTACCTCCGTCACATAAAGATCTTCCGATTTGCCTTTTTTTTTTGTCCCAAAAAGATAGTCTCATTTCCAAAATTGTTAGGTTAAAAAATCGAGTTTCCAAAATTGCCATAGGTTGATTGGAGAGGATGAGAGCCAACCAAGGAAGAAGAAAGAGTAATGGAATAATAAGCATACCTCATTAAGGTTAGTGATGAAAATGAAAATAGATTGTTAATGTTTGAATAGTCATTATGGGACTATCATTATGAGACGGAGGGAGTAATACAAATACTCCCTCCGTCCCCAACCTAGGTGCCTAGTTTGACTTTGCCATGACATTTGACCATACAACTACGAGAAATTGATATATTATAATTAAATTTTAAAACTTTTAATTGTTAGTGTTGTTAGTAATAAATCAATAACAACTTTTAAAATTTCATCAAAATGTTCTAATTTCTCGTAGTTGTATGGTCAAATGTCATGCCAAAGTCAAACTAGGCACCTAGGTTGGGGACGGAGGGAGTATATGATATGGTCCTGATTGTAAGCTATGATGCTCAGACTCAGGTATGGGTGTCCGACACGGGTATAGATTAAGAAATTACACCAAATTTAGTGTAAAATAGCCACCCATACCCACACCCACACCCATGTCCTATCCTTTGGACACGGGTACTTTGGCAAAATAGAAGGGTCTGAGCATCACTGATTGTAAGTAACTTCTAAAGCCCTTGCAATCTTTCTTCTTGTTTTAGCCTTTGGCCATCTTTTCCAACTATCTCTTGATTTGACACAATTAACAAAATTGTTAATTGATCAAGAGAAAATCTCGAAAAAATGAATGTCCAAAATTTTTTGGGACGGAGTGAGTACGAAGTTTTTCAATCCCCTCATTTATGGTTAACCTTATTACCTTAGTATTTGAATTTACATGTTTGAATGAACCATTACTGCTCATATTAGTTGCTTGCCTCATCCTTGTGGGCTTACAACTTTAATGACAAAAGTTTAAATCTTTGTTTTTTCATCTCATGACAGGGATTTTCGGCATGAAAAAACAAAGAAGAAGCGTGGTAGCTACCGGGGCGGAATAATAGATCTGCATTCTCACTCAGTGAAGTTCAATTACTCTGACGAGGAATAAGTGGCGTTAACTTGGATAAAACAACTCTTTATAAGTGTTTGCCGTCCAGTTTTGATAAAGCTCTTGTTTGTTTGGGTTCTTGATGCGTATTCAATAACATTTATGCCGACTGGGATTTAAACTTATACATCATTAATTTAAACTTTTATAATCTTTCAGACTTCTCATTCCTTTGTATCTGTATTTCTATTTATATATTTATGACCATAACAATGTTTCTTTTGATGAACTTTACCGATGAGATTAATGGCCTCTCGTTTCAGTTGGTAAATCAACTTGCATTTTTGCAACATTTCTCACTTTCACAATAAAATGTTAGTGTGTGCAGACTGTTGAGAGAAGAAGGCTTGTGATTCTGGTGTTCAAAGATATCTGATAGCTCCACTGCCTAGAGATTCAAAATGAATTGGTGGTCTTCTAGAAGGTATGTGATCTTATTAGCCTCTTGGCCATTTTTAATGTACTTTTTTCTAGCCTATAATTAGTATACATGAAACTGTTGTACCCTCTATGTTCCAAGAAAAATAGTTGTACTTAATATTTTTGTCTGTTTTAGAAAAATTTGAATTTTGAGGGCTAGGTAGGGCCATTTGATGTGGGAATGTGGTGTGGTGTAACATCTGCAACAACTTTTGGAAGTTGATATAAGAATAATAGTGGAGAAATAATGGAGACAGAGAAAAAAACTTTTGGATATGATTCCTCTTGGTCCAAGAGGAGTTAGATTTTTAGTGATGTCGGCTTCCAATTGACTTCAATTTTACTGTCCCCCTGATCTTTGTCCTAATTTTAATGTTCTCTTCTAAGCTTTGTCTTAATTTCGGCGTCCATTTTTATTTTTGAGGTCACAGGGTTTGAGTTCTGGAATCAGCCCGATAAAATTTTCTATGTATAATAATAATAATATATTTTGGACTCACTTTTTTTTTTACAAATAATTAAGGTGAGACTTGAGAATAAGACTTTTTTATTTATATTAGGTAAACTTACATATAGAGAGGGGGACAAACAAACCACTTAGGGCTCGTTTGATAGGCCGATAGGATTAGCCTGTGTTAATAGTGTGTTAATAGTGGGGGATTATTAATCAGGGGATTAATAACACCACCCTTTTCTTGGGGATTAATATGAAGGGGTTAGAGGGGATAAGAGTGGATAAGAAGCTTATCCGAGTTGTACCCAGGATTATTATTCCCATTGCATTTAGCCTACCAAACACCAAGATTATTGGACTAATAATCATATCCAACTCTAATTAGGCTATCAAACGACCCCTTACTCTCTTATAGCTAAGGGGTGGGGGGCGACATTTAGGAGGAGGCTTTATTACAAAAATTAATTCACAATATTGAAAAAAAAATTCTAAACTATATATTAAAAAAATTCTAACTATAAACGGTAACAATTTTTAAAAATATAGCCGGTTTAATAGGCGGTTAATCGTCGGTCCAAATTGTTGGTCTAAACCGTCGGTCTGATATGCTAAAACCGTAACCGAATCTTCAATCGGTTGTCCACGGTTTGACCTATTTGCCGATTCACGGTTTTCAACGGTTCGATCAAACGGAAAATCGCCGGGTTCGGGCATGTCTAGTCTAAGTGTTCCGTAAATGGCAAGCCGACATCGGCTGTGCACGAAAGTGATTACGAGAAGTAGACATTGGCGTGAAAGGCACTCTGGATGTGTAGTGGTTGAGTAGGTCTAACACATTATTGAAAATCCACATCCAAGAGCACCTTTTTAAAAACCAATATCCAAGAGAATTAGGGCCATAAAAGATCTAACCAGTAACCAAATACACTATAAAAGAAAGTAAAAGAAACAAGTTATGTAACATTTATATCTATTTCGGAGTATATTTTTCTCCATTCCTATATTATTGCTCTAATTTTTTCTTAATTCTTCCCAAAAAGACGAGTCAATTCTATAAAAATAATGATTATAACATAATTTTAACAAGATACAAACGATTAATTGAAAACATTGATTGATTGATTGTTTGTGAAAATCGTGCCTCCGGCTTACGACGATGATAGTTCAATTTGATTATTTAAGTACTTTAATAATATTTTTTTCCTATACGTATAAGTGGCAATTAAAGTTCAAAATGTATAGATAATATAAAATATATTATTAATTTTAAAAGGGTAAAAAATTCATTAAAATTATTTAAATTTCAAATTAGCGTATTAAATTCAAGTGTTGCACCAAACACATTTACTTATGTAAAAAGTGATCTGTTTTGAAAAGCTTCATTTTAAAAACTGCTCCATTTTTAAAACCGTACAATAGACGACGAGCCCAATCTTTATTCACGGATAAATTTCCCCTCACGAAGCTCTGCAGTCGATGCAAACCTTTATTACAAGAGACAATTTCTCTGGAACCCTCAAACTAACATTAATGCTTTAAAAAGGCGACTCTTTTTCTCAGTTCCTATAAGGACCCTAAGACACAAATATCCCCAATTTCTTCAAAATCAATTGTACTTTTTTAAGAGTGGAAGACAAAGGCATTTAGGTTGTTGCAGGAACTCAGCGGATCTTGATATAGGTTTAGCACTCAGGATATAGGAAATGATACTAAAATTTAGGATTTGCTGAAAATTGCAGAGGCGGAGGGGAAAACAAAGTCGAGAGGGTGTAGTGGCTTGACAAACGTCGGAGAAGCCAACATGAGGGGTAGAGAGAGAGAGAGCGAGAGAGAGAAGTGAAATGGCAGGGCAAAAGGAGGTTGAGCATTGAATTAGGGTTGGGTGGGAAAGGGTAATTTCGGGTTTCTATTAGTTTATTAAAGAAACGTGGGGCCTTCGGGGAATATACATTCCCATATGTGGACACGAGGGGAATTGATAAAATGTCAGAATAATTTCACATGTCTCCCTCAACCCAAATTATTCTACATAAAAACCCATCGTATTTTAAAAAGTCTACATACGATATTTGGTCCAAATCAAAATTACATATAAATTCAAAACCCTTTTAATCTCATATCTCTCTAAAACATACGCGCACACACACAAACACACCCCCGTTTCTCTCTCTACGGTCATCCCTCATTTTTATCCGGCAAATCCAACGACCTACACTCTGCCGACCTAAACACTTTCCATCTCCCTCCTCTCCGGCAACATAAAAAAATACTCTTATACCTAGGTATAAGAGGGGACTGTTTAATAAAATAAATTTTTTTTTATTATTATTATTTTTAAGAAAATATGAAAATTTGTAAAAAAAATTACTTATATACATAGGTATAAGAGTAATTATACTCTTATACATTTGAATATAAAAGCGGACAGGATAGGGGTAATGTTGGGTGTGAATTTCTGTGAAATTTTGAATCTAACCTGGATATTTATTAGTTTGTTTTATCGCTCATGGTCCTATGACCATAGCCCTAAAATATCTTACCGTCTTTGAAATTTGGGTTGGTTTAGGGAGGCCTTAGCCTTAGGGTAATAAAAATTGTGCTTTCCAACGTCAAAAGCAAAGCATGCACACTGTATAGTACTCTTGGATAAGATTGTTCTTTGATCATCTTCTCTAACAAGGTAAGCATATCCTTTAGCTTTAGTTATTGCTTGGTGGATCATCTTCTACATATGCTT
Organism: Adenophora triphylla var. japonica; assembly: GCA_022495995.1. NCBI lineage: Eukaryota > Viridiplantae > Streptophyta > Magnoliopsida > Asterales > Campanulaceae > Adenophora > Adenophora triphylla. The sequence continues at coordinate 70,167 of JAFEMH010003766.1, forward strand.
ATTCTATTATATCACCATAATATTCTTTCTTATGTTGCTTCTAATCAAAGCTATGAATTTCCAGCTTCTTTGTGTTTTCGTAGTAACCAGATCATGCTTTGTTAAAGGTGATCTAAAGTCGAATATATGTATTAATATATAGTATTAAAAACCTTCTCTCACTGAAAAGTCTATAAGCGTCAGGTTTGATCCATCTTCTCTCACTGAAAAGTCGTCAAAAAAAATATATATATATACTGTATATACTCCATCCGTCCCACCCGAAGAGACACGAATTTTTTTTTTGGTGTCCCATTTGAAAAGGCACAACCCAAAAATAAAAATTTTTTTATTACTTCTTTATTTGTAGGACTCACTTGTCATACTCACAATAACTATCCACTAACTATTGTCTACCCCACTTTCTCTTTCCTACATCACTTTTCATACTCACAACATTTATTCAACTATACTCCCTCCGTCTCGCCCGAAGGGCACAAATTTTCTTTTTGGGCGTCCCATTTGAAATTTGAAATTTGAAGAAGCACAACCCAAAAATGGAAAGTTTTTTATTACTTTTTTGTGGGACCCACTTGTCATACTCACAATAAATATCCACTAACTATTCTGTACCCCACTTTCTCTTTCCTACATCACTTTTCATACTCACAATATTTATTTTACTGTATACTATTTTTTTTATATCATTTTTCTTAATTTCGTGTGCAAGGCAAAAACTTTGCTCGGGACGGAGGGAGTATAAGGTAAGATATTCCTCCGTGTCCTTGTAACACTATGCCGACATTGCCATATGGGCTTGACATTTTCTGATTAAAATCCCACTAAGACGTCGGTAGGCTTATGAGTCGACCGGCCCAATGTAAGTAAACTTTAGTTCCTTCGTGGGGCCCAATTATTATAGAAGAATTGGGCATTTGACATTGACTGGATATCCATCAAACTAAATGTTCTGAGTAGATGCCACGTGGCGTATCATCTTTTCTCACTCACGCATTGTGCGTGAGTTTCATTAATAAAAATTATTTGAATTAAACAATTCGGTTAAATATCTTTGGAACCGAATTTTAGCCCACATCCTTATCAAAATATTTGACTCAAAATTTAAGAAAAATTATGAGAAACATTATTAGAAGATATTACGAGTTGGTCTTATAAAAAACTAGTTTTTTTTTAAGATAAGGAAAAACTTGTTTTCAAAATAAACGGTGACAATTTTGTAATTACTGACAATCATGTTCAAAATAAACGGTGACATTTTTGTAATTACTGACAACCATGATAAATGTCAGTGTTAATATTACAAATGACCAGTGATTTCATACTGGCATTTTATAAACATGAAACTGACACTTTTTACACGGGCACTTTTAATATACAAGAACTGGCACTCTTCACACTGGCACTCTGTTACACTAACACTTTGTTACACTAATATTTTTGCTGGCTCTCGAAAATACAAGCACTGGCATTCAAAAATACATGGACTGGCATTTGAAAACACATTTACTGGCACTCAAAAATGCATATACTGGCACTCAAAAATACTGATAATTATTTTTGCTGGCTCTCAAAAAAACATGAACTGGCATTCAAAAACACATGGAATGGCATTCAAAATTACAAGAACTGGCATTCAAAAACACATATACTGGCACCAAAAAACACTTATAATCATTTTTACTGACTCTCAAAAATACAAACACTGGCACTCCAAAATTAGGGATGGCAACGGATCGGGTTCGGATCGGATCAGGCCTGATCCGAATCCGATCCGAACACAATTTGCCTCGATCCGAATCCGATCCGATCCGAAACTACTTGTACCGAGCCCCGATCCGAACCCCGATCCGATCCGAGACATTAAAAAGCCCCGATCCGAACCCCGATCCGAACCGATCCGAGACATTAAAAAAAAAAAAAACAATAAACCAAACTGTAATTACAAAATCAGCACCTGTTTTAAAACAAACCATACAACAAATTTCAAAACTAAGAAATGTTTAATACAAACCACACAACAAATTCCAAAACTAAGAAATATTTAATACAAACCACTCCAACTCCAAATAAATGGTAATAAAACAATTCAAATAACACTCTTTCCAAGCCAATTCTTTCCAAGCCAATGCAGCCTCTTTCCAGCCAAATACTCTTTCAGCCAACACTTCTTTTCAGCCTTAGCATCCATCACTCTTTCTCCAAACTGTAAGTTTTTAAAGCACCAACCATTATTTAAAGTGTTAGTTAGCAAAATACTTTCAAACAATAAATGGTAATAAAACAATCCAAATAAATGCTAATAAAAATTTAACTTTTAAAGTACGTTATACCTACTCAATCATTCTCAACATCATCATTGCAAGTTGCCAAGTTCCGCTCATCCTCAACCATCAAAGAAAGTTCTTCATAGAAAAAGAGTTCAAGTTAGTAAATAATATTAACAAGTTGCAAAATATGAAAATATAGCAAATTCAAATAGTTTACCCTTGTGTTCATTTCGAAGCCAATTTTGAGTGCACATCAATGCTTCCAAGGTATTAGGAGCCAATCTACTCCGATGGGGGCTAACAATTCTTCCACTTGTGCTAAAAACCGACTCCGATGCAACACTTGTAACCGGAATAGCAAGGATGTCCCTAGCAATTTTTTGTAGAATTGGAAATTTATTACCATTCATCTTCCACCATCCCAAAATATCGAACTTGGAAGACCTTGGTACCACTTTTTCTTCCAAATAATGATCTAGTTCCGATTTTACATCCGCTTGACTAGAAGTGGTACTTACGAACATGTCATAATCCGAAAGAGAGTCATTTGCATTACCCGAAGATTTGGAAGAAGATATCCCACACACAACACTTTCATTCCCAAGTCCCTCACTTTTACTTTGGTACTCATTCAACAAATCATAACAACTATTCCGAATTTTATCAATCTCAATGAAGGCCAAATCACCATAAATACGGGGCAAAAAAAAATCAAGAAGCTTCAACTTATATCTTGGATCTAAAACACATGCAATCCCTAGAATTTCATGACATTTACCCCAATATTTATCATACTTTTAAAGCATTCTTTTTGCCATATCCGAGATAAATATTTCAGAATCATTAACCCAAGTATTTTATGCCAATTTGATATCACAAACTTTTACAAAAAACTCATTAGCCGTAGGATAAGAAGTTCCCGAAAACATTACCGTTACATCATAAAACAACTTCAATCTCTCGTTAATTTTTTCCACTTTTCTCCAATCTTCCTCACTCGGTAAACAATTATATGATCGTTCTTTTTGTTTCAATCTTGGAAATACAGCTTTATACAACAAGGCCGTTTCAAGCATAACATAAGTTGAATTCCACCTAGTCGGACAATCAAGAGTCAAACACTTAGTCTCTTTAATTGATAGATGACGGGCCGTTTCCTCAAATTTTTGAATTCTACCTCGAGACCCTATCCAAAAAAAGACACTATTTCTCACCTTTTCAACCTCACATATTAAAAAAATACTGAAATAAATAAAACAACATTTTTCCCAATTGAAATCTGCTTTCAAATACCAACATGAGCACTAAACTTTTGAATTAAATAACGGTTAAAATACTCAGTTAATGAATGAAAGAATGAAAAAAAAAAGAGAGAAAAAAGTTGATAAAAACAATCTTAAGTCTGTGTTTATAGCAACATTCTAAACAATAAAGAATGAAAAAAAAAGAGAGAAAAAAGTTGATAAACCACTGGGAGTGATTGTATCTAAACTTCAACAAATGCAAGAACACCATATTTTGGTATATATGGAAAACCACGAAAAAAGGGAGGCTTTCACTAACGAACTTATGCATAAACTGGAACATGCAGAAGATATTCACCAGGTTTTATGAAAATGAGTGTTTAATGGAAGCTCTAGAGAGGGAATGAAGGCTGGAATCAGAGGCTCAATTACAATCCCTGTATCCACAAGAATAATACATGGCAAACTACAGTGAAGCGGAGAACTAACCAAGTAGACAAAATTTATGCAAGTAAATTAAATTGTACCTTAGTAGCCGACTTTGCAAAACCCACTCGGAATCAATATAGTGAGCGGTAACTGACATGAATCCTCTCTTGGTTGGCTTTGCACTCCACATATCCGTGGTAATAGCAACTCTAGACTCCAAACTATGTAACATCTCAACCATCTTCTCTCTCATAGAATGATAAATCTTCAAAATATCACTCTTCACTGTATTTCTTGTAATGGTTCCAAACAACGGTTGGAGGCTTGTTGTGAATGAACGAAATCCCTCGTGATTAACCATGCTCAATGGATATTCGTGTAATACAATCATATTGGCAAGTTCATTCCTTGACACATCTTTATCAAAAACAAACGGACGATATTGCATCGTACCATCTCCTTTTTTCTCCACACCTTGCAACAACATTTGTCCAACGTCTCTATTCTTTCTCTTTCTACACCTCTCTAAGTGATTTTTCAAATGACTAGTACCCTTTGAACTTTCACCAACTAGATGTTCATGGCAATGGTTACAAATTGCAATAGCACCCTCCTTCGTTACTGTTTTAGTCATCTCCTTCCAAACCATAGACCTTAATTTCTTAGTAGTACAAGCTTTCTCACTCACAAATCACGTAAGGATTCGAACCGATTGCGGTCTTGCTTGCAACACTTTGAGAGGCATCACAATCTTGGTTCAGAGGTTCATTATTGTCTTCACCATCATCAATATTAATTGTATTCCCTTGATCAACCTCATTAGACATCTATCAAATTAAAAATAAAAATAAAAATTAGTAACACAACTAGATGACAATACAGATAAATAGGCAAGCCATATTTTACAGAAGAGCCTTTAATTAATTTTGGCAATTGGGATGGGGGTGCAGTAACTGTGCAAGTTATTACTGCTGGTGTAGACATGCCATAATGCACCCCATCTATAGAGACAACTGCAACTATCAACAAGTAAAAGCTTAAGCATGCAATTCCCATTAACATTATAATTTCAAGCTCATTTATGATATAAGTATGCTTCTCGTAACGAAATGAGTTTGTTAAAACTGTTGCTTCCAAGGGTGATTATGTACTATGATTTAAGTTTACATGAATTCGAGATAGAGACATTTTGTGGACCAGAGGGAGTCGAAAGGAGTAACATGAATGGCAACAGAAAGATCTGAGTTTTGGTTTTAGGCATGACAATGAAATAGAGAAATTTGTGTCCAAACACCCAACTAAATCTCTTCAAGAACATCATGTTTCAGTCAATTATCAACATAAGAATTGCCTCAAAAACTCTAATTTCTCAACAAACAATCCCAAGAAAATTCCACCGCCCCAAACCTCATACAATAGTTAGTTCAAACATTATTTACCATTACAAGTTTATATCAGAGCAAACAAAATCATTACAAAAAAAGAAGGGGGAAATGGGTAATTTACAAATTGGTTCATTAAACAAACAAACATCAAGAATTGGAAATAAGAGAAAGTACCTTGAGAGTTCGTCGATCGGAGGAGCTTGAGAGTTCTCGGAGGAGCGGCGGCGAGAGGTTGGGCTACCAGGTCGATCGGAACGGATCGGAGGAGAGAGAGAGAGAAGATGGAACGGATAGAGAGAGATAGAAGAGACGCCGTTGTTGGAATTGGAAATAAGTAAGAAAACCTAGATTTTTGACATTTTTTTGTTTATATATCAAAGAGTAAATGTGTAAATGTAACAAACATGAAGGGGTATTATTGAAAATTAAAACCCTAATAATAAACGGATCGGGTCGGATCGGGTCGGATCTCGGGTCAAATTAATTTCGGATCGGATCGGATCGGGTTCGGATCGGATCAGACCAAATACCGAACCCGATCCGAAATCCGATCGGATCGGGGAAATTTCTGCCAAATCCGAATTTTTCGGATCGGATCACTTTCGAAACGGATCGGGTTCGGTTAAATTGCCATCCCTATCCAAAATACATGAACTGGCACTCAAAAAAACAAACACTGGCATTAGTTTACACTGGAACTGGCACATCAAAATCCCCCAGCAATACTCTCAAAAATACAAACACTGGCACTCTAAAATACATGAACTGGCACTCAAAAAAACAAACACTGGCATTAGTTTTAACTGGAACTAGCACATCAAAATCACCTTTCATTGTGAATAGGACATTGATTAGGACATTGAGTAGAGAAATATCAATCGGAGCTTCTAATTAGACGGAGAACAAATTGGTGATTGTGAATATCAATCGGACCTTTCATTGTGAATATCAATCCGGCCGATTAGACAGAGCTGGTTAGGAGGGCGATTGTTTGGGTGGAGAGAGAGATCGGTGATGGAGGTTGAGGCTTTCATTGTGAATATCAATCAGAGCTTCTGATTAGACGGAGAACAAATTGGTGATTGTGAATATCAATCAGACGGAATTGGATCGCTGCCGTGGCTGGGAGAGAAGGGGAATGTTGATTTGGGGAGAACAAATTGGTGAGGAAGACAGAGGTAGAACGGTGTTTCTGGGTGGAGAGGGAGATGGCGCGGTGATGGAGATTGAAGGGTGATTGGAGGTCGCCGGTTGATTGGGGATTGAGATTGGGTTTGATTTCCGGTGGAAGAGCTTGGTTAGGGAGGAGATTGGGGCCAACAATGGTGGTTGGGCTTGGTCGGAGAAGAAGGTGGGGAGCTTTTGGCAATGGAATTACGCTTCTGCGTATAGAGAGAGAGGAGAGAGAGAGAGCCGGAAAAACACGTTTTTTTGTTAACTTAAAAAAAAACGCGTTTTTTATAAGTTTTTGGCTATAAAATAAGAAAAAAAATACGTGACAAAAATAGTATACTTAGAGAACTAACACTCTTAATTTTAGTTTGAAACCATTAATTATTGTAAGATTTATTATGAAACGAAAAAATAAAATATGTTTATTTTGAAACGAAAGAGCATATGTTAGGAGACCAAATCTCTTGTACCATTTTTGTGTACCACAAGTGATCCAACAGATATAAATCATTCATGACATCATGATGATCCCGACCTTAATACCTTGTATCTATTGGATCACCTCCATTTAATCACCTGTGGTACACAATATTATGATACAGAAAAGTGTTACTGGAGATTTGATCTCATATACTCCCTCCGTTCCAAAATAACATACCCGTTTATTGTTCGTCGCAAGAATTAAGGAAAGTGGGTAATGGAGAAAGTGTTGTGAGTATAAAAGTAAAATATGAGAGAGAATGAGTGGAGGAAATAGTAAAGTTGATTGGTGATGTGAGTATAAAAATAAAATAGAAAAGACAATAAATGGAGGAAATAGTAAAAATTCTTTACCATTTTAGAAATAAGGTATATAATTATGGAACGACCCAAATATAGCAAAATTGGTATGTTAGTTTGGGAGTCTGAGACGGTATGGGGGCGTTTGGTTCGCCAGAATTGGCCATTTCGGGGCGGAATGGAATGGTCAATTCCGTTGACTTCATTCCCTCCGCCCCGTTTGGTTGGTAGGAATGAAAAATTTTTCATTCCCTAGGGAATGAATTTTCATTCCTTGGAATGGATTTTCATTTCTTCCATATATGGAAGGAATGATGAATTCCTTAGGAAATGAAAAAAAATTTTTTTTTTTTGATCAAAATACCCCCAAACCCAAACCACCCCTACCCCCTACCCACCCCCAATCAGCCCTACCCCCCACCCCTCACCCACCCCCCACCCCCACCCCACCCCACCCCACCCCCCACGATTTTTTTTTTTTTGCATACCCCCTGCCCTACCTCCCCCCATCCAGCCCCCGCCCTACCCCCCCACACGAATTTTTTTTTTTTTTAAAAAAAACCTGCATACCTTCCCCCCATTCGCCCCGCCCTACCCCCCACACGCACACGATTTTTTTCATACCCCCGCCCTACCCCCCCCACCCCACGAAAAAACATTTTTACTCATTTTGCATACCCCTACCTACCCCCACCACCACCCCACCCCTACCCCACCCTCACGAAAAAAGTAATTTTTTTACTCATTTTGCATACCCCCTACCCTACCCACCCCCACCCCCCTCAAAATATTTTTTTTTTTTTTTTAAAAAAAAGGTAAATTGGTCATTTTATATATTTTCATTCCATTCCTATAATTTATATTTTCAAACCAAACATGATTTGGCAAGAAATTGAATGACAATTTCATTCAATTCCGTGTCAATCAAACGGAGGGTTTGACCAGATTTTTTTCATTCCAATTCCTTTATGAATTTCATTCCATTGACCATTCCATTCCTTCGTTTTTTTTTTCACCTAACCAAACGGCCCTATATGTTATCCCTAATCATGGCGTCGACATTGCAGCAAATGTGGGATAACTGCCAGCAAATAAAAGATGAGTGGTCCAGTGACGCGTGGATAGATACGATGGTGGGCCCGGCCACCACAACCTTACAGCAAGGATTGGGTGACATTAGCAAACTTTGTGTTAACTGTCCCATGTTACCCATCTGTCCCAAAATAGAATGTCTCCCTTCCTTCTCCGACTCTCCCGTCGTGTAGTAGTGCATATCCCTCCGTCCCACTCGAAACGTCACTTTTTACCCAAAATGGTGTTCTGTTTGAAGCGTCACTTTTTCCTAAAATGAAAATATTTATTAATATTCTATTATCCCATCCACTATTCCCTCCACTAATTCTCTCTCCTCTACACTCACAACACTTTTTAAATTCACTATTTCCTTCATTAATTCTCTCTCCTATTTTTAAATTACACTCACAACATTTTTTCTTTCCACACTTTTCCTTAATTTGCGTGTCACCCCTAAAAGGGTGACGCTTCGGCAGGAACGGATGGAGTATTATGTAAAATAATACTCTACCTATTAAGAATATAATGAATTTTATTTTAAATATTCTATTTAATTGATTTTTATGAAATATTTAATCTTTTTATGAGATTTTTAAATTGATATCAATAAATTACAAATAATATCATTAATAATAAATTTATTTTATAGCCAAATATTGATAGTAATTTTCAAAATGTCATAAAATAATCAATTTTAATAAAGGTTTATGAAAACAATCAGTTTTATTAAAGTTGTAGTTAAATTTAATTAGGGCAAATTGTATTTTAGTTACCTGAGTTTGTCGAGATGTTTCAATTGGTTATCGAATTTGCATTTGTTACAAGTTAGTTATTGAGTTTCTCTTTTTGTTGCAATCAGGTGTAATTTGGATGAACCGTTAAAAATCAAACGAAAAGCCTAACATGTGTCGCTCACGTGAGTTACTTAGGGGTATTTTGGACTTTTCCATGGAATGAAAAGACCAGAAAAAGACACATTTAACAAATGCAAATTCGATAATCAATTGAAATATCTCGACAAACTCAAGTTGATTATTAAAAATCAAAATGGTACGGAGTTAGGAGAGTTTGTGCTGCCCTTAGTTACACATTTAAGGCAATTTCATCCTATATACTATACAAGTTTTGTTATATATTATTGATGTCTTACAAATAATTTGTCACCTTTTTACAAGGCAAATTTATTTTTATATTTGCAAACGCATATAATTAGACGTTCGCTATTCACATAAAAAGGAGGACTCTCAACTGATTAGTCATATAACACGTTAATGTACAACAGACATGCACACAACGAAAGAATGGTGTACGACAAACAATGTTTTGCACTATATAAGAATGTCATTGAGTTATGAGAAATCGCATGTCGAGAACTATAGATCCTTGTAAGCAATTTGTGAATCAATCTCTAATACAACTTAAGGAAGATTTATAACTAATGCCGGTGTATATCTTCAATTAGGTTATGGCTTCACCCTCTTCGACGCAACAATAAGGATGTAAGCTTAAACTAGCTGCAACAATTTCAAATGAACTTGCGAACGCCATAGATTTTGGGTCAGATGAAGTAGGAATATTGTAGCACAATGGAGTACAATTACAGAAAAATAATACACAATAAATTGATAAAAAACAGAAAAATAAAAAGGAGAAGTTCTTGAATTTGCTGCACGAGCCCAATGAAATCACTGTCTCCTTAAGACATATTCGATCCCTCACCGAGTGTGCTTGAGTTTTTCTTGGATCGCTTGTCTCCCAAGATAGAACGTGCGGACCGGGGGCACTTTGCACCTAAGTTCCCGGCGAGTTGAATTGCGCTTGGACTAGATCACCTCTTCTTTGTATATGCAATAGAGGAGGCCAAAGAAGATGATAACAATATGCACCAAAGAATATGGAGGAGGAATTCAGAAAAATCAAGTGCTTTTTCTCTGTTGGGTTTTTTCAAGTTGTTTGTAAAAGTCATCTCAAATGTTGTTAACAAACAACTATTTAAAGATTTCAAACCAACCAAGAAAAACTGAAAATCAATGATTTAATTAAGTAATAAAATGTAATAAACAACTTTATTACGAATATTAAACCACCATCAAACCAAAATCATTAGCCATAATGATTTTCATTTCGATTTTACGCATTTAATATTGGGTCATTAAATTTACGCCGAGGATGCAGCTCGGCCAGAGTCTTATAGCACCTTTCGGCCGCGAGGCTCTCTGCTCGGCCGAGCAAGACATATGCCTCGGCCGAGCATGGCTTTTCCGAAACTTTATTTTACGCCATCGTTGTGCTCGGCCGAGTTAACACTCTGCTCGGCCGAGCACCCCAGTAAAAATCAAAACCAATATATTTAATATATTCAAAAGTCATTTTGGACAATTAAATATTTTATTTCACAACCACAAACCCACTTGAGTAATTTGACAAAATTACCCTGTAATTTGACAAAATTATCCTTTAGAAATTAAATCATTAATTTCCTTCAAAACACATTATTTTTCCAACAATCCCCCACATGAAGGAAATTCATGAGGATAGGTGATAAAGTCCGTGATCGAAAACCTGCATAGGATAGGTAGGGGTTTGCCACTTTGAACCTTCCCTTGTAAAAGCATATTTACTCTACTCGCTAATCGGTAGACACGATGTCCTTGAGCTGCTAGCTTTTGTGTAGCCGATCATATACTTTACAGTATCGCCCTAACACAATTCGGCTCTCATAGGCGTGTCCATTCATGGCCTTGGATCACAATGCCTGGTTCTGTGAGAAGGTCTAAGAATTGAGCCTCACACAATTCTCCTCGAAGCGGCCTCTACTTCTTTCTCACATAGGTGATTCTTTTAAGTAACCATACTTCACATAAGAATCATTAAAAGCCATAAGCTTAACCTCATTCATCTCGGGATGTCACTTTAAGGAATGAGCGTAGGGTTGACCCCACGGTGGCGCTTCTGAAGTCTTTTAACGGTTAGGTTGTCCCTTTGAACCTAAATCTTGGGATCTCCGAGTCAACTAGGTTGGGTTTTCATTGCGTTCAACTTCTCAAGAGGCTTTAAACCCATTCCCAATGTCAACCTTGCAACTATCTCTTTACTTAACCCTTTGGTTAGCGGATCCGCCAAATTATCTTTTGACCTCACATAGTCAATAGATATGGTGCCAGTTGCAAGTAGTTGTTTAATGGTATTATGTCTTCGACGTATATGTCTAGACTTACCATTATACATATGACTTTGTGCCCTACCAATCGCAGATTGACTATCGCAATGTACACTAATTGCGGGCACGGGCTTTTCCCATCTTGAAATATCTTCTAGAAATTGGCGTAGCCATTCGGCTTCTTCACCACATTTATCTAATGCTATAAACTCAGATTCCATGGTTGATCTGGCTATAACAGTCTGCTTAGAAGATTTCCATGATATAGCTGCACCTGCTAATGTGAATAAATATCCACTTGTAGACCTTGAGTCTTTGATATACGATATCCAATTAGCATCACTATATCCTTCTATCACAGTGGATGTCTAGTGTAATGTAGTCCAAAATCACGAGTATATCTTAAGTACCTTAGTACTCTCACTATACCCTTCCGATGATTTGTTCCGGGATTACTTGTATACCGGCTTAACTTGCTAACGGTGTAAGCAATATCCGGCCTAGTACAACTCATCAAGTACATTAGACTTCCAATAACTCTCGAATACTCTAATTGAGACACCGGTGCATTTCTATTCTTTGATAGATGAAGATTCGGGTCAATTGGAGTACTCGCTATTCCATGGTCATCCTTGCTAAATTTCCCAAGAATTTTATCGACATAATGAGATTGACTTAACACAAGTCCATTGGATATTCTAGAAATTTTAACTCCAAGGATTACATCCGCAAGTCCCATATCTTTCATGTCAAATTTTGAATTGACATGTCTTTCGTGGATTTGATCATCTTATCACAACTCCCTATGATAAGCATGTCGTCTACATAAAGACACAAAATGACATAGCCATTTTTCGTGGTTTTAGTATAGACACATTTGTCACACTCATTTATCTTAAATCCACTTTGCATCATAGCATTATCAAATTTCGATGCCCTTTGTTTTGGTGCTTGTTTCAAGCCATACAATGACTTTACTAATTTGCACACCTTCTTTTCTTGTCCATGTGCAACAAACCCCTCGGGTTGTTCCATGTAAATCTCCTCTTCTAAATCTCCATTTAGAAAGGCTGTTTTTACATCCATTTGATGTATTTCAAGATTTCTCAATGCGGCAATTGCAAGTACTACTCTTATTGACGTTATTCTCGTAACGGGAGAATAGGTGTCAAAATAGTCTAGGCCTTCTTTACGTCTTGTAACCTTTAATTACAATTCGGGCCTTGTACTTATCAATTGTTCCGTCCGCTTTCATTTTTCTTTTGAAAATCCACCTATATCCTAGTGTTTTACTTCCCGGAGGAAGGTCCACTAGTTCCCATGTGTGATTTTGCAAAATGGAATCAATTTCACTTTTAATTGCTTCCTTCCACAAAGGTCCTTCCGAAGAGCTAACGGCTTCTTTGTAACTTTGTGGTTCGCTTTCTACCATATAGGTTAGAAAGTCCGGACCATAGGATTTTTCAATCCTAGCTCTTTTGCTCCGTCGAGGTTCTACCTCTTCTTCTTCTCTTTCATCTTGAACATGTTCGTCTTCTATTGAATCTATTACCCTAGTCGATGAGCTTGCCTCATTTCTTGACTTACACGGGAATATATTCTCAAAGAACGATACGTTCACAGATTCCATTATAGTATTTTTGTGTATAGCATCAATTTTCGACTCATACACAAGAAATCTATAATCACTACTGTTATGTGCATATCCAATGAATATGCAATCAACAGTTTTTGGTCCAATTTTCACCTTTTTAGGAGGAGGTATGGCTACATTTGCAAGACACCCCCACACTTTCAAGTGTTTATAACTTGGCATTCTTCCATGCCATAGTTCATAAGGAGTTTTGTCTTGTTTCTTTCGGGGTTATTTTGTTTAACACGTAGTTAGCCGACAACACGGCTTCCCCCCCACATGTTATCCGGTAATCCCGAACTCAATAACATGGCATTCATCATTTCTTTCAATGTCCGATTTTTCCTTTCGGCAACACCGTTTTGTTGGGGTGTATAAGGTGCCGAGGTAATATGTTTAATTCCACTTTGAGCACAAATTGCTTCAAATGGAGATTCATATTCACCACCTTTATCACTTTTTAGCACCTTAATTTTCCGGTTTAATTGATTCTCAACTTTATTTTTATATAAAGTAAACTTCTCTATAGCTTCATCTTTACTTTTTAGAAGATACACATAGCAATACTTTGTGCCGTCATCTACAAAAGTCATGAAGTACTTATTGCCGCCCCGTGATTGTGTTGATTTAAAGTCACATAAGTCCGTGTGAACCAATTCAAGTGGTTCACTATGTCTTTCAACGGATGGGAATGACTTTCTTGTTAATTTTGCTTCTACACAAATTTCACATTTTTGTTTACAATCAACTTTAAACTTTGGAATAGAATTTGCTTTTGTCAAACGACGTATAGAATCAAAATTAACATGACCAAGTCTACCATGCCACAAATTAGATGACTCAAGCAAGTAAACAGAAGAGATATTCATTTCATTAACTTTCGCTTTCACAACCATTACACTTAGCTTAAACAGTCCATCATTGACATAACCTTTGCCTACAAACATACCACTCTTAGACAAAGTGACTACATTGGACTCAAACACAATACGAAATCCATGCTTTATCAAAAGCGATCCAGGACACCAAGTTCTTCCGGATATCGGGCACATAAAGCACGTTGTTGAGAGTCAACTCCTTCCGGATGTCATCTTCAAAACCACTTTTCCTTCTCCTTTGATCTCGGAGGTTGGTGAATTCCCCATGAATAGCTTCTCGCCATCCTTAGCAACAAAAGCACTAAACATGTCTCTATTGGAGCACACATGTCTAGTAGCGCCGGTGTCAATCCACCATTGATTTGGGTTTGAACCCACCAAATTCACCTCGGAAATCACAGTGCGAGGTGCATCTCGGACACGTCTCTAGCAATGCCTTCCACCATGTTGGCCTCACGAGCCTTCTTAGGCAACTTGCAAGCATGAGCCTTGTGGCCTTGACCGCCACAATTATAACAAGTTCCTTCGAACTTCTTCTTGGAAACACCACCTTTTGGTCCCAAGTGGGAATTCTTGGAAGTTATCACAACCTTCCCTTTTCCCTTTCCAAACCGTTTCCCTTTGGAGCTTTCACCATGCTCCACCACATTGGCCTTAGCCACACTAGAAACAAACTTGGTTTCAAAGCAACTCTATTGTTCTCTTCAATACTCAATCGAAGGATAATTCCTTCCACATCCATTTCCTTTCGCTTATGCTTAAGGTAGTTCTTGAAATCATTCCAAGATGGAGGCAATTTTTCAATGATTGCGGCCACTTGGAAGCTTTCACTTATAACCATACCTTCGGCAGGAATCTCGTGCAAGATAGTTTGAAACTCATCCACTTGAGATTTCACACTCTTGTTGTCCACCATCTTAAAATCAAGGAAACGGGCAACAATGAACTTCTTTGTTCCGCATCCTCAATTTTATATTTGTGGTCCAACGACCCCCAAAATTCCTTTGCGGTTTTCTTCTCATTAAACACGTTATAGAGAGAATCGAAAGCGAATTGAGGACGTAATTTCTGCACAAGTACTCCCCATGCTTCCATGTTTCAACCGCGACAAGGTTGTAACATCGGTTTCTCCTTCACTCACCTTTGGCATATCTTCTTTCGGATATCTTGCCAAGTGCAAGGTAGTGAGGTAGAAAAGCATCTTTTGTTGCCAACGCTTAAAGTCGTGGCCAACAAACTTCTCGGGTTTTTCCGCATGAGGGTCGGGATATGAATTGTATGAGGATTAATCACGGTCTTAGAGCCACTTCCATTTCCGGTTTGGGAATTAGTTTGGGGTTCCACTTGGGGTCCAACTTGGGTCTCCACGTTGTTGTTGTTCGTCGCCATCGAAACACAACAACCAAGTTAAATTTCTGTTTTTCAAAGCTGTAATCGACACTCCCTCGATTAGGATATGTCTTAAGATTGTAGCACAATGAAGTACAATTACAGAAAAATAATACACAATAAATTGATAAAAAACAGAAAAATAAAAAGGAGAAGTTCTTGAATTTGCTGCACGAGCCCAATGAAATCACTGTCTCCTTAAGACATATTCGATCCCTCACCGAGTGTGCTTGAGTTTTTCTTGGATCGCTTGTCTCCCAGGATAGAACGTGCGGACCGGGGGCACTTTGCACCTAAGTTCCCGGCGAGTTGAATTGCGCTTGGACTAGATCACCTCTTCTTTGTATATGCAATAGAGGAGGCCAAGGAAGATGATAACAATATGCACCAAAGAATATGGAGGAGGAATTCAGAAAAAATCAAGTGCTTTTTCTCTGTTGGGTTTTTTCAAGTTGTTTGTAAAAAGTCATCTCAAATGTTGTTAACAAACAACTATTTAAAGATTTCAAACCAACCAAGAAAAAACTGAAAATCAATGATTTAATTAAGTAATAAAATGTAATAAACAACTTTATTACGAATATTAAACCACCATCAAACCAAAATCATTAGCCATAATGATTTTCATTTCAGTTTTCTGCATTTAATATTGGCTGTTAAATTTACGCCGGGATGCGCTCGGCCGAGTCTTATAGCTGCTCGGCCGAGCAAGACATATGCCTCGGCCGAGCATGGCTTTTCCGTAAACTTTATTTTACGCCATGCTTTGTGCTCGGTAGAGTTAACACTCTGCTCGTAGAGCACCCCGAAGAAAATCAAAACCAATATATTTAATATATCCAAAAGCCATTTTGGACAATTAAATATTTTATTTCACAACCACAAACCCACTTGAGTAATTTGACAAAATTACCCTTTAGAAATTAAATCATTAATTTCCTTCAAAACACATTATTTTTCCAACAAATATTTGGTCTTAGAATGTTATGAAGCACGTGGATCACAGAAAAGACGTAGACTGTTAGCTCAGTCGGGTTTGATCTCGAATCAAAACCTAGGGTGTGAGGGTAAGAATCACATAAATTTTATACAGAGCAATAAAGCTCGAAATGCCATGTATTTAAGGTTTGGGTGTATGAGTTCACGTACCATACTCATGAGGCAATGAGTGATATTTATATTAGGGATATGGTGTATAAGGGATCTCAGCATTTAGTGTGATTGACCCTTGTCAGGACCCGTGGGAGCTGGTGATTTGTCTATCGTTGGGATGGGGTTCTCTCGGGACAAACGGATGTCATTTAAAGACATAAAACAATTATAGAATTTGCGGTAGGGAAGCACGCCAACAACCATTAAATGTGACGTGTCGAGTTTGAGCCCCTGGCCGAAGATGTACGACAACTCAGTTTAAGGAGAGGAGATCGAGGATCAATGGGACCTTAATAGAGCTTGGCTCGAGGTCAAAAGACCACAGTCTAAATTGGGATAACCATGAAGTCTATTAAAATGGTTAGTCCGTATGTTGTATGTGGAGATGGCCAAACGGGTTGCCTGGCCCAGCCCGTTTAGCAAAAAATCGTGAGAGAACAGGTTTAAGCCCATTTGTCCGTCACACTAAATGGGCCTAAACCCGACCTGTGAGGACCCCAACCCGAAACCTAACCCGTGTCCCGAGCTAGAGCGTCCCCAATAGAACTCAAACCACCTAAACTTTTTAAAACTTTTATTTAACTTACAACTTAAACATACTGAACATAACCATTTAAAAATAACTACATTCCTCTCTACATGAAAGGAAGAGTTGAATAACTTTAAAAGTAACAACCTGTTTCAATTACAAAAGACTTTAGTTATAACGTAGAAACTAAGTTTTATACACACAAACTCCATAAAGGAATGATATCAAAATACGTCTTCTACGCCAACCTATACGTATCCCGACAATCCCAAAATACCACGTCCAAACTCCTTTCCGTTCTCACTTGGCCGGTCCGCCTGTCTCAGTATCTAAAAACATGAAAGGGAAAGGGGTGAGAATAAATCTCAGCAAGCTATTATGAATGCAGCAATATGCCAAGTAAGATGCAACACATAGCAAGGTACATCTCACATATTGGTAAAACAGTAAACACCTTCCGTTACCTTTGTTTACCTTTCCCGTCTGAATCATAAGTCGTACCACTGTGGAAGTAAATACTCCACTATTTCTGTGAATGCATATCCACCATAACTAATATCATATAACCGAGACAGTTATGATTATAACTCATCTCCTGTGAACTGCTTAAGCATATTCACATCTTATAAGACCCGTTTTTCAGGGAACCATATAAGATAGTAGCAACTCTGTAAGGCTTTTGGCTCAATACAGATGCTATAACCCCAGTCCGTGGCCACAGAGGGGGAGAGGTCACAGGTATGATGAACCTTCAATCACTTATAGAATAAATCAATAATTGATTGAATTCCATTATACCCCCCAAGATCAGCTGATATAAACACACTCAAGCACATAATAGATACTTGAAATAACATTCACAAAAGGAATAATAATATATCAACATGGTAATCTATACTCATTCTAAATCAATACCATAGTGCAACATTCATTTAATATACTATGCATAGTACCATCAATGAATATGAATCCAGGTAAGGTACAACATAACCAATAAATTCACAAATGGAATAACAATACAATCATACGATAAACATATCCACACTTGGGATAACCATGCAACCATATAATACACATATCCACCCCTGGGATAGCAATGCAACCATATAATGAACATATCCACACTTGGGATAACAAGTTAACCACATAGTATATAAATCCACACTTTGGATAATAAGGAAACAATGTGATAAATACACATTCCCAACTAGCACGATAGTGTAACATACAACTTCTACCATATTCAAACCAATCATCAAGGATATGGGGCAAGTAAAGCCACTATGTATCCTAAACCATTCCTACATAGTCATTATACAACCTCGAATAACCTGAATAAAAGTTCAAGATCTACTTTCCAAGTTTGAACTACTTTGGTGAAGTTACGAATCAAGCCTATTAACCATTTTCCGGACAATATTTAAACTACTTCCATTAATCAATTTTGATCAAATAAGACATCGGGTTAAAAAAGATTAATTCATATCCGGTTTGGATTAGGTTCTACTAATTTATAATGACTAGGGGTCATTTCATGTGGTTATTAATAAAATCAGCAAGAGAGGAGACTGTGGAGTTTCTGGTGCCATGGGCGACCGCCCATGTCACTTGGGCGACCGCCCATGTCACTTGGGCGACCGCCCAAGTGAGTTTTCAAAGGGAACACAAGTTACTGCCCTGATGGGCGACCGCACACTACCTCTTGGGCGACCGCCCAAGAGGGATTTCCAGGTAGCCAAGTTCTGACCTCATGGGCGGCCGCTCAAGCCCATCATGGGCGACCACCCAAGCCTATTTCCAGCAAGACCCCGATTTCAAACCCCATTTTATCTATGTTCTTTTCCCTTAATCAATCTTTCCCATTCTAGGTACTCATGAAGGAAATCCCAAATGTTTACTACCTCATTCTAAATCATTTCCACCCAAGGTAACATAACCTAAACCTAGATCATTTACCACTTGATTTTCCACCCATTTCACTAACACATTTCAAGTTAAATCTTCTAAAACTAACTCCACCCATTTCTTACACTCTAAATCCACTTCTATGAACACTAACATCATTCTATTTCATTTACCAATTTCTCAACTCCAAGAATAGTTTCAAAGCATTAAACAACCATCATATTAACAAGAACAACATTAAAGAGTTCAAGAGCATTTAATGAAGGGAAATGTCATAATAACTCACTTTAAAAATATGAGATATATTAAGAATCTTCTTAGCTTAATGTGCTCCTCTCTTCACCCCGAACACGAAAATACACTTGAATTGCCAAATGGAGAAGGATTGCACTTGGTAGGAATTTGGAAGGTAAGACTTTCAAGGTGAAGCTTCCATGAAAATTGATAAGAGAGAAGAAGAGAATGATGAGGTGAATTTGGGAAGGATGAAGGAAGTATGGGAGGAGTATGGGACTTTTGACTAAAGAGGTGAAAGGGGAGTAAAATAAGGGTATGACCCCCCATCCCACATTAATAACAATCTTCCCAAATCCTACACTAAAGCCCCTACAAGTTCAAGAAATACAATTACCCTATTACTACCTTTCTCTACACAATAAAATCCTCACTACACTCATTTTATTTATTTTATTCATTTTTATTGTTATACTTCTCCCAAGAACATTATTTATTTTCCAATCATCTCATCCTAATATAAGAAGTCAAGGATATAAAATGAACACATAATATTAACAATAATATTAAAAGCATATAATATGATGCTAAAATAGGGCCTAGGGTTAGGGCCGTTACACGACCCGTCCCAAAATAGTCCTCCAAACCCACCCGTTTTTTCGGATCTAAAGATCCACGAGCTTAAACTGGGTTTCAGTTTTTTTATTCTTTAATAAAAATAAAAAACAGAAAAATCAGAAAAAAGCTTGGAAAAAATTAAAATAAAATAATTTAGTACTCTCTTCGTCCCTGAAAAATTGTCCAATTTGCTATTTTGACTTGTCCCAAAAAGTATGTCCCATTTCTAAACTTAGGCATGAATGTTAGTGCAAATCTACTAAGGTACAAGAAGGTGAAGCTCTTCATTAATAATTGCAAAATGTACAACAGGACAATCTTTTAGGGACCGAGGGAGTATTTAATAAGTTATTTTTTTAAATATAAAACCACTTCGACATAAAAAAATTAGTTATTTTATAGATATAACAAAACAATAGTTTATACGATATCAACAAATAAAAATCATTTAAACTAAATGTTTTCTATAAAAGGTATAACTTTTAGAAAATAATTTAGCTTAAATAATTTTTATTTGTTGATAAATAACATATAGACATTATAGATATTTATTAACGGATATATTTGAGGACAATTTAATTTAAATATATTTGAGGACAATTTAGTTTATACCTTTTAGAAAATAATTTAGTTTAAATAACTAAATATATTTGAGGACAATTTAATTTAAACTAAATTATACATTTTAGAAAACAATTTAGTTTAAATAATTGTTTTCTAAAAGATATAATTTTTATTTGTTGGACGAAAATACCATCAAACGGATATATTTGCGGACATTATAGACATTGAAAAAAAGAGCTAAAATGGCCACGTACCCGACGAATCTTCTTACCCGCGGGCCAATGCTCGTTCCGTCACAAATATATATGTCCAAGCCCGTCATGTTCTTTATGCGGGCTGGGAGGCGAGCAGGCCAACAAGTATGGGCTAAACGGGCCACGAACCACGGGCTTACGAGCCTCCCGCGGGCTTAAGCCCGAAATGGCCATATCCAGTTGTATGCTTGGATCGGATTCACGAGATCCAGAGACCGATATAAAATCGTTTTCTCACAATAACATGTGACATTTTATGCTTTTCCAAGTACAACTTATTTTACAATAATTGTATATTATTTATATTATGATAAATTACATTAAATTTTTAGATGCAAAAATGCAAAACTTATTTTGTTACAAGATAAAAAAAAATGTGATACTTAATACTCCCTCCGTCCCAGCGCAATTGATACTTTTAGTCAAATTTGATGTAACTTTGACCACTAATCTATATATATATAAAGGTTGAAGTGCATAGAGCACTTTAACAAGCTCATTTTCCCTCCAAAACATAAATGGTTCTAGAATATTTTTTGCTTTTAATCAACTAATCAAGAAAACAATTAATTGTCTTTAAATTAACATATTATCCTATTCTCTTTCCTATTAATTAAATGCAAATGAAACATTACCTTTTTTCTCTTACTTTTAGCCACTATACCTAAACTTCTTTCTTCACAAATTCATAAATATCATTGTTTTGCAAACTCTTAATTTTGCAAGTAAAAAATGAAATATGAAAAAACAATAATAAAAATACATTTAGAAACACATGAAATTTTTCATTTAATGAATTGATATTTTTGAAATGTGGGTAATAGTAATAATTATTTTTTAAAGACTTATGTATAACAATGATACTTAGATTTTTTTTTTCATTTTTTTCTTAAATGAAGAGTGTTTTTAAAACGGAAATAGCTATTGATCATGTTTAGAAATTTGTAATATTATTAAATTAATGTGATGATATATTTTTGTTGAAAATTCTGTTTTCAAAATTATATTCTCTTAAATTCTTCTTTGTTTTTATTAAAACCTTTTTCCAAAATCTTCATTAATTTCTTCGAACGAAGTGATTTTTTTAGCTAATAGTAAAAAATAGGCTTGGAATCTTATTTAGCCACTTTTTTGATACAACTTTTGAGTTTATTGTTGATATTTTTTTGTTCATTAAAATTTCAAAAAATAATAAAATAAAAAACTGAGATTTTAGTATTTTATTGAACCATCTTCTTAAAGAGTGATATATAATTAAGTTTCAATGAGTGTTATTTAGATGAACTTTCATAAATTAAAAAAATGGTAAATACAAAGTATAAGAAAGGATTTTCAAATTTTGGAATAATTAATTTGCATTGAAATTTTAAATTCATTCTTTTTTTGGGTTATAAATTTTATATTTATTGCTAAAACAATAAATATGGTGTCATAACTATTTCAAAATAGTTTTCTAAAAAATTCTATTTTATATGGGTTTTTCTAAATAAAAACTATAAGATAATTTTAAAAAGGAAAACTAATATATAATATTGGTTAGAAAATACGAAGTATGACTTTATAAGATTATATAAAAAAAATATATTTTAAAAGACTCAAATTAATGAAAAAAATAGAGTTGTTGATAATATTAATTACTTAGAAATTAGATAATTATTTTTATTTAATGACAGTCACGCAAATCAAATGAGATAGTTATATTAACTATATGATTTAGTTCATGTTATTTATCAAAGTTTTTTTTATCGTGCGTTTAACGCACGGGTGTTACACTAGTTTATATAAAAAATAATGATCCTAATAAAAATCTAAAAATTGTTATTGAAAGTATTATCAATCGTGATACAATAATAATTTTTAAATTTTTATTAGAATCATTATTTTTTATATAAATAATTTGGTCAAAGTTTTTTCAATTTGACTAAAAATATCAATTGCACTGGAACAGAGGGAGTATGAAATAATATTTGAAGTCATAGCACAAAATTCAAAATGATGACTAAGATTCACTAGATCCTTCCTTCTATAAATACATAATCATAATTAATTTAAAAATATTGTCCCATCACATTTAACCACAATCAAAGATAAATAAAAGTAAATAATCCTATATTTATTCTCAATCACTTCCGCCACCCCATCTGCCCAACGTGCCCTCCTTTATGTTTACGTTTCTATTTAATTAATCACTCAGAAACGCGTTACTTAAAGTTGCATAATTATACCACACCCACTAAGCTCATCAACCATTTTCTGATCTTGTCCCCTTAAAGTTTCAATATTTTAAATCCAAATATTTAATTGTTTTCATTATTTTTATTTTTCTTACAGTTTTTTTATTTAAATAAATTAATATATATATATTTTTTTGGTCATAGGTATAATTACAGGCACTTATTATACTCTACTTTCTTTTTGTTTAATCATTTGTTTGACATAAAGTGGGTAATGAAATTAATTTAAATACATATATTCTCCATGCAAAACTCCTCTCAAAACACAATCATTTGGCATTTTTTTTTTTTATATTTTTGTACCAAAAAAAATTGCATAACTTTATTATGATAATGTTAAAGTAAGTTTTTCTTTTTTGATGAATACATTTTTTTCACTTTTCCTTAAAAATGAATATGATATATAAATTAATATTAGTGACTAGTTCCTAATAAATGGAAAGCCAGAGCGGATCCTAATATTTTTTTTTTAATATTTTAGGGGCCCAAAATATAGTCTTAGGCCCTAAACTTAATAAATACCTATATTTATATATTATCATAATAATTAAATATTAAATTTATTTTTAACAAATGAAGTATCAAATTATCAAGAATCTGTCAATTATTTACTTTCCAATTGGAATTTTTTCTCAAATAATACATTTTTAAAATTTTATTTACCAAAATGACTTACTATTCAAACTTTTTCACAAAATGTCCCATTTTTTGAAAACTCGCTACACCGTGTAGCGAGTTTATAATTTTTCAATTAAAATCGCTACACGGTATAACGATTTTAAATTTATTAAATTTTATTTAATATTTATGCTTTAAAAAAAAAAAAAAACCAAATTTGAAATCGCTACATGGTGTAGCGATTTCAAATTGGCACATTTCTTTCTAAACCAAACAAACAACAAAGTCCACCACGCACACACTAATAATAATACTAATAATAATAAGTACTTCCTCCGACTCTAAATTACAAAATAATAATATAAAAATTATATATTAATAATAATGAAAACTAAATAGAAATATTATTTTTTCCATTTCAAATAAATATTTTAAAAAATGTACTTCTATAAAAAAATATTTTTCATTTCAATAATAAATATTTCTTTCGTCTCAAAATGAATAACCAAAAAATAATACTACATTTTTTACATTTTTTGTCCAAATAAATGAGCATTACTTCCTTCGTCTCAACGAATATTTTATAAAATAATACTCTCATTTGCCTCAAAAATTAATATCATATTTTGAGACGAAGCACTAACATTACAAACATTAATTTTAGAGGCGAATGGAGTAGTATTAATTTTTAAAATATTCATTGAGATGAAGGAAGTAATGCTCATTTTTTTAAGATAAAAAATGTAATATTATTTTTTGGTTATTCATTTTGAGTCGAAAGAAATATTTATTTTTGAAATGAAAAATATTTTTTATAGAAGTACATTTTTAAAAATATTTATTTGAGATGGAAAAAATAATATTTTTATTTAGTTTTCTTTATTATTAATATATAATTTTTATATTATTATTTTGTAATTTAGAGTCGGAGGAATTACTTATTATTATTAGTATTATTATTAGTGTGTGCGTGGTGGACTTTGTTGTTTGTTTGGTTTAGAAAGAAATGTGCCAATTTGAAACGCTACAATAATCGTAGCCGATTTCAAATTTGGTTTTTTTTTTTTTAAGCATAAATATTAAATAAAATTTAATAAATTTAAAATCGCTACACCGTGTAGCGATTTTAATTGAAAAATTATAAACTCGCTACACGGTGTAGCGAGTTTTCAAAAAATGGGACATTTTGGGAAAAAGTTTGAACAGTAAGTCATTTTGGTAAATAAAATTTTAAAAATGTATTATTTGAGAAAAAATTCTTCCAATTGACTTGAGAGATCCACTGATTATTTATTTATTTTTATACGTAGAGATGCAAATTACAATTTGGTTTCAAAAATTGAAAAAGTTGAAATTTGATTTTTAACCGTTACATTTTTGTTGCAAATTGTGTACAATGTTGCAACATGATTTACAATATTTATATTGTATTACAATTCGATAACATGTGTTTTGTATAAAAAATAATACTTTTTTAGTTTTTATATCAATTTATAATAAAATATAATATTAAAAATTAGGTTACAAAATTTTAAATTTTAAAAACAATGTGCTAATAATAAATTAAAGAGAAACCAATCCGTGTGGGTTGAAGCGGTGTTTTGAGAGTTTAGAATTACTTTTGAGGTCTAGAAGTGACTAGCACTAGAACCACTTTGGCAAAGGGAGAATGACACAAAAATTTTAAAAAGTATTATAATATCTGATTTTTTTAATTTTTATGTTGACACCTAGTTATTTCATAATTGTATTGTTTTGAAATTAATAAAATTTACTTATCTCACGTGAATTCATTATACTACTATAATAGATACAATAAAAATATATTTTATATTTAGTTTTCATAATATTTTTTGAGCATGAATCCTTCAAAATACTGAAATTGAATTGTTGAATTGAGCACGAAAATTAAAGAAAAAAATTAGTGAAATACTAAGTGTTTTGAATATGAAAAACGAGGTAGAAGAAAAAAAGTGAGACAGAGAATAATAAACGAAAAATTGGTATGACTATGAAAGTGGATTCAATTAATAAAGAGTAAGTTTTAGAAAAAACCTGTTTCTTCATAAGTTATAAAAAAACTCACTTTAATTCTTTAAAATATCAAGTTTAGACCTTAAAACATTGAGTTTAGAACTTAAAATACCTAGAAAATAAAATAGTGAGTTTAGGCGTTAAAATAGTGCGTTTAAGCTAGAAAATAAAATAGCGAGTTTAGGCCTTAAAACAGTGAGTTTAGGCTTTAAAACACCAAGTCAATATATTTAAAAACAGGATTTTTTATAACTTATGGAGAAACAGGTTTTCCCCAAAATTTTCTGATTAATAAAACATTTGCTATTTTTGGGTTGTCTAATTTTAAGTAGGATATTCAAAATGACAAATGTCCTAATTCGAATGAGACAGAGAGAGTGTGAGTAATATCTAAACATATTAATTCATTTACGTTATAAAGACAGTATCTTTGTCTAATTTATACGAAATAGAAAAAGATATTATCAGAAGAATAAAGAGGTTTCTTAATTAGGATTTTCTTTAACCTTACGCAATCATTCCCTTAAAAGTAATGGTGATATACATTGAAATTGAAAGATTTCAAAGCTGGCAGTGAATTTCCCGGAAATTTCTTTGCAGATTCATATAAATCCTCGAGAAAACGACGAAGAAACTCTGTAGATTTTCTTGCTCTGAAGTGAAGTCCCCATTGTCCTGGTAAAGTGAACTCCTTGTTATTTGCATTTTTTAACAGTAATTAAGAGTAATAGTAGTAGCTATATTTATTTAATTTAGTCTATTAATCTTAGTATAATCGTACATACGTTTCGGATTTCGTGTCATACGAACAAAGCATATTAGCGTGGCTACGTGTTGGTAGTTCGGCTACGGTCGGTGGTTTTTTGTCCTTTTCATTGGAATTCAGAAACCCTAAATAGTAAATACAATGTTTTAGAGAGATAGAGAGAGAAAGAGAGAGAGAGAGAGAGAGTTGTTTTAGAGTTGGTTACATGTTAGAAGAAGAACTTGAAGCATTTTTTATTTTGTTTTGTATTTGATTTTCAGGTGAATTGCAAGTTTATATGTGATTTCACACGGTTCAGTGTGTGAATTTTGGTAAAGGGTGTCATCTCTCCTGCGATTACAATGAGTGGGCCTGGTTCTCCTTACCGCCGACACCGAAATGACCCGGAGTTGGGCCGGCCGGATTACGAGGATGAGGAAGAAGATGAAGTGGGGCCATTTGATATACGTCGGACCAAGAGCGCCTCAGTTGACCGGCTTAAAAGATGGAGGGTAAGTTTTTTTTTTTTTCAATTGCATTTTTCGATTTGTGCTATTTTGTTCGTTTAATTTGTATTTTTGAAATTGATTCTGAATGTGGATGTTTGACTGTGTTGATTTTTCCTTCTTGTACCAGCAATGCTGATAAGGCTTTCATTTTGTGTTATTATCTGAATACCTAGTTTTTGTTTAATTTGTGATTATATCCTTCCAGTTGAAGGTAATGGTAGTATACTGAGTACAAGCGCTTGTATTGTAGGCAATTTTAGGGTTTTTTTTTTTTTTTTCATTTTGTTGCAATTTTCTGCTTGAACTCAGTATCAGTTACATGTAGGAATGCTCTTGTCCGTGTGCTTATAAATACGCTATGTCGTTTGATCATATGGTGGAAGTTTTTTTTTTCTTAAATGGTTATAGTTATGTAGAGAAAGCCACCGCTTATTCGGTCACTCAAGCGTAGCGTGGCAAATATTGTGATTCTTCATTCTAGTGGAGTGTACACATCAAGAGGGAGGATTTAGGAATTGGATGATCTTCAGGATCAAGTTTAGGTATACAATGGTTGCAGCAAAGTCCTTTTAACTGGTTGAAAGACCAAAAGGAGCCGCAGGATGTGATGGTTGACTGTTGATGTAATGGAGAATGTGGGCATCATTTCTGAAATTGTTTATTTATTTTTTAAGAAGTATTTTCAACTTCTTCTGTTGCTCTGAGATATCTACCATGTAAGTGCTCAAAATTGAATCCCAATGGAACAATGTTGATATGAGAATCCTAAACCAAGGAGGGGTGGGAATCCAATAGATTTTGTTAATCACATAAATTCGTCGTAGTTAAGCATAAAGCTCATTATTTGGCTGTTCTTGATGTGAAAAAGATTGAATATGTCAGTAACAACATGTGTGAGAAAAAGGATGATTCTACCCTATGACTCGTTTGGTTATCTCTGTTCCACTCACTCACGAAGGTTGTGTAGTGATATTAGAAACTAAATTTGGATTGTTGGAGTATGTTTAGCTCATCAATTATTTGGTACATTGTAATTAATTCACGTCTGATATCCAAAAGATTATATTGTGAATCTGCTTCAGCAACACCAGTATACATGTTTACACATTTGTAAGAGTAATTATAGAGCAAAGTTATCAAATTCTTCAATAGGTGTCTGACCAAGATTCTAGACTTCTCCACATTCATCCAATCATGTTGATTATTTCAAATACTTCATGCTTACAAATTTTATATACAATTTGTATTGACATTTATGCTTCCTTGGGATGTTTTTTTATTTTACATGCTTTGCACAGACCTCTAATTGTATTTAGTGCTTGTATAGGTATTTCTTTTCTAGATTGCTTAGGTTGCTGCTCATGTAGACTATATTATTTCTATAATCTTGTTAGTAAATCAGTGTTGGTAACATGGCTACTTTTTTGCAATAGAGTGGAATATCTGTTCATGTTCTCTTGCTTTCACTGGCTGTTTATGGAAGGTTGAATGTTTCTCATGATATAGCACTTTGTTCTACTAGCATTCTCTATTAAGCTGCAAGAACTATTTATTTTATTCTTGCATGCCAGCATATTTGATTGAAAATCATTCCTTACTCTGTATCTTTTGGACTAACTGGTCTGTCTTCCTTAGCAAGCTGCACTTGTTTTGAATGCTTCTCGACGATTTCGGTACACTTTGGACTTGAAAAAGGAGGAAGAAAGGAAGCAAATCATCGCGAAGATTCGAACACATGCACAAGTCATACGGGTAATAATTCATCTTGTTTGGTTCTAACAACACGATTTCAAGTCATTTTGGCTTGTATCGTCTCTTCCTGGTCATAATCGATTTTCTTTCATTTTTTGGTTACCAGGCAGCTCTTCTGTTCCAGGAAGCTGCAGGTCGAAATGGTAATTCTCTTCCTATAGCTTAATACTCCTTTTCATTTTGAAGCTTTGTTATGAAACATGTGCGTGATGTATTTATATGCACAAAGTTTGAAGATTTATACTGTTAATGGTAGGATTTGCCTTAATTGAGTTTTGATAAGTTTGAGCTTAAGAAATATTTTACCCGCTCCTTTCAAGCATAAGAGTAACATTTGACTAACACACAAATGTAGAAAGTGCATTGACTATCTACAAGATATTAAATTGCCCTTGGAAACATATATTTCGTCTCTGATGCTCGGACTCTTTGGTTTAGTCCGCCGTACCCGTGTCGGACACTCCTAATTTAGTCTTGTTGACAAGGGTCCGGCGGGATAATTCAAAGAGTCCGAGCATCATAGTATTTCGTTTTAAACTAGGTGGAAAAATTTGAGGTTAGTTTAGTCAAACTTCTTGTAAAAAAGTTGCCCAAAAAGGGAAATGTTATCCTTTAATAGGACGGACCATAAATGAATACACCTCTTTTGTCGGGATGAGGGGTGTACTAGATGTCATGCCTTTGATAAAATGGTATCATGTTACACTTATTATTTCTGTTTTCTTTCTTTTTTAATGTTTGTCAACATTGACTAATAAACACATACATTATCTATGATACTTGAGGTAGTTTGATACCTGTCCATGACTTCTATCTAAATGATTTTTATCTCTACGTGGTTTTGCTCTTCAGTATTCTTTCATGAGAGCTTTTGCTTCGGTCTTTACCATGTTTTGTGGCTGTTCCTTACACCATTCGACCTTCATAACTTGCTAAGTTGTGCTGCGATTGTACCTCACTTGTTGATTTCCTAACTTGCTACCTACACCATTGATTATCTACCTTACTTTTTCCATTTGAAAATAAATAACCTGTAAGTTTCAGGCTAGCATAAGTGTCTTCTTTTGACATGCATTTTTACCTTACCAATATCTAATGCATTTATTTTAAAGATATAAAGACCTGCTCTGCACTCTGGTAATCTTGAGTTGTGTAGACTATGCCGGTACTTACAGTGCACTGACTTGCTCATTATAGTCTCAGGAACCCCAAAGGCTCCTCCAACTTCCATTCCTACCGGTGATGATGATATTGGACCTGAAAAACTTGCTTCAATGACAAGAGATCATGATCTTTCTGCTTTACAAACCTATGGCGGGGTAATTTCATTGAACCACAGTTTGTTTCATCTTCTCTGTGTGTGGTTGTCTTCATGTTTCATAGCTCTTATCAGGTAAACGGATTGTCAGAAAAGTTAAATACAAATCCTGACAAGGGAATTCATGGGGATGAGGAAGATATATTACAGAGAAAGACTACATATGGCTCAAACACATACCCTAAGAAAAAGGGACGAGGCTTTTGGGTATAAGTGCACTTATTCCATCTTTATAAATGTGATCTTTCTGGAATATTTTTTGTACTATCTTATTCCCTATGAATATACGTGCTTAGTTTCTAAAATTTTGTGATTTTCTAGAGTTTTGTTTGGGATGCTTGTCGCGATACTACCTTGATTATCTTGATGGTAGCTGCAGCTGCTTCTTTGGGACTTGGAATAAAAACAGAGGTGATTTAATTTTATTTAGTATACTTCTGCATTTTGTCAACATATATAGATGATCCACTCACTCAGGATGCTACTTTTGGTTGCCTGTTATTTTGGTTCTTTAGAGTTTTATGCGCTACACTTTGTCTAGGTTTTCATGTATGCTCTTTACCAGCAAGACTAAAGTGTGAATCCGAGTTATATCTTACATATCAAAGGATAGCTAGCATCACTTTGGGTTTATTTTTTGTTTGGCTTGATTATACATCCCATTTTACCTCCCCTTTTAAGATATTACAATATGTTAGTAGCATGTCTTTTTGAAAATATTAATTTTCTTACCAGGGTATCAAAGAAGGATGGTATGATGGGGGAAGCATTGCTTTGGCTGTCATAATTGTTATTACCGTCACAGGTAATTGATAAATTTCCTTATGTGCCTTGTTAAATGTGTCACTTTCTCCATTAATGAGTGCTTGAGTTACTTGTTCGGACAAGTCTCAGTTCTCTGTGCTTAGAGATGAGTGAGGAGCGGCTCCTGCAATTTACTATACAGAATATTGTAGTTCTTTCATAGTGCGGTTAGCAACCGTTTTGGTAGTTGTGTGTTTGGAATTAATAGATTCGGTCACTCTTAGGGATGGATTGACAGTAATTCATTCTACTCTTGTGACCCTTTCTTTGTCATCAGCACTGCCCTTAGTGTTCAGTTAATCTGAAATTCACTGCGCTATGGGGGTTAGTCACACTTTACCAACGAGTCAAATACTGTTTGCTTGGTACATATTGGACAATTAAGCTATTATTCCATATTCAAAATATTTTTTCTTACTAAAATTGGAAAAGGGTTCTAATATGTATTTCATATGTTTGCCTTTTGTGCCCGTTTTCTAGTATTGCTCTTTGTCTAGCTTCTGCATGTCCATATAGTGAGTTTTTTTCCCCTCAATGTCAATCACTTTTCAGTATGTGATGGATTCTTAGTTATCTCTACTGATGATAGTTATAAGTGGCCCCTCTGTCCATCCAGCCTTCTTTGTGGCTGGAATTGGTGCTTATTCATTTTTGCTTACTGCCAGCCGTTTGCAAGCGTGGGATTTGCTTCTTATTTGTGATTTCATTCTCATATAGTACTTTACGGAGTATGTGCCTCATTTTCTGATGATATTTATGTTTTCTCTTCTTGGTTTGAAGCTATAAGTGATTATAAACAGTCACTTCAATTTCGAAGTTTGAATGACGAGAAGCATAATATAAGTGTGGAGGTGCGCTTTCTGTAGTTTCAGAATTTGCTTAACATGCACTTGGTTTTTCTTTCTCTAACAAGGAAAAATAAACATTCGCAAAATTAAACATTCACAGGTCGTGAGAGGTGGCAGAAGAGTTGAGATCTCAATATTTGATATCGTTGTTGGTGATGTGTTGACTCTTAAAATTGGTGACCAGGTTACATTTTCAGCACCTTTTCTCATCTACCTAGTGGTCATGTTTACTGCTTTCATACCTTGTATAAATATCTAATCTTTTTTTTTTTGGTCAGGTCCCTGCTGATGGGGTCTTAATTTCTGGTCAATCTCTTGCAATTGATGAATCAAGTATGACCGGAGAGAGCAAGATCGTAAGTTTCTTTGTTTACAAAGTAGATTGTTGCATGGTAATTGTGATTTCTGATTCAATCGGAACCTTATGAGAAAAATCTTCTTTATTTCCTTGCAGGTTCATAAAGATATGAAATCACCTTTTTTGATGTCTGGGTGCAAGGTAGCTGATGGCTATGGCACTATGCTGGTAAGTTAGTTATCTCTATTAATTGTTTAAGTCCTTGCTCAAGTATGATGGATAACTTTTAAGGGGAAAGTTGATTGTAGATGTGACTATGATTACCATGTGGCTCAAATTTTGGAGCAACACCTTGCATAAGCTGTATGATATATTATCAACAAATGGTCACGAAATTAAGTAGAACATAAGTGTCTCAAAGTGGATTAGGTCATTACGTGTATATAACAGAGATTTGATCGTCTATATTGCTCACATGATTCTGTCTAATGCTTCCATTATGACCAAATGAAATTGTTAGTCAGTTATTTGTTAAAATGTTTTGCACATAATATTTGTGAGATCACTTTACCATCCTGTTTAAACTTGTTGAGAAAATGCGTGTTCTTGTAAGTTTCTTATTTTGACTTCCAGAGTGTTTCATTTTCGTATAGAGGGCATAGTGATGTTGGTTGATGGTTATTGTTGCTACTGTCACTGTATTAGTTTCAAGCTTGTTATCTGATTCTCTTGCTCCTATTTTGTGCAGGTCACAAGTGTTGGGTTGAATACAGAATGGGGATTGCTTATGGCCAGTATTTCCGAAGATAATGGTGAAGAAACACCATTGCAGGTTAGTTGTTGGATATTAATGCCTTTTATGTACGAATCATGTTACATGTTTAAAATGCATGTGTGTGATGGCTATTGTGATATTAGGTACGCTTGAATGGAGTTGCAACTTTAGTTGGATGGGTTGGGCTTTCAGTTGCTACACTTGTACTTGTTGTTCTATTAATCAGGTGATTATGGATTGTGGCTGACTACCTCTTTCTTTCCCTCCTTTTTTTAATTATATTTTTTCCTTATGCGACTTCTTATTGCTTTTTACAGATTTTTTACGGGGCATACAAAGAATCCAAATGGAACTGTACAGTTTACTGCTGGCAAGACTAGTGCTAACCGTGCATTTGACGGCGCGATAAAGATTTTCACTGTTGCGGTACGTATGAGTTGATGAGAAGTTGATATACTAATTTGTCTTCTTTCTGCTTTCTGTTTTCTGATTTACATCTGGTGGATCTCTAGGTCACCATCGTTGTTGTGGCAGTGCCAGAAGGGCTTCCATTGGCTGTAACCTTAACGTAAGTGTTTGTGTTTTTCATGAACCTTTTTGAAATAAAATCGTGTCAAGAGGTTGCATAAATTTCCATTCTAGTTTAATGCACTTATATTGTAGTCTATCGTGTTTTCATAAACCAAACTTACAAAAGTTTGTCAAAATTTCTTTGATTATGTTCATTCTTCTTTCACAATATATACTTCGTTCAACGTGTATTGGTCTCATATTTGTATGTTTTTCTGGTAAATTTCTTTTCACTTATTGCTTTTGCATGTATATTCATATTGCAGGCTCGCCTACTCAATGAGGAAAATGATGGCAGACAAGGCGTTGGTATGATTCATTTATTCAATGTATTGTAGAGACGGAGACGCTTATTGGTGCGAACTTATGAGATTGAATTACATCCAATTGTTTATGTGCAGGTGAGGAGGCTTTCTGCTTGTGAAACTATGGGCTCTGCCACTACTATATGCAGTGATAAAACTGGTACCTTGACTATGAATGTGGTAGGTTCTTGCTCCTCTACTTTAGGGATGTCTCTTACTTCTTTAACATAAAAATGTTACTTAATTTAGGATTATTTCTTGTGTAATTTGCGTAGTGGGCTTAGTAACCTTTTTAACTGATGGCTTGAAATTCCTTGTGTATTTCTTTCTGCTCTGATTGTTTTCCTAGATATGGGTGCAAGGTTCTAAATTTTGTTCCGACAAAAAGTAACTAGCTTAAAATTTCATTTATGCAGATGACTGTTGTTGAGTCATATGTTTGTGGAAAAAGAATTGATCCACCGGATAATAAGTCGCTGTTACCTCCAACGATAACATCTCTACTTTGCGAAGGCATTGCACAGAATACAACTGGTAGTGTATTTTTGGCAGAGGTAAGTAAAAGTTTTATTGTCACTAATAATGAGTTATATTAGTTAACAATCTTTTGCTAGAAACTATCTCAAACAAAGCTATGCACATCTTTGCTTTGTTCTTGCTTTGTAATAGTCCCCTGCTACCTTGAACGTTGTTAGATCCTTGATTCTGGTTAATGTGTAGAACTGGTACATCCACACCCACACGCGCAACATGCCACACCCATGTCTAGCTTCAACCTGGGTACTTTGGTAAAAATGAAGGATCATAGTAAAATAAACTACTTAAATGGCCTAAAAGTCAATTTTGTTAAGTTTGTCTGAAAATAAAAGGGATGTTTATTCTGGGATTGACAGAGTATATCATATGGAATCATGATTAGGTGCCCGTTTATGTCAGCTATCTTCTACTTGGTGTTTGTTTGGAAGTCAAACCATCAAGCTCATTTTTTGTTTTGGCTTTATAACTTGTGTTATTCTGTAGTTTTTTATTGGGTCGATGACTAGTTTTTTCTTTTATACAAAGCAGTTGGTAGGTACTGAAGCTTGTATATTATTTGATGTGGCTGATGTTAACAGGGTGGTGGAGATGTAGAGGTTTCTGGATCGCCTACTGAGAAGGCAATTCTTCAGTGGGGGGTTAAAGTAATTTTTACTATCCTCTTTACTATTTGGTTTAAACTTTTACCCTCTTTTGTATTTCACATGTATTGATGTTAACTTCTTGTTTCATGTTGCAGATTGGAATGAATTTTGATGCTCTTAGGTCGGAGTCTTCAATCATTCATGCTTTCCCTTTCAATTCAGAGAAAAAGCGAGGGGGTGTTGCTGTGAAACTGGTAATAAGACTTCACAATGCTACAAACTTATTTTATTTAGCTTAATTGTTATTTTTTATCATAATATGACTTTAGTGGCATGAGGTTGAATTATACATGTCTTCAGAACTTGATAATCTAATTAATCAACTACATGTGCAATGATTGAAGGTAGATATCTACTAAACTGCACTTAGTTAATGAGTGTTAAAGTGGAGAGGAGATAAAGAACGTCTTATCTCAAGCTTAGTGAGAGTTGTTAAATAATTTGTCTTTGGATACCTGCCAAGAATCAAGAAAGCTTCCCATACACTTGTAGAGAAAGGAAGTTTTGGCTCCCTTCTGATTGTTCTATCTGTTAGTTCTAAAATAAGGGTAGGCCTTATATGTGATATGAAGTCGTCATTCCCCTACAGTATCTTCCTCGGAGAGTCATGTTCTATGTTCCCACATTTCCTTTTCCTACAGTTCATCATTGAATGTTTGTAGCTTTCCACTTTAACTATTTGTAGTTTTACAATTTATGATGAATGTTTGTTGCATACTTGCCTGTAGCCGAGTCATTCTTTCTAGTTCTTTATTTTCCTTAAGAGTTTTAAGCTTCTGTCATATACGATTATTGTATCCTCGTGATTTGTTTCTTGACTCTAATCTCTTCAATTATTTAGCCCGATTCTGAAGTTCATGTACACTGGAAAGGAGCTGCTGAAATAATCTTGGCAATGTGCTCACAATACATCGATGTGAATGACGATATAGTGCCTCTTGACGAAGATAAGGTTAGATATCCTTTTTACTTCTTAAATTTGAGGTCATACAGAATTGAATGGGATATTGGAAAATAATTAAGGTGGAACTTAAATATCATTACTTAATAATCAATTTTATATGTTCATAAGATGTGTTCACTTTATCTCTAGTTTTCCTTAGAAGTTGTTTATTAAGTCAATGTCCCTTATTGTAATAAAACAATGTTCTTTTTCTCACGTTAGTCAATAATGCATTGAACTTAACTGTATCACATTAACCTCTTAAACAAAAGTTTATCAACAAAGTGTGTATATATATGCATATGCATATGTATACATATATATAATACTCCCTCCGTCCCAGAACAATGTTCACATACACTGTTTGCACATGTTTTAAGGAGGGAGTATTATATTGAAAGTGTTGTGAGTGTGAAAATAAAATAGGAGAGAGAATGAGTGGAGAGAATAGTAAATTATAATGGTGTTGTGAGTATTAAAATAATGTAGGAGAGAGAATGAGTGGAGGGAATAGTAAAGATTCCTTTCCATTTTAGGTAAGTTTTAAATGTGTGAAGTAAGTTTTGGGACGCCCAAAAGGGAAAGTGTGAAGATTGTTCTGGGACGGAGGGAGTATGTTGTTAGCTCAGAATCTACATATATCCATTTCCATTACTCTATGCTGAATCAAATCAGTAGTTCGTCCATATGACATTCTTGATATAATTCATTACCAAATGTTGAATGGAGTTAGGTTTCAAAATGTTCCCATTGTGCATTGTATACTCAATAATTAATCTATAGTGTGTCAACTAACTGGGACGTTCAATGAGCTATTGAAGCATGGATGGAGTCTTATGATATGAATTAACATATAGGTAAAGTCTTCTAAATTTGAGCTAATGATTGGTCTCTGGAACTTGTTCTTGAATACAGGTGAAATTGTATGCCAAAGCTATTGAAGATATGGCTGCACGAAGCTTGCGATGCGTTGCTATTGCCTACCGGCCAATTGAAATGGCTAGTGTTCCAACTGATGACGAAGAACTTTCAGAGTGGAAAATACCCGATGATGATCTCGTTTTGCTAGCTATTGTTGGTTTAAAGGTACCCAGCGATTAGTATAACATTATTCAAGTTTACGTTAAGTTAGTTAATGGTTTCCATGTTTGTTTTTTCGTGTGGCATTGTTAGCATGTATATATAGTTGCATGATACCATCATGCTACACTTTGTGATTGGTGAAAATAAATAAATAAGCATGAAGAAGGATCTGATTGCCTCTTCTGCTTGATGATCATCTTTCATCTGAGATTGATTGGAACTTTTTTTTTTGTCTCTTGCCATTGCATAATCCTTGTACAGAAATACTGACGACAAAGACAATTTTTATGTGAACTAGGATTTTTTACTAAGTGCTCACTCTGTCCCTAAATGAGTTTGAAGGCAAATTTAAGTGAATTTTTAAGTAATTTTAGTAGAGTAGCAAATATGCATAACTTCCTTTATTGTTCACCTTATAAATTTTTAATATTGCAAGTGTACATCGGGAAATGATATTTGCTAAAGGTGAACTTAGTAATTAGCATAAAATCGGACAATCATTTAGGGAAACATTTGAATAATTAGAGATAGAGTGAGTTTTAATTTTTTTTTAAGATGGCCTTGCTAGATCCTTATTTTTTGATTATATTTCAATGCAGTGTAATATTTAGTTGTAACCATTTTTATCATGTGGATCCCTTTATCTTTCGTGCTCATGATATAGTTAATTTGCAATTTGGCTAACATGTTTTTTTTGGATACGTCTGTTATGTAGGACCCTTGTCGCCCTGGTGTCAAGAAAGCAGTTCAACTTTGTACAGATGCTGGTGTGAAGGTATTCTTTTTTTCTTTTTTATAGCCTTCTATGTGAATAGATAAATGAAAGATACGTCTTTTTTGCATGTACTAGTTGGAATTGGAGTAGATATGGATAATTTTGTTTCTTGTATGCAATTTTTTTTTTTTTAGATTATTAACTTCTCATTGGGAGTAATATGTTTTCTCTTGGCTATTGTCTTTTGTGTTAGACTAAGAGTTCGTCTGGTGCCTGTTTTAAAATTCAATTCTTATAAATGGAGCACATTTTTTTAAAACATAGCTTTTCAGAATTTCTTCTGTAAATGTGTTTGGTGTCAAGATTCAGATTCCACTGTATTCTTTCTTCATATTCTTGTTAGATTCTTATTTGTCAAGTTATTGGATAGGATAAATCTCTTAATTCTGTTGTTGGGATATGCGTACAAATTTCAATTGAGTTATTTGTGAGTTGGTTTCTAATATAGACAGGCATTACCTAAAGATTCTATTAAGCAATGTCCTGTAATTTGCAGCAAACTGTTAAATCTTTTGTATTTGGAACTCTAAGCAGGGAAAAAGTAAGTGAAAACGTTTTTGTATCTGCTACTTGCATTCAAAATAGAGGGACATGTTTTCAGAGCGAACTCTTTGTAGAAAATGCTGCTAATGACTTGTACATCCTGCGTCTTTAGGCTTGTTGTTGCATGTGCTTCTTCTCTTTCTTTATATTATGATTTACACAGAGGGATACTCATCCTTGTGCAGGTGCGAATGGTTACTGGTGACAATCTTCAGACGGCAAGAGCAATTGCTTTAGAATGTGGAATACTAGCATCAGATGCTGATGCTACTGAGCCAAATCTTATTGAAGGGAAGTCATTTCGAGAAATGTCGGACTCGCAAAGACTGGCTATTGCCGATAAGATATCGGTAAACAAATCTACTTCTTTATGTTCTTATTGCTTTTACTTACGGTATACACATGTGCCCGCAAAGGATGGTCCTCGTACTTCTGCATTGTGTTTTACGTACAAATGAGCTTTTTATTGAATGTTTCTCGTCCACACGGATCCATGTGTGTTTAAATTAGTTGGTAGCCTAATGCCTTACTCCTAGCTTCATTCATTCTTGCAAGTTACTCCCTCCGTCCCATAATTAATGTCGCATTTGACTTGTCAATGTTTTTAAGGAATGTACTTGTTTGTACATTCCACGTACAATGGTAAAATTGCACTAAAACTATTTCCTAATTTAAAAACGCAACATTTTTTGGGACGGATAAAAGGAAAGTGACATTTATTTTGGAAGAGGGAGTATTTGAATTCTTTAAAGACGTATTAACCATATCTTGATTTATAGGTGATGGGACGGTCTTCTCCTAATGACAAGCTGTTACTCGTGAAAGCATTAAGGAAAAGAGGACATGTTGTTGGTGTAACTGGAGATGGCACAAATGATGCTCCTGCATTACATGAGGTTAGGATAAGTATTTGTTTAACTTTTGGATACAAAGTCTTCCTCTTTTACATCTTTGTATAACTTTTGACGCAAGTATATGATTTGTTTTCAAGCTAATTTTGACTTGGGCCAATAATTTCATCCAAGTATGTTTCTGGTTGTAGGCTGATATTGGTCTTGCTATGGGCATCCAAGGAACGGAGGTTGCCAAAGAGAGTGCAGATATTATCATACTGGATGATGATTTTGCTTCCGTAGTGAAGGTTAGTTATTAAGTTTGAAGTTACCAAATTAGAATTATCAGGAGGAATAGTGTTTTGTGGTTCTGGAGTGTGGAGAGTTTTATCTAGATGCGCCTTGATTGTTTTTTAAATTTATGCCCTCGTTATTGTTCTGTGTCTTTATGGGCTGTCAGCAATTGAAAATTGGAAGTTACTAGTATGCGTTTCAGCGTTGTGATTAATTTCATCCCACAAATGCAGGTTGTTAGATGGGGTCGATCTGTTTATGCCAATATTCAGAAGTTCATCCAGTTTCAACTCACCGTAAACGTTGCAGCTCTTATAATAAATGTTGTGGCTGCATTTGCCTCTGGCGATGTGCCATTAAATGCAGTGCAGGTCTGTCCCTCTCTCTACCTGCCTCCCTCTTTGTCTATCTCTTTTTATCTGCAATGTACGTAAAATGGAGTAGTTGACTCTCTAATTTTTTTTGTACAGCTTCTTTGGGTCAATCTTATTATGGACACTCTTGGAGCACTTGCACTAGCCACTGAACCCCCAACAGATCACCTCATGCAGAGATCACCAGTTGGTCGAAGGTAATTAGATGTTGAAATTTTTGCTGATTGTCGAATTTCTCCCATTGTTGTTCCTATGAAGTAGTTTATTCTGTTTTATTTGCATAGTGGACAAAAAATCTTGGATTGGATAATATTTACCAAATTTTCTATAATATTGTGGAGATTTAGTGTTGAGGTATGTTTCATTACTTGCATCTGCTGGGTTGTCTGTATTACAAATCAGAATGTGATAGGACACACCTTTTTTGTTTCATCCAATGTACTCCTTTATTTTTCCCTTTTTGTGATATCCTCTGAATGCATTCATGGTTACAACTTATATGTTCGGTTTTTTTTTTCACAGTGAGCCTCTTATAACAAATATCATGTGGAGGAATCTATTAGTACAAGTAAGTTACATTTTTATGATGATGCCAAAGCATAATGTTTTTAATTTTTTTTTCTTTGAAATGATTGTCATTGGTGCTTGCAAAAATTCCAGGCCTTGTATCAAGTGGTGGTCCTCCTCACACTCAATTTCCAAGGTATAAGGATCCTGCAACTGCAACATCAGCCCAAGGAACATGCAATCAAAGTGAAGAACACATTGATATTCAACGCATTTGTTTTTTGTCAGGTAATCCAAATGAAAACATGTCCTCCCTCCATCCGAAAATGGATGACCGACAAATTTGAAAAAAAAATCGGTCATTCATTTTGGGACGGAGGTAGTCGTTCTCTAGGATATGGCTGTGATTATAAGACAAATTATAGATAAACTTTCAGCTTTGCTCATCTCTGTTATTTCTGTCAATTAAAGGTATTCAATGAATTCAATGCTCGAAAGCCCGACGAATTCAATGTTCTACGTGGGGTCACGAAAAACCGTCTCTTTATGGGAATTGTAGGCTTCACGGTGGTGCTACAGGTGATTTTTACTTCTTCATGTTGTCACTTGTGTGCTCGACTACGCTTCAATATAAGTTGCTTGACTAACATTTTGGATAACAGGTAGCTATGATTTTTTTTCTTGGGAAGTTCGTTTCAACAGTTAGACTCAGTTGGCAGTTATGGCTTGTTTCTGTTGTTATCGGTATACTCAGGTTAGTTCCGGTTTCTTATTGTTCTATCTAGATTCCTCGAACATGAAAAATTATTTATATTACTTCATACTTAAATCCAGCCTGTTTACTTCATCCCATGAGAGGGATAAAGTGAAGATTAAAATTTCATGAAATTGGTACTAATTTGCAGTGACTTTTTTGAGTGAAATATCGAATAAAAAGAGATGATTTGAATTGAATGAGTTCATTATCTTTTATCTTCAATATTAATAGACCTTAGGGTTTCTTGGTTACATAGGAGCATGACAACATGTTGAGTTTCACTATTGCAAGAGACCAGTAAATGTTTTTTCTTTTTTCTAATTTTTTCTTTATCTAAACTTATAACAGTTGGCCATTAGCCGTGCTTGGGAAATTGATACCCGTTCCAGAGAAGCCATATGGTCACTACCTTGCCTGCTGGAAATCGCGTCAAAGAAAATCATCCAAAGGTAAAAAGAGTCGAAAGTTTCTTGAAAAAAGTGGTAATTATTTACATCATTAAAACTATATTTTCTTCTTTTCATAGGCTCATCGAAGGGAAAAGATGATGAGGTGGCCATTGACTAGGGTCCACCATGGAGTACAGTACATGTTTTCAGGGATCTGGTGTTTTTTCTGCGCTTTCTCGTTCAATGGGAGGTTACATACCAACTGACTGTAAACATATACACAGAGGATGGATATACAGTTAAAATTTTTAACGGAAAACTTACTGTAGGTTTGAAGTTCTTAAAGGTGGTTTTTGAGTGGATGTAAAGATTTTCTTTTCTCGCTGGCAAATTCTTGAATGAATGTAAAAATGCCAATCTTTTTACTGGTTTTTTGATTGGCAAATTATTGGTATTTGCGAGCTATATGTAGAAAGATGAGCATATGCTCAAGTTTCTGATCCCGAGTGGATTTTCCGAGTTTCTATTCAACAATTACATGAGCAAGTGTTCAAGTTTCTGTAATCAGCTCTGGACCCGAGCTTCTCCGAGATACAGATACTGAACGCCGTGTGCTAATAATGGTAAAATTGAAACTCATTCGAAATTATGAAAACGGAGTATGCCCTTGACTCGACTCGGACATTGTAATTGTCTTACTTCTGCAGATTATGCTTCTAGCATTATTATTGATAGATGCATTTACTATCTAACACACACAAACACACCACAAAAAGCATAGGCAATTTACAACAACAAAGCCTTAATTTCAAAATGATTTGGGATCTGTTGACATGAGTTAACAATAAAAAAAAAAAAAGAAAAAAAACTCTTTTTAATTGCTTCAGTTAAGAAGATTGTCATGGAGTAGGCAGTGGAAATGGTGCATGGCCTTCTCAACTGCCGGAGCATACCTTCCACAGCAGTACGCCGGAGACTCGAGCCCCTTCTGAACTGATTCACATAACATAATATCCTCCATCTATACAAAATACGTCTACTGTCAGAACATTCTGTAAAAAAGGGCAATAAAAAAGGGCAAACCCCGGTGCGCCAAGCGGGGGTTGGGAGAGGGAACCATTTACGAAACTGAATTTCAATAATATTGGCGTCTTTATGCTATTTGTACCTGTACTTGCTTACTGTCTTTCAAACTTTTCTCCACAAAAGCTTCATCATCCTGATACAAATTTAATTAGGCGTGATATTTATTCGCATTTAAGCACTAAAAATGATTGCAAAGAAAGGCTACCTTAAACGAAGCTTCAAGAAAGTAATCGAAGATAACTTTGCATTTACGAGGTCCCAATGGGATTACGAGATTGGTGTCCATCCAAGGTCCATACCTGAGAAAATGCGGGAAAAATTCATCCACAAAAATAAATAATAATTATACGGAAGAAGAGAGAGAGAGAGAGAATAACAGTATAAATGAAGAGCGTAAACAAGGAACACAATGAAGAACTAACCTATTTATCATGAAATTAGGATATACAAAAGCATAAACCGGTTTGGATCCAATCCTGTCAAAATCTTCTTGACATGTGGCTTGACCATCACAACTTTGGATGGATACCTTCTCATATATCTGTTTCATCAAGTTCAGTGAAGTACAAATCATAACTAGTAGTCAAAGAATATGATATCAAGATGAGAGAGAGAGAGAGAGAGAGAGAGAGAGAGAGAGAGAGAGAGAGAGAGAGAGAGAGAGAGAGAGAGAGAGAGAGTAATACTGTGGTAGAATAGGTCTGAAGCTTAAGACCAGCTGCGAGATCTTTATGTGCATATGGTACATGATAACCACCATCCAAGTAATTATCACAATAAACCTGCAGAACAATTGGCATCCCGGGTATTAAAAATTACCGCTCCATCATAGGGGAAACAAACAAAAATTCGACTATGAAGATGACCGTACCTTCCAATTACAGTTGATGATATA
Organism: Adenophora triphylla var. japonica; assembly: GCA_022495995.1. Taxonomy (NCBI): domain Eukaryota; kingdom Viridiplantae; phylum Streptophyta; class Magnoliopsida; order Asterales; family Campanulaceae; genus Adenophora; species Adenophora triphylla. The sequence continues at coordinate 113,305 of JAFEMH010003766.1, forward strand.
TTCATGTCTGCAGACGTAACTAAGAGAAGAATCAATACCACTGGTACTCAGTATCTTAGATGAGCTACCCAGCCATTCATTGCCAACATCTTTTTCAGATTCATGTTCTAGTGAAACCTCTTTTTCCAGATTCAGAAGAATAAATGGTCCCCAAACTGCTACTCTCAGAGGAACAAGTCCAAAATCCTACCGTTGCAGCAACCAAATATTTGATTTCTACTTCAAAAAACAAACATACACCACACAGTATATTATTCAAAATTAAGGGTTATTTGAAAAGCTATACTGCATACATTAACATTGAAGTTCTTGATTCCGGTTATTCTTGTTGCCTTGAGAAGTGCTCCATCCAACCCGTACGTCCAACCCTGCAAAAGATCAGATACATTGACGAACATAAATACACCCTCCATCCCAATGTTATGGTTACTAAATCTGAATGCGTGGAGATTAAGGAAAAAGTAAGTGTTGTGAGTATGAAAAGTCAGTATGAGAGAGAAAGTGGGGTAGAGAGATTTTTGTTGTGAGTATGACAAGTGGGTCCCATCGGCTATTTCGGGTTAGTAACCAGATCATTGGGGCGCCCAAGAAGAGTATAAGTAACCAGAACAGTGGGACGGAGGGAGTATTTAAAATCCTTCACTCCTGACTGAAAGTTCAACACGCATATCATAACTCAGAGCTACAAATAGTAAGTTGAAGATAGCAATAAACCTGTCTAAGAATAACAAGAGTTTAGATTGACAATTCAATATTGAACTCACATGATATGGGCAAACAAAACAAGATCCTTCCCCGCTTCCAAATGCTAGTAGTGAAGCATGGTGCCTACATACATTGTGAAATGCACGTAATTCTCCATCACCATCCCGACAAACCACATATTCCACATTTCCTAATCTGCCATAACACCGAAAAAAACTCAGCATATCATGCTTATACATATAAGCCGAACGAACACACACACAATATTAAGATTCAAGAAGCAAAATTATAACACCGTAACATGATTCAAAAACATACCTGCCAGTAAAATAGCTATTAGCCTCCTTAATCTGTTCAGTATATCCTAAACATAAGCAATGAGAATCATGTTTGAAACCGTTCCAGCTGAACGGAGGAAATGCGATATCTAATACCCAATATTTACAACTCCCTCCGTATTCATTTGAATCTCCATTTTTGTTCTTGATCAAGAACATAGCTACCAGGAAGGTGGGACGCGGAACGGGACTTTAAAAATTTGGGTACGTTAGGGGTAGGATTAGTAGGTACGTCAGTTGGGAACTTGGTACGCTTTTATTGGGAACACAATAGTAATATATATATATTTAAAAAATTGTTGCATACACTCAAGCTTTAAACATACCCACCTTCAAAAGTGTTGTACAATTAATGGGTGTGTGTAAATATAATGAGGATGGAAATTGCTGCCCGGTAGGTTTAATTTTGTATGCAGAGTCTCATTCAAATACACTCGGCATCGTTCGCTCTCCCCGATCCATGGAAACCTTTCTTCATCTATATCCACGACTCTTTCTCCAAAGTCCAAATTCTCCTCACTTCCCCTCTCCTTAGCCGAAAAAGGACCAAGACGGTATTCGAGTAACCGAAGACGCAACTGAAATATCAGATTCTACCTTCTTTTCTTAAAAAAAATCTGGGACAATGTTTTTTTGGGATTTGGATCGTGTTCCCGGGAGAACCGGGACGTAAATGACCCCCGACTCCGGGAGGACGAGGGGTAAGTAAAGTTCCCGGTAACTATGATCAAGAACAAAAATGGACATTATTTTGGGACGGAGTAGTAACTCCAAGGATCTAATAATTTTTCTCCATCACACAATGACACACACACTCTCAAAATCACATAAAAGAATAAAGATGGAGTGAAATACCAATAGCTTGCCAGCCAGAGTAGAATACCCGATTGAGTTCAAGAGAGTGAAAAGATTGATCAATGTACCAGGAGCTTGGTGGGGTTAGGGCTTCTTGAATTGGGATTCTCGGATTGAATTCCTTGATCAAAGATTGACCTGAAGAAGAATCAACCAAAGGATTGGGTTCACAAGAACTCAAGCATCTATGGACCGATCGTTGAGCTCGGTCCATACTTAACAAATTGGGGTTTGAATTTCCAAATCCCAATTTGTTCAAGAAATTGTTTTGGGAAATTTGATGAGACATGGGTTTCATCATCATCATCATCGTTGCCGCCATGGATGGATCTTGCTGGAATTTGTACTCAGTTTCTCTTCTTAACTCTTGAGCTCCAAAACAATGGCATTTCTTTATAACACATTTCGAGATGATTTTTTCTGGTGTAAATTTCAAAATAGACAAATAAATTAGTGTTCAACTATTCAATTCTTGCGTATTGGATGAGTACTCTAATTTTCTGGAATTGTTAATGGAGGTTTGGCTTTAATCCAACGACAAACAAACAGACTAAAACTCAACATATACGGATATTTGTTAATTACAGTAAGTTTTAAAAAATAATGCCCGTCCCCAAATCATATAAATATAAAAGCAAAACTATATCAAAGGCTGAAAATATATGCCAAAATGACAGGTTGTCACTTACGGCCCAGATTCAATTCGCCCCACTTTCCTTTAATACGCTGTTAATTAAATCACACCTATTCAACTTAAAAAAAAAAATGTATAATTAATTTCAATTCTCTATATAAAAATATCCGCAATAAAATACTCTTGAAAACCCAATTCCGTAATAATAGTAAGAGCTTGAAATTCTTTGTTTAAAGTCGGCAATTTTTTATCATTTGGAAGCAGGGTAAGAAAGACGGACTGCAATTTAACTACGTACTCAGGGCCCGCTATATTAAGGCCATTATCTTGGGCGTATTTAGTTTCCCAATTAATAATAAAAATAAATAAATTATTTTTTTATTAAAGCAAATTTAAAAAGACTAGCTCAAATTTGTTAATTTTTGCTCCTATAACTGTTCCCAAAATTGAGTCAATTTCAATTTCCTATATAAATCATGTAACCCTAGCAAGAGATTTAGAGTCGAATCTGCAATAATTTTCTGCTAAATTTTCGGAAATTTCACAAATTGTATGGAAATATATGGTTCATGAATAAGGAGAAGAATTTTCAATTATCAATCTAAATCTATTATTTCGGGCATAGAATATATTATATGTATGGCACCATATATTCTAGGAATATCTATTATTTTGGGCACCATATATTCTATGACAAACTGTGAACAAGGATTATTTTAGGGTGTCTTTGCATAGAGAGAGAATCGGTGAGAGAGAGAGAGAGAGCACGGCAGTGAGAAAAAAGAAGGAAGAAGAAGGAGGAAGAAAGCTCCATTGTTGTAGTTCAAGATTCAACCCAAGGTAAATCTCTATAGATTTTCTGCTTAATCCTTTTTGACCAATATAAGCAGTTTTTACAGTAGAATTTCTTGAGTAAATAATCAGTGTTCTTGGGTCGTCTTGAAACCAGTTAGTAGAAACTTATGGCAATGTTTTCTTGACGAACTAAATTTTTCTTTCCCGATATAAGTTGAGGTTCAATCTAAGATTTTAGGATCCCACTTCGGTTTACAAATGATAAGAGCACAGAGAACCAAAAACGGAACAAGGGCAAAATGTCATTCTTACATGTTCTTTAAAGTACGCAACCGCTCTCTCTGCACACATTTCCAAACTCTCTCCATTAGGTGGAGGTATGTCATAACTACGACGCCACTCATGAACTATGTTCAAGTGCGCACCTGGAGTAGTTAGTTGAGAGGTCGGAATGTCGACGGCGAGAGAGAGAGATCGGCCGTCGGTGGGAGACTTCAAGTCTACGCATACAACTGACCGGAGGGAGACTGGGTAAAAGGGGGGAAGGAGTAGTTAGTTGAGAGGTTGGAATTTTCTGAGTTAAATCCTCCTTATAAGTGTTTATATATGCTAGAACCGTTATAGCACATTAGCATGGTTCTACCATTAGGAGAGCCAGTAATAACTCATCAACAACACAAACAACTTGAACTGAATGTATCAAGGTTCTTAATCTGACACTTTAGTTTAAATCAAGTGTCAATCTAATCAAACTATTCAGAAAAGGATTGGAATAACAGAAAAAAAAACCCGACGATATTAAACTATGGTACCTTTTAGGATCAGTTGCACTCAAGCCTTTAGTACTCTATCTGTCCCATAATACTTTTTCTTTACCTATAATTTAGAATAATCTTAATACTCTCTCTGTCCCATAAAGCTTTTTCTTATAATGATATTTCTTTTTACTACTCCCTATTTCCCGTATTGTTTTTAAGCTATAATTTAGATTAGTTTTAATACTCTCTCTGTCCCATAATATTTTTGGTTATGATTATATTTGTTTTTAGTACTCTCTCTGTCCTACAATATTTTTTTTTGCTATAATTTAGATTAGTTTTAAATTCCTCTATCCCAAAAATTAATAAAAGAAATCATAAATCACTAATCAAACTATAGCTTCAAGGAAATATAAATCCAAGTATATATTATAAAGGTAAAATCTCAAGATTTTGTACAAAGGTAAAATCGAATTCTCATGAGAGGCCGGACATAATGAACAGGGTCTTCAAGATGAAGCTGAATCAGATGATTGCAGATTTCAAGGAGGGAATTCCATTTGGAAAATCGAAAGCGGGTAAGCAAATTTTAAATTTCAAGTTTTTGCATTGCATATAGTTTATATTATAAATGTTATTTTCTTTCTTACTCTTGATATGCATTGTTAAATAATCAAAGCATCTCATACCTTATCCTATACGTCTGTTAGAAAATTATAAATGCATTGTTTATTATAAAAAAATCATGTTGTATATTTTATACTCCTTCTATCCCATAATATGTTTTGGTCTATAAGTTAGATTAGTTTTAATACTCCCTCTGTTTCGTAATGTTTTTGCTTATGATTATAGTTCTTTTTAATACTCCGTCTGTCTTATAATGTTTTTTTTCTTATAATTTAGAATAATTTTAATACTCTATCTGTCCCATAATGCTTTTTCTAATGGTTATATTTCTTTTTAATACTCCCTCTGTCCAATATTGTTTTTTAAGCTATAATTTAGATTAGTTTTAATACTCTCTCTGTCCCATTTAAGATAAATTAAAATTAATATTGTTTTTCCTTTTTCAAGAATACTCTCTCCGTCTCAAAATCAATGTCCAATTTATTTATTTTTAAAGTTGCTCTTGATCAAGAGCAAAGTTTTTTTTAGGCATTCATTTTGGGACGGAAGGAGTAGTGTGTTAAGTTAATAGCGGATGATAAATAACACTCACCTTTGTGTAAGTTCGGGGAAAAGGTCCTTCAAAGCATCAAGGCCGCTATCCCACCTTGATTGGGTCAAATAGATTGCGGTGTCTTTGTCGAAACCAAGCTTCCTCAAAAACAGTGCAATCTCACGGGGACCGTAACGGGTTTTGAAGCTGCTACCATCATTTCCTTGGCAACCCTTCTTCTCCAACATATCAATCCTCAAGTCCACTGCTATGAACGCCCGTCCGACTGCGACTTAATGTTACGAGCCGCTCAACCATCGAATCAACCACATTCGAACATCCGATTGTAGCTCTAGACGCCAAACATTCCCAAGCATGCAACCAAGTTTACATTGTTACCACTCTTTCTCATGTTTCTTGAAGGGAAGTACATTGCCGGCCTTATGTTTCCCTTCTCTCTAAATACGGGTTCAATCTTTTCTCGCAATGTGATCTTCGTAACCCGATTAGGAACCCTCAGATCGCAAGATTTTTCGCTGATATTTTAGGTGGGGATTTTACTACTTTGACCACCCCTTCCATGCTGCTTACAAACTTTTCAATGTCATAAATATCTTCAAAGTTCCTGAAAAATGTGAAACATAAACTTGAAGGTCGCAGTTTTATATTGAAATTTAAAACTTGAGATGCAAGCAGTAAATGATGCAACTTGAAACACCTCACATCTAGATTGTAAGGTAATAAATAAATATCACTTCAACGACTAGCTGCTCCTTTGTTTAAGATTAATCGCTCAAGATCTGATAGTTGTCCAGCGTGAAAAGAAGCATGATAGTTGTCCCATTTAAGATAAATTAAAATTGATATCCAAGGAACTACAATACTAAGCCAACTATCGGATCATGATAAATTAAATGCTAATAAATGTACCGGTGATAGCTCATTCTACGTAATTCGTTTATTGTAATATTTATTATTTTAATCGATAAATGGATAAGTAAATATCATAGTCCGAATAAACACTCTATTTATTTATATTGCTTATAATCACATTACCATGATATTTTTGTTATTCATGTAGTTGTATATACGGTGGAGTTTCAGAAGAGAGGTCTTCCTCATGCTCACATTCTTTTGTTCTTCGATCGAAAATATCAGTCTCTTATAGCTGGGGATATTGATAAGTGGATTTGTGCTGAAATTCCTGATAAAACCAAGTATCCAAGATTATACAAGGCTGTGGTTGAGTACATGTTGCATGGTCCTTGCGGTCCTTTTAATTATGAGTCTACATGCATGGCTGGGAGTAAGTGCACGAAGAAGTATCCAAAACCGTTAAATGAGTCTACATTTGTGGATGAAAATGGGTATCAGGTATATCGACGTAGGGATAATGGTGCGACTATTGAGAAGAATGGAAACGTATTAAATAATGGTTGGATTGTCCCATATAGCATATATCTTTTGCTAAGGTATGAGGCACACATAAATGTTGAGTATTGTAATCAGAGCAAAACAATTAAATATTTGTTCAAGTATATTAATAAGGGAAGCGATAGAGTGTGTCTTGGTGTTGAAACGGATGAGGTGAAAAGGCAAATAGATTGTCGGTATGTATCTGCCTGTGAGGCTATGTGGCGTATTTTTGGATTCGAGCTCCACTATCGTACGCCTCATGTTGAGCGGCTGGCTTTTCATTTGGAGGGTGATCATTGTATTCCTTTTAGGGATGGTGACTTTCTCCCTGATGTTATGAATAAAGCTACGGTTAAGGAATCTCAATTCATGAGTTGGTTTGATTATAATAAAGAGCATCCAGAGGCTCGGAAGTATAAATATGCAGAATTTACTCAACATCATGTCTGGGATAAAAGTAAACGTGAATGGCGTCGTAGAAAAGACAAGCGTATTGCAATTGGGCGTATTTACCATGTACCTATGAATTGTGGTGAACTTTATTATCTCAGGCTTATGTTGAATCATGTCACTGGTCCTACTTGCTACGAGGGTTTGAGAACTGTGAACAAGGTTGTCTATCCAGATTTCAAATCCGCGTGTTATGCTCTTGGGTTATTGGATGATGACAAGGAATATGTTGATGGGATAATTGAGGCGAGTCACTGGCAGTTTCCTGATGGTCTTCGAAGGCTCTTTGTTATTTTACTTCTCTCTAACAGTATGTCGATGCCTAATGAGGTGTGGGAGAAGACATGGCACTTACTTGCCGATGATATTGAGGACAAATATCAGAAAATGCACGACAAACCTGGTATTTGAATTAATATTTAATTTATTGATTTCGCATATTATTTAGATTAGTTTTAATACTCCCTTTGTTCCATAATGTTTTCGATTATGGTTATATTTCTTTTTAATAATCCGTTTGTCCTATAATGTTTTTTTACCTATAATTTAGAATAATTTTAATACTCTCTCTGTCCCATAATGCTTTTTTTTATGGTTATATTTTTTTTTAATACTCCATTTGTCCCATATTGTTTTTAAGCTATAATTTAGATTAGTTTTAATACTCTCTCTGTCCCATAATATTTTTGGATATGATTATATTTCTTTTTAATACTCTCTCTGTCCTACCATATTTTTTTGAGTTATAATTTAGATTAGTTTTAACTCCCTCTGTCCCAAAAATTAATTGAAGAAAATCATAAATCACTAATCAAATTATAGCTTCAAGGAAATATAAATCCATGTATAGCTTCAAAGTAAACATCTGGAACATCAACAAAATCATAACATAATATCATAAATCACTTATCTATATCTATTAACTCCTTAGTAACTATATTTATAAAGTAATTTTAGTATATTAATTTTTACTTATAATTGGCATAATTTTACTTATATATTTAAATTATTTTGTATAACTGCAGGACATAAGCTTCGTGAGGAACAAATCAAGAATATTGCTTTGGTGGAGATAGAAAAGTTCTTTGAAAACGAATAGTAGCCGCCTTGATAAATTTGGGGACATGCCTAAACCATTATACGGTGACATTGAAGATGTTGAAAATATGCTTATTTTAGAGGAGACATCTTATGATATTGATGAGATGAAAGCCGAGCATTCCGTGTTATTTCCACAACCGACAGTAGAGCAAAAGGGTGTTTACGATAAAATTATTTCATTGTTGATAGGGGAGATGGTGGTGTATTTTTCTTATATGGTTATGGAGGTACCGGTAAAACATTCTTATGGAGGACTTTGTGTTACGCCTTAAGAAGCGGGGAAATTGTTCTTCCAAAAGTAGCTTCCAAATGGAATTGCTTCTTTGCTACTTCCTAAGGGTAGGGCGCACATTCGAGTTTGGCATCCCTATACAGGTCGATGAGAGTTCAACTTGCGATAAATTAAGGCCTGGTACATATGAGACAGACTTCTACAAAAACAAAGCTAATTATTTGGGATGAAGCTCCAATGGCGCATAGACATTGTTTTGAGGCCGTCAATCGTAGTTTACGGGATGTCTTACGTTCAACAAATGGCGAGATGCTACAAAATCCGTTTGGTGGTGTGGTTGTTGTACTTGGAGGTGACTTTAGGCGAGATTCTACCGAGTTGTTCCTAAAGGTAACGGGCATGATATTGTTCATGCCTCAATTTGTTCGTCTTATCTTTGGAGTTATTGTGAGGTACTAAGGTTGACTCAAAACATGAGATTGCTAATCATTATTTATTCATTATTAATGTGGTTACGTGTTCTTGATTCGTTATAATTAATTAAATTGCATCAAACTTAATGTAGGTTGGTTCTTCCGATCGGGCCGAGGAGATAAGAGACTTTACTCAATGGATATTATCGGTTGGAGACGGTGTTCTTTGGGGAAGATAATGACGGAGAGGTTGATATTAGTTTACCCCAGGAAATATTGGTTCGAGATTCTTCAAATCCTATTCCAAAAATCGTTGAATGCATATATCCACGACTTATTACGAAACAAGGATGTCGAAGGATTTTTCCATAGTCGAGCTCTTGCTCCAACTAACGATACGGTTGGTAGTATTAATGATTATGTTATGTCACTATTTCCTGGAGAGGAGAAGATATACTTGAGTTCGATGCGATATGTGTAGAAGAGGAGGATGACACGGGGAATGAAGATGTTTTCTCACCGTAATTTTTAAATATGATCAAATGTTCGGATTGCCGAACCATATTCTTAAGTGAAGGTTGGATGTATAGTTATGCTCTTGAAAAATCTCAACCAGGCCTTAGATTTATGCAATGGCACCAGATTAATTGTTACGCGATTAGGTAATCATTACTAAATATAAATTCTAAATTGTGTAAAATGTAAAACTAATTTCTTCAACATGTATAGGTAAGCACGTTGTTGTAGGGAAGATGCTTTCGGGAAGAATGCGGGAATGGAAGTGACAATACCTAGAATGGTAATGTCTCCTTCGGATTTGTCCAAATTTCCGATCGAGATTCAAGCGAAGACAATTTCCACTTTCCGTGTCTTTTGCTATGACAATAAATAAGAGCCAGGGCAATCACTCTCTCATGTTGGTTTATATCTTCCAACACCGGTTTTCGATCATGGCCGGTTGTATGTTGCATTATCTAGAGTTACTAGCAAAAATGGTCTTAAAGTTATTATAGGTGATTCGGACGATGCATCGGACGACAAGACGCCGAATGTGGTGTATAAGGAAATATTTGACAGTTTGTGATTTTCGGGTATTCGTAGTATTTTCAAAAACACTTTTATTGTATTTTGTCTTAGTTTTTCTTTTTATTTTTCGCTATTTTTAAATTTTATTGGGATGCGAGAGAATATTTGACACTTAGACACACACGTTTAAGTACACTCTTTTGTACTCATCTCTCTCATATTCAACAATATAACTAAATTTTGGATATAGGGACCATATCCGAATCATGGCAAAGGGCACATCGACACACAACTTCTCCAACAACATGCTGTTCCTCTACACCAAACCTGTTTGATCTGCATGGATTGCAGAAAATCTTAAGAGAAAATAAACTTCGGGGAACCTTTTCATGAGAAGCTGTATAAAGCTTACCTCTCGAAGAAAACCTCCATTGCTTGAAAGAGTTTTACTTTGTTTAACCTAGCCTCCATTGCTTGAAAGAGTTTTACTTTGTTCAACATTCCGAGTTTAATCATTTATGCTTTGGTAAAGTAGCATGAATGTGGCACTTAGCTTGCTTACTTTGTGTGACGGATAACGGTAAAACTGAGCCGAATATTGGAATGGATATTAAATTAAATTTTCTCGAGATTCAAGCATCATTTTGTGAATTATTTTTCCTGCATATTATTTTTGTCGTATTTATGGATCTTAAATCAAGTCCTTAAAATTTATGCTCGGATTTTGGATTATTACCATGTCGAGATATGAAGTTCAAACTAAGAGTTTGTATTTTCCTTTTATATCTCTTTTCTCAAAAAACAACGGTAAAAATGAGAACGGGAGATGGAAGGAGAAACTTACATCGGAAGCAAGGACTAACAAAGCATTAACTATCTCAAATCAATTAGCCTTTCAAATTTCAATCAACAAACCAAACTTCAAACTTCAAATCAACGAAGAACACATAATCGATCCATTGATAAATAACAGTAGAAATGAAATCGAAATTGGGAAAGCAAAGTGAAATTACCGTACTTACCTTCTTTAGCGAAGCCTTCTCCACTAGCTTCTTCACGAACATTTTCACCGATTAATCGGAATCAAAAGGCAGCCGTCCTCGATTGTCGTGCGGCGATCTCAAAATTTGAACTCGTGTGTTAGCGGCGGAACGGGGGCTTGGCCGAGATGGAGACGTCGAGGGTTGGCGTGAGGAATCCATGGATTCCGTCTAGAGAGAGAGAGAGTCTAGAGAGAGAGAGTGTGTGGCCTTTAGAGAGGGAGTTAGGACGAGGGGAGGGAGGGGTAAAATTGGTATTTAAAAATCATATTTGACCGAGTCAAATGAGTTTTGGGTTTACACGGTATTTTGATGCGAGCTTTTTAATGAGTTTGGAATTTTGAATCTGGGTTAGATTTTTATGGGATAAGATACGGGCGAGAGGGTTAGGAAGGAATTAATCCATGAAAAAATTAACTTTTGATTTTTTGATTGAATGGTTAGTGTCCGATTGTAGTTAACGGGTTTTTTTTTTTTTTTTTTGATTTTTGTAGTTAACTTTAAAATATGCCTTTTAACAAGAAAATCGTTATTATTCACCAAAATAAATTTTCAATCTGGACATGTTAATAGTAATTTTTTAATATATTATATTTTTTTATTAAAAAATGTATCTTATTATTAATACTTACTCCCTCCGTCCCGTCTCACTAGATACTAAGGAGGTGGGCACGATAACTAAGAAAAAGCAAGAGAGAGAAAAAATATTGTGAGTATAAAAGGTAAAGTAGGAGAGTGAGTGAGTGGGAATAATAGTGATTTGATTGGTGTTGTGTGAGTAAAAACTTACCATTTTGGACAGTATCAAGTGAGGTGGGACGGCCCGAAATGGAAATTAGTATCAAGTGAGGTGGGACGGAGGGAGTATTTATGAAAGAGAAAAAAAAGTGTTCAGAACGAAAGGAGTATTTTTAGAAGGGTAAATATGCCATTGTAATATTTTGTTACGCTTAAATTAGCGTTTTGATTTGATACACCATACACATTTTAAAAGAAAATGTTTCGTTTCAAAAGCTCCTTTTATAAACTGTTTCGTCTTAAAAATCTCCTTTTTATAAACTGTGTATCAGACGGGGCCTTCATGGGAACGCAGTATTTCACGTTATACGGACTTCGGACGTGATCGCAATTCCTTTCCCCAAACATTCTTTCGCGTCGACTTTCGGGTTGAACGTTCGTTTACCCACTTTCACCGCAATCCCAAACGTGGCCTTATTCTACTCTCATCAATAATTAGCAAATAATCAAAACATATTTTGTATGCCATTTAACTTGGTTCAAGCAATTCCATATCCCCGTCGGGTACCGACGGGTTGGTGACTAGTCATATAAATATAAAAGCAAAACTATATCAAAGGCTGAAAATATATGCCAAAATGACAGGTTGTCACCAACGGCCCAGATTCAATTCGCCCCACTTTCCTTTAATACGCTGTTAATTAAATCACACCTATTCAACTTAAAAAAAAAATGTATAATTAATTTCAATTCCCTATATAAAAATATCCGCAATAAAATACTCTTGAAAACCCAATTCCGTAATAATAGTAAGAGCTTGAAATTCTTTGTTTAAAGTCGGCAATTTTTTATCATTTGGAAGCAGGGTAAGAAAGACGGACTGCAATTTAACTACGTACTCAGGGCCCGCTATATTAAGGCCATTATCTTGGGCGTATTTAGTTTCCCAATTAATAATAAAAATAAATAAATTATTTTTTTATTAAAGCAAATTTAAAAAGACTAGCTCAAATTTGTTAATTTTTGCTCCTATAACTGTTCCCAAAATTGAGTCAATTTCAATTCCCTATATAAATCATGTAACCCTAGCAAGAGATTTAGAGTCGAATCAATAATTTTCTGCTAAATTTCCGGAAATTTCACAAATTGTATGGAAATATATGGTTCATGAATAAGGAGAAGAATTTTCAATTATCAATCTAAATCTATTATTTCGGGCATAGAATATATTATATGTATGGCACCATATATTCTAGGAATATCTATTATTTTGGGCACCATATATTCTATGACAAACTGTGAACAAGGATTATTTTAGGGTGTCTTTGCATAGAGAGAGAATCGGTGAGAGAGAGAGAGAGAGAGCACGGCGGTGAGAAAAAGAAGTAAGAAGAAGGAGGAAGAAAGCTCCATTGTTGTAGTTCAAGATTCAACCCAAGGTAAATCTCTATAGATTTTCTGCTTAATCCTTTTTGACCAATATAAGCAGTTTTTACAGTAGAATTTCTTGAGTAAATAATCAGTGTTCTTGGGTCGTCTTGAAACCAGTTAGTAGAAACTTATGGCAATGTTTTCTTGACAAACTAAATTTTTCTTTCCCGATATAAGTTGAGGTTCAATCTAAGATTTTAGGATCCCACAGTCAGTTTACAAATGATAAGAGCACAGAGAACCAAAAACGGAACAAGGGCAAAATGTCATTCTTACATGTTCTTTAAAGTACGCAACCGCTCTCTCTGCACACATTTCCAAACTCTCTCCATTAGGTGGAGGTATGTCATAACTACGACGCCACTCATGAACTATGTTCAAGTGCGCACCTGGAGTAGTTAGTTGAGAGGTCGGAATGTCGACGGCGAGAGAGAGAGATCGGCCGTCGGTGGGAGACTTCAAGTCTACGCATACAACTGACCGGAGGGAGACTGGGTAAAAGGGGGGAAGGAGTAGTTAGTTGAGAGGTTGGAATTTTCTGAGTTAAATCCTCCTTATAAGTGTTTATATATGCTAGAACCGTTATAGCACATTAGCATGGTTCTACCATTAGGAGAGCCAGTAATAACTCATCAACAACACAAACAACTTGAACTGAATGTATCAAGGTTCTTAATCTGACACTTTAGTTTAATCAAGTGTCAATCTAATCAAACTATTCAGAAAAGGATTGGAATAACAGAAAAAAAAACCCGACGATATTAAACTATGGTACCTTTTAGGATCAGTTGCACCTGAAGCCTTTAGTACTCTATCTGTCCCATAATACTTTTTCTTTACCTATAATTTAGAATAATCTTAATACTCTCTCTGTCCCATAAAGCTTTTTCTTATAATGATATTTCTTTCTACTACTCCCTATTTCCCGTATTGTTTTTAAGCTATAATTTAGATTAGTTTTAATACTCTCTCTGTCCCATAATATTTTTGGTTATGATTATATTTGTTTTTAGTACTCTCTCTGTCCTACAATATTTTTTTTTGCTATAATTTAGATTAGTTTTAAATTCCTCTATCCCAAAAATTAATAAAAGAAATCATAAATCACTAATCAAACTATAGCTTCAAGGAAATATAAATCCAAGTATATATTATAAAGGTAAAATCTCAAGATTTTGTACAAAGGTAAAATCGAATTCTCATGAGAGGCCGGACATAATGAACAGGGTCTTCAAGATGAAGCTGAATCAGATGATTGCAGATTTCAAGGAGGGAATTCCATTTGGAAAACCGAAAGCGGGTAAGCAAATTTTAAATTTCAAGTTTTTGCATTGCATATAGTTTATATTATAAATGTTATTTTCTTTCTTACTCTTGATATGCATTGTTAAATAATCAAAGCATCTCATACCTTATCCTATACGTCTGTTAGAAAATTATAAATGCATTGTTTATTATAAAAAAATCATGTTGTATATTTTATACTCCTTCTATCCCATAATATGTTTTGATCTATAAGTTAGATTAGTTTTAATACTCCCTCTGTTTCGTAATGTTTTTGCTTATGATTATAGTTCTTTTTAATACTCCGTCTGTCTTATAATGTTTTTTTTCTTATAATTTAGAATAATTTTAATACTCTATCTGTCCCATAATGCTTTTTCTAATGGTTATATTTCTTTTTAATACTCCCTCTGTCCAATATTGTTTTTTAAGCTATAATTTAGATTAGTTTTAATACTCTCTCTGTCCCATTTAAGATAAATTAAAATTAATATTGTTTTTCCTTTTTCAAGAATACTCTCTCCGTCTCAAAATCAATGTCCAATTTATTTATTTTTAAAGTTGCTCTTGATCAAGAGCAAAGTTTTTTTTTAGGCATTCATTTTGGGACGGAAGGAGTAGTGTGTTAAGTTAATAGCAGGATGATAAATAACACTCACCTTTGTGTAAGTTACGGGGAAAAGGTCCTTCAAAGCATCAAGGCTTGCTATCCCACCTTGATTGGGTCAAATAGATTGCGGTGTCTTTGTCGAAACCAAGCTTCCTCAAAAACGAGTGCAATCTCACGGGGACCGTAACGGGTTTTGAAGCTGCTACCATCATTTCCTTGGCAACCCTTCTTCTCCAACATATCAATCCTCAAGTCCACTGCTATGAACTGCCTGTCCGACTCTGCGACTTAATGTTACGAGCCGCTCAACCATCGAATCAACCACATTACTGAACATCGGTGTAGCTCTAGGCGCGAAACATTCCCAAGCATGCAACCAAGTTTACATTGTTACCACTCTTTCTCATGTTTCTGAAGGGAAGTACATTGCCAGCCTTATGTTTCCCTTCTCTCTAAATACGGGTTCAATCTTTTACGCAATGTGATCTTACGTAACCCGATTAGGAACCCTCGGGGTGCAAGATTTTTCGTGATATTTTAGGTGGGGATTTTACTACTTTGACCACCCCTTCCATGCCTTACAAACTTTTCAATGTCATAAATATCTTCAAAGTTCCTGAAAAATGTGAAACATAAACTTGAAGGTCGCAGTTTTATATTGAAATTTAAAACTTGAGATGCAAGCAGTAAATGATGCAACTTGAAACACCTCACATCTAGATTGTAAGGTAATAAATAAATATCACTTCAACGACTAATTTGCTCCTTTGTTTAAGATTAATCGCTCAAGATCTGATAGTTGTCCAGCGTGAAAAGAAGCATGATAGTTGTCCCATTTAAGATAAATTAAAATTGATATCCAAGGAACTACAATACTAAGCCAACTATCGGATCATGATAAATTAAATGCTAATAAATGTACCGGTGATAGCTCATTCTACGTAATTCGTTTATTGTAATATTTATTATTTTAATCGGTAAATGGATAAGTAAATATCATAGTCCGAATAAACACTCTATTTATTTATATTGCTTATAATCACATTACCATGATATTTTTGTTATTCATGTAGTTGTATATACGGTGGAGTTTCAGAAGAGAGGTCTTCCTCATGCTCACATTCTTTTGTTCTTCGATCGAAAATATCGAGTCTCTTATAGTGGGGATATTGATAAGTGGATTTGTCTTTGAAATTCCTGATAAAACCAAGTATCCAAGATTATACAAGGCGTGTGGTTGAGTACATGTTGCATGGTCCTTGCGGTCCTTTTAATTATGAGTCTACATGCATGGTGGGAGTAAGTGCACGAAGAAGTATCCAAAACCGTTAAATGAGTCTACCTTTGTGGATGAAAATGGGTATCAGGTATATCGACGTAGGGATAATGGTGCGACTATTGAGAAGAATGGAAACGTATTAAATAATGGTTGGATTGTCCCATATAGCATATATCTTTTGCTAAGGTATGAGGCACACATAAATGTTGAGTATTGTAATCAGAGCAAAACAATTAAATATTTGTTCAAGTATATTAATAAGGGAAGCGATAGAGTGTGTCTTGGTGTTGAAACGGATGAGGTGAAAAGGCAAATAGATTGTCGGTATGTATGCACTTTGTGAGGCTATGTGGCGTATTTTGGATTCGAGCTCCACTATCGTACGCCTCTGTTGAGCGGGCGCTTTTCATTTGGAGGGTGATCATTGTATTCCTTTTAGGGATGGTGACTTTCTCCACGATGTTATGAATAAAGCTACGGTTAAGGAATCTCAATTCATGAGTTGGTTTGATTATAATAAAGAGCATCCAGAGGCTCGGAAGTATAAATATGCGAGAATTTACTCAACATCATGTATGCAGGATAAAAGTAAACGTGAATGGCGTCGTAGAAAAGACAAGCGTATTGCAATTGGGCGTATTTACCATGTACCTATGAATTGTGGTGAACTTTATTATCTCAGGCTTATGTTGAATCATGTCACTGGTCCTACTTGCTACGAGGGTTTGAGAACTGTGAACAAGGTTGTCTATCCAGATTTCAAATCCGCGTGTTATGCTCTTGGGTTATTGGATGATGACAAGGAATATGTTGATGGGATAATTGAGGCGAGTCCTTTGGCGGTTTCTGATGGTCTTCGAAGGCTCTTTGTTATTTTACTTCTCTCTAACAGTATGTCGATGCCTAATGAGGTGTGGGAGAAGACATGGCACTTACTTGCCGATGATATTGAGGACAAATATCAGAAAATGCACGACAAACCTGGTATTTGAATTAATATTTAATTTATTGATTTCGCATATTATTTAGATTAGTTTTAATACTCCCTTTGTTCCATAATGTTTTCGATTATGGTTATATTTCTTTTTAATAATCCGTTTGTCCTATAATGTTTTTTTACCTATAATTTAGAATAATTTTAATACTCTCTCTGTCCCATAATGCTTTTTTTTATGGTTATATTTTTTTTTAATACTCCATTTGTCCCATATTGTTTTTAAGCTATAATTTAGATTAGTTTTAATACTCTCTCTGTCCCATAATATTTTTGGATATGATTATATTTCTTTTTAATACTCTCTCTGTCCTACCATATTTTTTTGAGTTATAATTTAGATTAGTTTTAACTCCCTCTGTCCCAAAAATTAATTGAAGAAAATCATAAATCACTAATCAAATTATAGCTTCAAGGAAATATAAATCCATGTATAGCTTCAAAGTAAACATCTGGAACATCAACAAAATCATAACATAATATCATAAATCACTTATCTATATCTATTAACTCCTTAGTAACTATATTTATAAAGTAATTTTTGTATATTAATTTTTACTTATAATTGGCATAATTTTACTTATATATTTAAATTATTTTGTATAACTGCAGGACATAAGCCGTGAGGAACAAATCAAGAATATTGCTTTGGTGGAGATAGAAAAGTTCTTTGAAACAGAATAGTAGTTGCCTTGATAAATTTGGGGACATGCCTAAACCATTATACGGTGACATTGAAGATGTTGAAAATATGCTTATTTTAGAGGAGACATCTTATGATATTGATGAGATGAAAGTGAGCATTCCGGGTTATTTCCACAACCTGACTACTCGAGCAAAAGGGTGTTTACGATAAAATTATTTCACTGTTGATAGGGGAGATGGTGGTGTATTTTTCTTATATGGTTATGGAGGTACCGGTAAAACATTCTTATGGAGGACTTTGTGTTACGCCTTAAGAAGCGGGAAATTGTTCTTCCGGTAGCTTCCGGTGGAATTGCTTCTTTGCTACTTCCTAAGGGTAGGACTGCACATTCAAGGTTTGGCATCCCTATACGGGTCGATGAGAGTTCAACTTGCGGTAAATTAAGGCACAGTACGAGATGAGACGGGACTTCTACAAAAAACAAAGCTAATTATTTGGGATGAAGCTCCAATGGCGCATAGACATTGTTTTGAGGCCGTCGATCGTAGTTTACGGGATGTCTTACGTTCAACAAATGGCGGATGCTCTGAAAATCCGTTTGGTGGTGTGGTTGTTGTACTTGGAGGTGACTTTAGGCGGATTCTACCGGTTGTTCCTAAAGGTAACGAGGCATGATATTGTTCATGCCTCAATTTGTTCGTCTTATCTTTGGAGTTATTGTGAGGTACTAAGGTTGACTCAAAACATGAGATTGCAGGTAATCATTATTTATTCATTATTAATGTGGTTACGTGTTCTTGATTCGTTATAATTAATTAAATTGCATCAAACTTAATGTAGGTTGGTTCTTCTGATCGGGCCGAGGAGATAAGAGACTTTACTCAATGGATATTATCGGTTGGAGACGGTGTTCTTTGGGGAAGATAATGACGGAGAGGTTGATATTAGTTTACCCCAGGAAATATTGGTTCGAGATTCTTCAAATCCTATTCCAAAAATCGTTGAATGCATATATCCTGACTTATTACGAAACAAGGATGTCGAAGGATTTTTCCATAGTCGAGCTGTCCTTGCTCCAACTAACGATACGGTTGGTAGTATTAATGATTATGTTATGTCACTATTTCCTGGAGAGGAGAAGATATACTTGAGTTCTGATGCGATATGTGTAGAAGAGGAGGATGACACGGGGAATGAAGATGTTTTCTCACCAGAATTTTTAAATATGATCAAATGTTCAGGATTGCCGAACCATATTCTTAAGCTGAAGGTTGGATGTATAGTTATGCTCTTGAGAAATCTCAACCAGGCCTTAGAATTATGCAATGGCACCAGATTAATTGTTACGCGATTAGGTAATCATTACTAAATATAAATTCTAAATTGTGTAAAATGTAAAACTAATTTCTTCAACATGTATAGGTAAGCACGTTGTTGTAGGGAAGATGCTTTCGGGGAAGAATGCGGGAATGGAAGTGACAATACCTAGAATGGTAATGTCTCCTTCGGATTTGTCCAAATTTCCGATCAGATTCAAGCGAAGACAATTTCCACTTTCCGTGTCTTTTGCTATGACAATAAATAAGAGCCGGGGGCAATCACTCTCTCATGTTGGTTTATATCTTCCAACACCGGTTTTCGATCATGGCCGGTTGTATGTTGCATTATCTAGAGTTACTAGCAAAAATGGTCTTAAAGTTATTATAGGTGATTCGGACGATGCATCGGACGACAGACGGCGAATGTGGTGTATAAGGAAATATTTGACAGCTTTGTGATTTTCGGGTATTCGTAGTATTTTCAAAAACACTTTTATTGTATTTTGTCTTAGTTTTTCTTTTTATTTTTCGCTATTTTTAAATTTTATTGGGATGCGAGAGAATATTTGACACTTAGACACACACGTTTAAGTACACTCTTTTGTACTCATCTCTCTCATATTCAACAATATAACTAAATTTTGGATATAGGGACCATATACGAATCATGGCAAAGGGCACATCGACACACAACTTCTCCAACAACATCTTTGTTCCTCTACACCAAATCTGTTTTGATCTGCATGGATTGCGAGAAAATCTTAAGAGAAAATAAACTTCGGGAACCTTTTCATGAGAAGCTGTATAAAGCTTACCTCTCGAAGAAAACCTCCATTGCTTGAAAGAGTTTTACTTTGTTTAACCTAGCCTCCATTGCTTGAAAAGAGTTTTACTTTGTTCAACATTAGAGTTTAATCATTTATCTTTGGTAAAGTAGCATGAATGTGGCACTTAGCTTGCTTACTTTGTGTGACGAGATAACGGTAAAACACGAGCGAGAATATTGGAATGGATATTAAATTAAATTTTACGAGATTCAAGCATCATTTTGTGAATTATTTTTCCTGCATATTGTTTTTGTCAGCAGCTATGGATCTTAAATCAAGTCCTTAAAATTTTTGCTCGGATTTTGGATTATTACCATGTCAAGATATGAAGTTCAAACTAAGAGTTTGTATTTTCCTTTTATATCTCTTTTCTCAAAAAACAACAGTAAAAATGAGAACAGGAGATGGAAGGAGAAACTTACATCAGAGCAAGGACTAACAAAGCATTAACTATCTCAAATCAATTAGCCTTTCAAATTTCAATCAACGAGACCAAACTTCAAACTTCAAATCAACGAAGAACACATAATCGATCCATTGATAAATAACGAGAGAAATGAAATCGAAATTGGGAAAGCAAAGTGAAATTACTGTACTTACCTTCTTTAGCGAAGCCTTCTCCACTAGCTTCTTCACGAACATTTTCACCGATTAATCGGAATCAAAAAGGCAGCCGTCCTCGATTGTCGTGCAGCGATCTCAAAATTTGAACTCTGTGTGTTAGCGGCGGAACGGGGGCTTGGCCGGAGATGGAGACGTCGAGGGTTGGCGTGAGGAATCCATGGATTCCGTCTAGAGAGAGAGAGAGTCTAGAGAGAGAGAGTGTGTGGCCTTTAGAGAGGGAGTTAGACAGGGAGGGAGGGGTAAAATTGGTATTTAAAAATCATATTTGACCGGAGTCAAATGAGTTTTGGGTTTACACGGTATTTTGATCCGAACTTTTTAATGAGTTTGGAATTTTGAATGCAGGTTAGATTTTTATGGGATAAGATGCAGGGGCGAGAGGGTTAGGAAGGAATTAATCCATGAAAAAATTAACTTTTGATTTTTTGATTTAATGGTTAGTGTCCGATTGTAGTTAACGGGTTTTTTTTTTTTTTTTTTTTGATTTTTGTAGTTAACTTTAAAATATGCCTTTTAACAAGAAAATCGTTATTATTCACCAAAATAAATTTTCAATCTGGACATGTTAATAGTAATTTTTTAATATATTATATTTTTTTATTAAAAAATGTATCTTATTATTAATACTTACTCCCTCCGTCCCGTCTCACTAGATACTAAGGAGGTGGGCACGATAACTAAGAAAAAGCAAGAGAGAGAAAATATTGTGAGTATAAAAGGTAAAGTAGGAGAGTGAGTGAGTGGGAATAATAGTGATTTGATTGGTGTTGTGTGAGTAAAAACTTACCATTTTGGACAGTAATCAAGTGAGGTGGGACGGCCCGAAATGAAAATTAGTATCAAGTGAGGTGGGACGGAGGGAGTATTTATGAAAGAGAAAAAAAAGTGTTCAGAACGAAAGGAGTATTTTTAGAAGGGTAAATATGCCATTGTAATATTTTGTTACGCTTAAATTAGCGTTTTGATTTGATACACCATACACATTTTAAAAGAAAATGTTTCGTTTCAAAAGCTCCTTTTATAAACTGTTTCGTCTTAAAAATCTCCTTTTTATAAAGCTGTATCGACGGGGCCTTCATGGGAACGCAGTATTTCACGTTATACGGACTTCGGACGTGATCGCAATTCCTTTCCCCAAACATTCTTTCGCGTCGACTTTCGGGTTGAACGTTCGTTTACCCACTTTCACCGCAATCCCAAACGTGGCCTTATTCTACTCTCATCAATAATTAGCAAATAATCAAAACATATTTTGTATGCCATTTAACTTGGTTCAAGCAATTCCATATCCCCGTCGGGTACCGACGGGTTGGTGACTAGTTAATAACAAAAAAAAAAATAAAAAAAATTCAAGTTTATTTTTACTAAAATAAATTTGAAAATATTTTGGTGATTTATTTTAGGCTAGCTGTAGTAATTAAAAATGCTTTCTACTGGAGTATTTTGTCAATAAAATAATAAAAAAAATTATTTTCAAATAAAAAATTACTTATAATTACTAAAATATACTCCCTCCTCCGTTCCACTCCAGTGTGGATTTATTTCCTTTTTGGGACATTCCACATTAGTGTGAACTGTTCAAAATGACAAAGAATCTTTACTATTCCACTTACTCATTCTCTCTCATACTTTACTTTTACACTCACAACATTCTCTCTCCTAACTATTCCTTCCACTCATTCTCTCTCCTATTTAATTTTTCATACTCACAAACACCTCCTTCACCTATTTCTCTCTCCTACTTTTCCTTAATTCCCGTGACCAAAAAGTAGGTCCACAGTGGAGTGGAGTGGAGTGGACGGAGGGAGTAGTTCCTAAAACTTTTTTGTTTTTTAAAATCATAATTATTTTATTTTTGAAAAATATACTCCCTCCGTCCAAACTGAAAATTGGTGCACATGAATTAAGAAAAGTGTATAGTGAACTAATTGTTGTGAATATAAAAAGTGATGTACTCCCTCCGTCCCACTATACTTGACACTTCTTTCCATTTTGGGCCGTCCCACTATACTTGACACCTTCCAAAAATAACCAAGTTTTTATATTTTTATATTCACTCTACCCCACCACTCATTCTCTCTCTTCATTTTCTACCACACATTTATTCAACCAACACTACTATTTACCCCACTCATTCTCTCTCTTCATTTTCCACCACACATTTTTTTTATTTTATTCTTTTTCCTTGGTTTTTGAACCCACCCCTTGGGTGTCAAGTATAGTGGGGCGGAGGGAGTATTAGAAAAAAGTGGGGTAATGAATAATTATTGTAAGTGATGACGCAGGAAAACGTTCGGGCTCAGCTCTAGGTCCAGCAGATGATTTAGGCTGACTTCTGATCTGCACAACACAAGAACTGAACCGTGAACTGCGCCGGGGCTTATTCGGCAAGGCCCTCCGGCGTGAGAATCAGTGTTTGGGCTGGAGAAAGGTGATGAAAATATGGTGGGTGTATGTATACGTAAATATGAAAATAAGCATTACCTTAGCCCAAGAAACTGTTCTGGTATTTATAATGAATGAAGGAAACTAGGGTTTTCATTTGGATCGTTGGATTGGATTATAGCCAACCGTTGGATTGGCTTTGTCCCCTAAGCATACACGTGGCGTCCTGGGATTGCTCCGCCTAAGTAAGGACACTGCTGTACCTGTCAGGGACAGTAGTTTGCACAATAACGAAAAGTCAAACCTGCACGCTTTTGGCACCTTTATCAGTTTTATGCAGACATAAGTGCAGAGTGGGACAATGATAGATTTGGCTTTATCCTTAGGAGGCTTGTTGAGCAAGCTTAATGAGGTGACGACCTAGAGTTGTACGTCCAGTTAGGTCGTCGCTAGGTCGTCGCTTGATGAACAACTCAACGAGCGAATGAGTGGACATGTCGCCTTGTCCTTGGATGGATTTGGTTGTTCGATGACAACGACGATCTTCCTTTATTGAACGGGTCATGACCCATGGGTGATATGGCTCGTCGTTGGATTGGCTCGGCCGCTCAATGACGACGACCGCCATCCATTGTTCGATGGGCCATGATCCATCTTGCGCCGTTCCTTGGATCTTGGGCCCTTAGTGGGCTTGCTGGGCCCATTTCATTAAGGGAGAGACTTGGGCCTGGCCCATCACAAAATATCCCGTTCAGTAGTCCCCAACTCATGGGTTATCTCGACGGGCCAGGAGTTAGCGTTTTTCTTTGAGGGATCCTGGCTACTCGTACGACCGTCAATTTGAAATTTGAAATGTGGTGACGTCACCGTTGATGACGTGGGCGGCTAGGATTCCTCCATTAAATGACACGCGTCCCATGATGGGACATTTCCCTCGGAAATTACAACTGGTATTTAATGTTCTCCATTATTACACCGTTTGAGTTTCCTAGGCCAAAACCCTTCATATTCTCTGCATATAAATGCCTCCCCCCTCCTCCATTTTGAACTTTTCGCACCCAAGATTCTTGAGAGCATTTAGCAAGGAGAAGAGATTCCGGTGATTAGCAAGTTTAACTCCGGCGAACACAAAAACCTTTTCCGGCGACATTGAAGGTTCTGGCTTCTCCATCTCTGCGACAACTGGGAGCTTGGATTAGGGATTTTTTTTGACCTGCCACCGGAAAACTCATCTTCAAGCCCTCAAACAGGTAATTTATTCGATTGTTCTTCCTTTTCTGGGTTTGTTGGGTTTTAAGAACTTGAATAATGGCCCCCAGATTCGTGAGCTTTGAGAGAGGGGTTAGGTTTGGTTTTGGGCTTAATCAGAGGGTGTATAAATGTGCCAAAGGTATCTGGAGAGAAATTCCCTTTAGTGAATGTTCCTCAATACTGGAAAATTTTAGTTTTGAAAATGAGGACCTGGGATTTCCAACTGATGAGGTTCTTAGGGAGTTTGAGGAAGATGACCCCAGGGTAACACCCTTCAGGTCTATGAACGACCTTCCCAGACATGTTCAAACTCATTATGCCCTAGGCCGTCGTGATTCACTTAGGGATTTGATTTCAGGGGAATCTAGGTTGTCCTTAGATAGATCGTCGTCTATTCATGCTAGGACTGATTCCCTTGTTCCTTCCGATTGTTTTGTAGCTATGGATCACGACGGTTGTCTCCAACAACCAACCCATGAAGTAAACGAGGCCAGCACAAGTGCCGGGGGTCCTCGAATAGTGGATGCCTTCCACACCAGTGTACGACCTGGGAGAAATGAACGAGGATTTGGTGTTGGGGAAGAAGGGCCATAGGCCGTAACAAAAATCCAGATCAGGAAGAGGAATATCAGGGAGCAAATGATTAATGCCCTACGAGAGTCCTATAGGGTCCAAGCTACGACGTATAAACTTGAATACCTTAGTCAGGCTGAATTCAAACCTCGTCAGGAGGCCCTTCTTCGAGCAAAGAGAAGGTGGCCTTTTTTTACAAACAATTTGAGCTTGGCCTGAGGTTGCCCTTAGACCCTTTTATCAACGAGTTCTTAGAGGATTTATCCTGCGTGCCCATGGAACTAAGTGCCAATGCCGTCAGGACTTTATCCTCTTTCATCGTAGTCTGTCGGTTCCTTAGACACGAGCCCTGCAACAAAGTCTTCAGGAAATATTATAAGACGACCAGGTCTACTCTTTGCGAAAAGTCAGTGGTCAGTGTTGCTTCGCACAGGAATGTACGAGGTTTGTTTTTGGACACCCAAAACAAAGTGTATGGTTAGGAGAACCACATGATTGTGGTTGAGAGCAGGGTAGGCTGGCAGTTTTCTTTTCCGGAGGATCAAAGGATGGTCACCGACGAGCATGTATGGCCGGCTCCGTGGGCCTCGGAGTTGAAAAGAAAGATTGATGCCTTATTAGATCTCGAATGGGTGTCGTACAGAGACATCGAGGCTTCGCACTGGAGATATATCAGGGCCGGCATGATGTCTAGCCCGTCGATAGGGCCTGAACCCTTAGTAAAGATCAACCTTGACGCTCGCTATCCCACCTGGGTCGTTCACGACGACTTGGCTTGGGAGGAGAATTGTATAAATTGTATGGGGGCACAGCCAGGCATCCTGAGGAGTGTTGTGCTAACCTTGAGATGATTGGGGGTTAAGCTCTTAGAACTTGTCTTTTTATTTGATAATTTGTCTTTTTATCTCGTCGAAAATGATCTAACTCGCTTCATTTCTGTCTTGCAGTTCTTTCTGAGAGAGACATCAACCAGATCGAAGCTAACATCATGAGTGGAGCCATCAGAGCCAATGAATGGAGGGCAGCTAGGAGGGATCGAGCGGCGTCCAATGCCGTGTATGATCGTCAAGAAAATATGACGAAAAGAAACAACGAGCTTCCCAAGGAAAGCTTCGGTGCCATCCCCTTGATAGAGAGGGACAACACTGGGCCCGTTGCCGAGGGATTGAACACTGGAGGCCGTCAAGTTCATGTGGACGAGCCCAAAAAGGATGTGGATGCTGAGGAGATAAGTGCGGCGGCCAACGTAAATACACAAATGGTCATCGTTGAACCAGAGGAGCACATAAATCTGGAGACAGTAGGGAGCTCCGACTCAAACCCGGAACTGCGTGAGGTCGGCAGTCGGGTCTCCAAGAAGAGGAAGGCTCGCCTTACGGGCTCTGGAGGGGAGAGAGAGAGAAGCAAAAAAGCTAACAACGACCCTTCTAGCACCTCCGATCCTTTTACTCCACAAACCGAAGCTCCTGCCTCGTCCTCTGGGGGTCTGACCAAGGAGAAAGCCATAGAGATGGCCACTCTGTTATCCAAGGTTCCTCCAATAGCTGGGGTGAATTACTTGAGGAGGCATGGCAACCCACTCATCTTGGGGACGACCATCACAAGACGATCTAGGGACGTGGAGCTTGTCCAGTGACTGAAGACAGCTAAGCTCTCTCCAGAGACTTACCACGCCCGTCTTGGGATGATACAAACTGAGGTAGTTTATTTCTACGTTTTCACAAGTCTCTTTGTTCTCTCGTACTTGTATTAATAACCTTGTTGGTGCAGCTGTCGTCGATGATGGAGGCCATGTCCTCAGATTACAGGGATAGCCTTGATGCAGAGCATCGGCCCAGCGAGCAGCTCGTCCAATCAGTTGGGGCTAAGGAGACGGCGGAGCAGAAGCTTGCTGGGGCGGAGAAGAATGTAGGGGAGCTGACAGCGGCCTATGAATCCTTGATGGCGCAGAAGGACGAGGCTCTCTGGTCCAGGTCGGCCTCTTAAAAAATGACAAATCCAAGCTGGAGTCGGACAAAGAGAAGGCCGAAGCTGATACGACGACCTTGATAACCGGTCTTCGCGCTGCCGAGGCTAAGTTTGAGAAGATGAAAGCTGACTACGATGCTGCTCGGGGTCAGATTGAAAAGATGAAGGCTAGCCATGAAGCTGCCTTGGCCCAAGCTAAAACAGATGCCGTCATGGAGTACAAGCAGAGCACTGACTGCCTCCTGATGATCACAGAGAAGGCCAAGGGTTTCTTCAAGGTTGGAGCCAAGCATCTGGCCAGGAGGATCGTCGTAGATCCAGAGACCAAAGGTTTACTCTTTATGAGGAAGCTGGCTGATCTCTGTACCGAGGATTCATATGATCAGGAAGCTCATTCGGCCCATCCTCTCGTCCCCTTCGCTGACAACGATCTAACCATCATCAGGGAAGATGATGATAAGGATGGGAAGGAGGAGTGGCCTGTCCCGGCCTTAGATCCCAGAAACTTCAATGCTTATTATTCATCTTTCATGGGAAAAGGCCCCGATCCCGATGAGCCTCCAACCAATGCTGATGACCAACAGTAGTTATTTGTTTATATGAGATGGCTTGTAATGTCGTAAACAATATTTTCATCTGGTTTTATGATTCCAAACAATGTCTTAAACAATTTATATTTTGTAATGTAACTGGCCTTTTTTCCTCATCGTTTAGAGGGGATCGTACAATACTTTGTCTACTTGATGTTTGTCGTTTTATGATTGTTAATCCGTATGTTAACGTAGATATCATGTGATAATAACTTAGTGAATGAGAAAGTTTGAAGGCAAGTGTGTATGGTCATCGTTTATGATGACCAGAACATAGGTCGTCTCTAGTATGACCGACCCTTGTTCCTACTTGTGCTTCTTAATTTCTCAAATGGCTCGTAGGTATAATACGAAGGTCCAAAGATCGTTGCTCGAAGGCATGATCATTTGGACGAGTCGTCTTATTCCGTTATAGCAATCGACGAAGTCTGGCCTCGTCTAACCTTTATACTTGGCTAAAGTGCGTGTAAACGCCGAAGTTTGACTTCGACTGATCTTTATATTTGATCAAAGTGATTGTGAAGGTCGGAGTCTGGCTTCAACCGATCTTTGTACTTGATTAAGAAAGTTCTAGAATTTACAAAGAAATCAGAATGACGATCTTTCATTGAGAATTGGTTCGACTTCTTACAACTTGACTTCTTGGGATCTATGGTTTATCCCTTACAAACTTCCAAAAACTTCAAAAACTTCGAAAAAGATACATAAAGAACCATAAGATACGGTGCCCTAAGGGCACTGGTGTCTGACGACGAGCTTAGAAGTAATACTTTGTGAGATGATTGGCATGCCACGGGTGTTTGAGTTTTTCACCATTTGGCCTAGCAAGACGATACGTTCCCTCTCTAACAATGCCGGTGACGATGTATGGCCCCTCCCAATTGGGGGAGAGCTTGTTCTGACGAGCTTTGAGGCCCGTTGCTTCAATTTTTTTCAGAACATAGTCTCTGACCTTGAAGATTCTCCTCTTGACTTTCTTGTCATGATATGCCTTAGTCCGCTTTTTATAGTTAGCCATCCTTAATTGAGCGTCCAGTCGTCTCTCATCCAAGAGGTCAAGGTCGACCTGTCTGTTGTGAATGTTTCTCTCGACATCGTAGAAGGCAACACGATCAGTGGGGAGTTGAAGCTCGGTGGGAGCCATGGCCTCAGAACCGTAGGCCAGAGCAAATGGGGTTTCCCCCGTAGGCCCCAGGGTGGTTGTCCGGACTGCCCAAAGAGCCGACGGGAGTTCGTCCAACCACCTCCCATCACGACCCTCAAGATTTTGATGTAATGAATGAAACACAGCGGAATAATAAAGTAACCGGGATAGACAAATAATCGAATTATCGATTACTTGACCTAATTCGAATCCACGAATTAGGGTTTTGATAAGAACTCCGAAGAGATCTTCTGCAAGCCAAAATAAATTGACCAAGTTTACCGAGAAGGGACACAATTGCAAAGCAATCAATTTGTTTAATTCATAAAAGTCTATCTATTACAAAGCCCTACCATAACTATTTATAATAATCAAAAGAACATTCTAGACATACGAAAGACCATGAATCTGTACCAAAATGAAAAGACACAAATTAACGAAAAGACACAAATAACGAAAAGACACAAAATGAAAAGACATGACCTTCCAGGAGCCCCTCGGCCGAGCGAGCCATACTACTCGGCCAAGCATACCACTGCCGAGAAATCAAAGCCTCTATCCTCCTTCCCTCGGCCGAGTCAAGACGTAGCTCGGCCGAGCACAAACCATTTGCAGAAATACCATGTATCCGTACAATGCCCCTTTGTCTTCCGTCTCGTATTACACCATTCACCCTTTCTTTAAAAGAACTCGACCCCGAGTTCTCGTTCGATATTTGGCAAGATCCGCCCCAGAAAAACAAATATTTTGAATAAATCAATGCTTTTCTCGTCCTCGAAAAGAAAAAGGATACTTTTCCGTCCCAATGAAACAAGTATTTGGAATAAATTTGTTTCCTTTGTCCAAGCCAACAAAATTTGTGTTCTTCCTGCAATAAAATATACTAACATTGATAACACTCATCCGTCGATAGTCCGCCCCATCCTTCCCAGGATCAATTTCCAAATCTTCATCAAAGACCGGGGGTTTAGACCAATCAACGCTTATTTCTTCTTCCTCCTTTAATTCTTCCTCATTATCTTGTCGATCATCGCTTACAACCTCTTCACAAACAATCTCTTCATCTCCCCCCATGGACATAAAATTATCAACAAAAATAATATTCTTTTCCTTGAACTCACAATTATTATCTTGTAATTCTGTGATTGGATTCACGGAATTGACTGGAACTACCACTTCTTTTAATGGATCTAGATTGTTTGCGTCCAGCAGTTCGATGTTCTTGCGATCTTCCTCCGCACACGAAAATTCTTGTAAACGCATAATTCTTACAACTTCAGAAAAATAGGAATGACGCTCTTCTAATATTTGAACCCTCCGAGACCAATATTTTGAACCACATCTGGCTCCTCGTCGAGCTTCAGTCAACTCCATTTCGAGACGCGGAAGAATCTCATAGCAGTCGAAGGTAGTACGTCTTCCTCCCTTGTTAGTCATCTTCTCGTCGGAGAACCCTAGGATCGACCGATTTCTGATACCAACTGATGTAATGAATGAAACGCAGCGGAATAATAAAGTAATCGGGATAGACAAATAATCGAATTACCGATTACTTGACCTAATTCGAATCCACGAATTAGGGTTTTGATAAGAACTCCGAAGAGATCTTCTGCAAGCCAAAATAAATTGACCAAGTTTACCGAGAAGGGACACAATTGCAAAGCAATCAATTTGTTTAATTCATAAAAGTCTATCTATTACAAAGCCCTACCATAACTATTTATAATAATCAAAAGAACATTCTAGACATACGAAAGACCTTGAATCTGTACCAAAATGAAAAGACACAAATAACGAAAAGACACAAAATGAAAAGACATGACCTTCCAGGAGCCCCTCGGCCGAGCGAGCCATACTACTCGGCCGAGCATACCACTGCCGAGAAATCAAAGCCTCTGTCCTCCTTCCCTCGGCCAAGTCAAGACGTAGCTCGGCCGAGCACAAACCATTTGCAGAAATACCATGTATCCGTACAATGCCCCTTTGTCTTCCGTCTCGTATTACACCATTTTTACATAGGGCAGACAACACGAGCTTATTTGCCACTTCAGCTTGCCCGTTGCCCTGAGGATAGGCAACGGACGACTTTGAATGCTTCACTCCCATTCTATTCAGTTCTTGCTTAAACTTCCTTGAAAATTGTAAGCCGTTATCGGAGACGATCACCCTGGGAATCCTAAAACGGCACCATATTGAATCATGAATAAAGCTCAAGGCATTATTCTCTGTAATCATGTTTAGTGCCTTAGCTTCGACCCACTTCGAGAAATAGTCCACCGCCACGATCACGTATTTTACTCCTCCTTTGGCCAGTGGAAAAGGCCCAATCAAGTCGGTGCCCCACATTTCAAATGGCCAGGCTGCCATAACGGGGGTTTGCTCTGTCGTCGGGAGCTTCGAAAGGTCGGCGAATCTCTGACAGGTGTCACATTTTCTCACAAACTGCTTCGCATCTTCGCGTAAGTGGGGCCAATAGTATCCCATAGTGATTAGCTTGTCAGCAAGTGTACGGGCTCCAGGATGGCCCCCACACTCTCCTTGATGCACCTCAAAAATTAGGTTCACAATCTTGTCCGGATGGACACACTTTAGCAATGGTCTCGTGATAGATCGTCTGTAGAGCTCACCATCTATGACTGAAAAGCGAGGAGATTTCCTCTTGATTTGATGAGCAAGTGTTTCATCGGCTGGTAGCTCGTCCTTTTCAATGAAGGCCTTCAACTCGTCGATCCAACATTTGGGGCCGTCCCCAGCACACATAACCTTTACTCTTTCATAAGCTGGCTGCTCAAGGTAGGCCAGGTGGTGGCCATGCTCGTCCTCTGGCAGTTGATCCGTGGCCAGCTTTGAGAGTAGGTCGGCATATTCATTATTTTCCCTGGCAATTCGTTGGATGGCCCAAAACTCTAGCCCTTGTATCAACTCGCCGACTAAAGAGTGGTACTTCTGTAAGGTGGAATCGATGACCTGGTAATCCCCACGAACTTGATTGACAATCAATTGAGAGTCACAGAAGGCTGCAATTTTAGTTGCCCCGAAGCACCTAGCATATTCGATTGCTGCGATAAGTGCCTCGTATTCAGCTTGGTTGTTCGAAGCTTGAAATTTGAACCTCAAAACCTCTTCAAAAACAGTATCGATTTCTGGCTCAACTAGCACAATCCCGACACCACTTAGCTCCTTCGTCGCCGACCCGTCTGAAAAAATTTACAGCATCCAATAGGCAAAACCAACTCTTCTGTCTTGTCATCGACCTGCTTGCCTTTGCTAATCTTTTGAGGTGGCCTTCTTTGGTCTTCGTCCGAACAGAACGTCGTCTCAACCAAGAAATCAGCCAAGGATTGGGCTTGCAGGGTCTTCCGTGCTCTATATTGGATGTCAAATTCGGTAAACTCGATGCTCCAGTTCAAGAGGCGACCAGAGCTTTCGGGTCGATGGATGATCTTTCTTAGTGGGGCGTCTGTATAAACAACAATGGGATGGGCTGAGAAATAGGTTCATAGCTTTCGTGCTGCAATGACGAGAGTATAGGCGATTTTTTCAGCATTGAAGTAACGAGTCTCAACATCAGATAAAGCTTTGCTCACATAATACACTGGCCTCTGTATCCATTCCTCCTCCCTGACCATCACGGAGGCGACGGCCTTGTCACCCGCCGAGAGATATACGTATAAGTCTTCCCCTATAATGGGGCTGCTGAGGAGAGGTGGGGAGCCAAGGTATTCTTTGAGCTGATTGAACGACCTAGAACATTCTTTCGTCCATTTGAAATCTTTTGCGCCACGAAGAGCCTTGAAAAAGGGTAGAGATCTTTCGGCTGACTTCGAAATGAAATGAACTAGGGCGGCCACTCGTCCATTCAGCCTTTGGACCTCCTTTATGTTTCTTGGCTCGGCCATGTCAATCAAAGCTTTAATCTTTTCAGGGTTAGCCTCTATCCCTCGTTGAGAGAGCATGAACCCTAAGAATTTGCCGGCTGCAACTCCGAAAACACATTTAGCTGGGTTGAGCACCATGTTGTTTGCTCGTAGGTTGGAGAATGTTTGTTGAAGGTCATCCACATGTTTCCTCTTTTTTGACTTGACGACCATGTCGTCTATGTACGCCTCAAGATTGTCACCGAGCTGACCTTTAAAAACCTTGTTGATCATCCACTGGTAAGTTGCCCAGACGTTTTTTAGCCCAAAAGGCATTTTCGTGTAGCAGTAAGTTCCCCCTGCAGCCTGGAAGGCCATCTTTGGAATATCTTTCTCGGCCATCTTAATTTGATGATAGCCGGAATAAGCATCCAAAAAGCTAAGGGTCGTATGACCAGCAACAGAATCGACGAGCTTGTCAATTCTTGGTAGGGGGTAACTGTTCTTGGGGCACACCAAGTTCAGATAGGTGAAATCAACACATAATCTCCATTTTCCATTGGTTTTTTTTTTTAACTAGAACCACGTTTGCTAACCAGGTCGTGAATCCAGCATCCACGATTATTCCAGCACTTAACAATTTTTCAACTTCTTGCTTGATTGCAACCTCCTTTTCTGTTGAAAAAATCCTCAGCCTCTGCTCCTTAAATTTCATCGTCGGGTTTACTCCAAGCCTGTGGACAGCCACATCTTCCATTATACCCTTCATGTCCTCAACCATCCAAGCAAAGACGTCGAGGTTCTGTTTGAGTAGGGTGATTATCTCATCCCTCTCCTCAGTCGTCAGCTGAGACCCCAGTTTTATCTTTTGCTCGGGGTAACTTGGGTTGATGACCAGCTCAATCAGCTCGTCGGCAGGCTTTATTTCGGGAGCATCGTCGCGAAAATCCATAGTTTCAATCACGATTTCCTTTATCTTTTTCTTCGCTTCGGGGGTGAGGTCGGGAACCTCGTCTTTGATTAACTTGTCCAGCTCGGCCCCCGATTCCTGGGTGACCAAAAGCTGTGAAGCTGCAATTTGGTCGTGCAGGAATTTTTCAGCAAAGATTTCAGTCTTGTCCACACACTTGATTGTGGAAACGTTGGAGCAGGAGGTCGTCGTCTGCTTGATTGACTTAGAAAGCTTCACGATGTGATCTGGGTCGTCAATTTCGATTGTCCGTTTGGTTTTCAACACGTGCTCAAGGAATTCTGGGGCCGTCCCCAATACGCATCCGACTCCTGAGCGGGTTGGAAACTTGATTCTTTAGTGCGGGACGGATGCGACGATCCCTAAATCTGATTGGCCTGGTTGGCCAAGTATTGCATGGTAGTCACTTATAACGTCAATCACAACGAAAGTAACAGTTTGGATGGTTCTTAAAGGATGGTCCCCGATATCGACGGGCAAATCAATTTGTCCCTTGGCGTCTACCCTATAATTGGTGAATCCTTCAAGACGACCTAAGTAGGGACTTAGGCGACTATCAGGTAGACCCATCTTCTGATAGACGTTGTAGAACAAAATATCTTTGGCTACCACGGTATCAATCAATATCCTTCTTGACTCACAATTGTCAATGAAGCCAGGGACGATTAATGTTTGCTGATGGGCTAGAGGGTTGGCTGATATCTCGTACGGGTAGAAACTGATTACGTCATTTGGAATCTCAGGTTTTGGGGGAACATGGGGGGCTTTCTTCAGATGGTAGATAATGCTCTTGATCTGGTTTTTGCTCGTCTCCTCAGAGATGACTAGGACCATTCTCGGCTGCCTCTCAGGAGGGTCGTTGTTAATGGCTCGGTTGTTGGCCGCTGGACGATCCCTCTTAACATAATGTTCGAGGCGGTCGTCATCAATCCACCTTTGAATAATCTTCTTCAAGCTGAAACATTCCTCTGTATCATGCCCCCTATCTCGGTGGTATTCACAATATTTGTTCATGTTCTTTTTCCCCTTGCCATTGGGGTTCATTTTCGGTGCTGGCCCGAAATCCACATTACTCAGAATCTCTGCCCGTGATACGGTCAATGGAGTGTACGAATCAGGCACTTTCTCAGCCTTTCCTTGCTTGTTCTTCCCTTTATCTCCAGCCTTATCCTTCTTTGATTTTGCCGTCTCGTCGTTGACGACGGCCTTCCCTTCTCTATGCAACTTCCTCTCTTCAGCCTCGGCCACAGCATATGCCTTAGCGTAGATGTCTTTCCTGGATTTGGCCGGATGGACCTGAAGCTCGTAGTCCAGGGTTGAAGAAACAATTCCATGCCTGAAACAGTTAATAATCTCTCGATCCGTCAGATCCTCGTCGATTTGATAAACCAACTTCTTGAACCTCTTGAAATAATTCATGGAGCTTTCATTGGCCCCCTGAGTGATGTTACTCAGGTCGTTCACAGTCTTACGACGGTCTCCAGCTGTTGCAAATCTACCCAAAAATTTCTTCCTCATTTGTTTCCATGAATCAATGCTTCCTTTCGGAAGGCTTCTAAACCACCTTAGAGCGGCATCAGTCAATGTGCTCGTAAGAGCCTTACACATTACGTCGTCTTGTCCTGAAGATCTTGACACTACACACATTTGGGCCTCAAGATGTTGCATATGATCTAACGCGCTCGTTGAGCCGTCATATTGCTTCAAGTCAGGTAGTTTAAATCCTGGTTCTGGAGGTCCCAACTCCAGCATCCATGGTGCCAATGGCTTCAGCGTGCCAACATTGTCTTCAGAATCATCACTATCCACATTCTTTCTGGCCGTCAACTCCTCCACCTGTCGCTTGAGTCTGAGGAACTCCCACATGTCAACTTCTCCTGCTTGGTTTGTTTGAGGAAAACCATCACGACGAGGCCCCCGGGAAACAATGTTCGACCGTTGCCTCTCGGAGGGGGCAGGTCATCGGGAGATCGTCCTTTCTCTCACATGACTTCGGGGAGGGGATGGTTTGTAGGATCGTGATTGTTCCCGTCCACGACGAGGGGGAGTACGTGTCCTTTCCCGATGACTCGGGGCTCGTTCATTACGTATTGAAGGGGTCATTTGACGACCTTGGACCACTTGGATCTGGTTACGGTCAAGATTTACATTTGCATGGGATCTACGAGCCTCTCGGTCCGCCTCATCTCGTCGTTGTTGGGATGGGATTCCCTCGCTGCATCATTGATTGAGGTGCTCTCTTAGGTTTAGCTGTGGCACTACACGATCATTCCTGGCCACAACTTCTTCATGTCGATCATCATTCCTTCTTCTTCCAGACGAGACAGTATTATGAGACCCCTGTGGAGGTTGATCCTCGGCCATTCGAATAAGCTCGTTCTGAACTTGCAGCAGCTCGTGGAGAACGTTCGCTATCTCGACGAGGAAAGCGGTTCTGTCGAGATGTGGGTTGGATGGGCCTCCCACATTTCGTACAGTAGCTCCCTCAATCCTCCTTTCAAGTGGTGGTCGTCGTTGCCGCTCAGGAGCGGGTCTTTTTTCTCTCCTCCTCGCCGTTTGAAGGCAAGTATCATCAACCACACCTTGTGACCTGGTAACCCTCAGATTAGGGTTCCTAGGTTGAGGTGAGGCAGGTCTGGGGTTTTCCTGTTGGCCCTGCTGAGGGGAAGGTGACCGGCCTGCATCTCCGGTTGACTTGCTAGCTGTGTGTCCGTCTGACACCATCTCCAGGTTATCTGATTGCTTTTCTTTGGTTGAAGATCACTAATGAAGGTTTCCCGGCAATGGAACCAATCTGATGACACAGGAAAATGTTCGGGCTCAGCTCTAGGTCCAGCAGATGATTTAGGCTGACTTCTGATCTGCACAACACAAGAAATGAACCGTGAACTGCGCCGGGGCTTATCCGGCAAGGCCCTCCGACGTGAGAATCAGTATTTGGGCTGGAGAAAGGTGATGAAAATATGGTGGGTGTATGTATACGTAAATATGAAAATAAGCATTACCTTAGCCCAAGAAACTGTTCTGATATTTATAATGAATGAAGGAAACTAGGGTTTTCATTTGGACCGTTGGATTGGATTATAGCCAACCGTTGGATTGGCTTTGTCCCCTAAGCATACACGTGGCGTCCTGGGATTGCTCCGCCTAAGTAAGGACACTGCTGTACCTGTCAGGGACAGTAGTTTGCACAATAACAGAAAGTCAAACCTGCACGCTTTTGGCACCTCTATCAGTTCTATGCAGACATAAGTGCAGAGTGGGCCAGTGATAGATTTGGCTTTATTCTTAGGAGGCTTGTTGAGCAAGCTTAATGAGGTGACGACCTGGAGTTGTACGTCCAGTTAGGTCGTCGCTTGATGAACAACTCGACGAGCGAATGAGTCGCCTTGTCCTTGGATGGATTTGGTTGTTCGATGACAACGACGATCTTCCTTTATTGAACGGGTCATGACCCATGGGTGATATGGCTCGTCGTTGGATGGTCTCGGCCGCTCAATGGCGATGACCGCCATCCATTGTTCGACGGGCCATAATCCATCTTGCGCCGTTCCTTGGATCTTGGGCCCTTAGTGGGCTTGCTGGGCCCATTTCATGAAGGGAGAGACTTGGGCCTGGTCCATCACAAAATATCTCGTTCAGTAAGTATTACAAGTGGGTTTCATGAATAAAGAAGCATTTTAAAATTTCTATTTTGTAAATGTGTCTTTTTAAACGGGACACCTAAAACGAATTTTTTTCCATTTCGAGTGACACAGGGAGTATACAGTAGGGGTTATTTTAAGAATATGCTGTATTTTTTTTTTGTTAAGAAAAATACACGTGCAAATGAAATAAGGTAGTGTCCCGTTAAAAAAAGATAACCCTCCGTTAGTTAAGTGAACAGAAGGATTATAATGCATATCAATCTTTTAGTGAATATTTGGAAATATCTGACATTGAAATAGAAGTAAAATTGATTTTATGTATTTCATTTGTGCTTAGACGTTCTTTGATCGAGTTCGAGTATTGAGTGATGTGTTATTCGACTGCTCGGCTACTAAAGTTATGCATTATCGCTGTTTATCTGATCTTGGCGCTTGAAAATGTTTTGAAATAAAATTTCCAAATCAAGTTTGGAGAAATTTGAGCTATCAAAATCAAAATGAGGGCCAAAATGTTTGATTAATAAGTAACTAAACCCCTGATCGTTAACGGGGAAAGGTAACGACTGTTACTTTTTTTCGTTAAAGTTGTAAAGTAAAATAATAGGAATGTGCTAATGTATGCTTGAACATATAACTCCGATCAATGAAATTTACAATCAATTTAATACCAAAGCTTTGACCAACAAGTCCTTTATCCAAATGAATACTACTTTACTTTTACTTTAAGGACTAACATTTTCAAATTCCGCCAATAAGTTCCTGTACCATTTTGTCCATGCACTCTATTTTTCACAGTTCTTTGATTTCACAGTTATTTGATTTCACAGTTGCGTGATTGCACAGTTATATGATTTCACAGTTCTAATAAATTGATTTCCCCTCAAAAAATTTAAAATGTAATATCTTAAAATCTAGAAATTGAAAAAATAATCTGAAACCGCCTTATTAATCGTATCGTCAAAATGAATCAAACAAGTACATTCAAGATACGATTCAAATTTTAAAAATAAAATTTTCATTTTTCACTTGTAGAAAATAAAAAAAAAACTGTTTTTCATTTCCCAATAATTTCACAGTTGTATGATTAGAAAGTTGTGTGATTTCACAGTTGTTTGATTTCACAGTTATATGATTACACAGTTGTGTTCATTTTTCATTTGTAAAATCATTTCTCAATTTATTTCACAATTGTATGATTACACAGTTGTGATTTCACAGTTGTGTCATTTTTCATTTTTTGCTTGTAAAATCACTTCTCAATTGATTTCACAATTGTATGATTACACAGTTGCGTGACTTCACTGTTGTATAATTACACAATTGTGTGATTTCACAATTGTGTGATTTTTCATTTTTCACTTGTAAAATAGTTTCTCAATTGATTTCACAATTGTGTGATTTCACAATTGTATGATTACACAGTTGTGTGATTTCAGTTTTGTAAAACTGAGATATCATTTATCAAATTTTCACAATTGTGTAAAACTGAGATATTAATTTATCGATTTTTCAGACCTCTAGTTAGTCTGATTTCACAATTGTATGATTACATAGTTGTGTGATTTCATAGTTGCGTGTCATTTTTCATTTTTCACTTGTAAAATCATCTCTCAATTGATTACACAATTGTATGATTACACAATTGTGTGATTTCACATTTGTGTTATTTTTTATTTTTCACTTGTAAAATCATTTATCAATTAATTTCACAGTTATGTGATTTCATAATTGTGTAATGTTATATAGCCTTAAAACATTTGAGAAACAATTTTATTATAATTGATAGTCGATTTCTTAGATGTTTTAATACATTCATTTCTCATTTGTTTATAAATGATTATAAAAATTGATAAATTCGCCTTTTAATTTTCACAATTGATACTCAATTTCGCAGATTAAATTTAAAAGTTGAGACATTCATTACTCATTTATTCACGTTTGAGTATAAAAACTGATAGATTCATTTCTCAATTTTCACAATTAATACTCAATTTCTTAGATGTTTAGATTTAAAGATGAATTTTTGGTCGAATACCATTTAAGCAAATGAGTTATCAGGTTCTCATATACTCCCTCCGTCCCGCTAATATTCGCACTAATACTGTTTGCGCGAGAATTAAGGAATATGATATTTTAATAAAATGTTGTGAGTGTAAAAGTAAAATAGGAGAGAGAATGAGTGGAGGAGATAATAAATTATAATGGTGTTGTGAGTATTAAAATAATGTAGGAGAGAGAATGAGTGGGATAGGGTGAATATTTTATTAATATAAAATTTCCTTTTGGGGAGTGTGCGGTTTGTAATGGGACGCCCAAAAAGGAAATTGTGCGGTTTGTAGCGGGACGGAGGGAGTATTTAATTTAAAGATAAGTGTGTTGTCGTGTACCCTTTAAATAAATGATGTAATCCGGTCCAAGAAATATTTGACAAAGTCAAATAAATTAATTATTTTTGTAATTAAATTAGTATTTTAGGATTTAATTTGTTTTAGTTTATATTTTATTTATTATTTTCGTCATTTAATTTAATAGGATGATTAGAGGTGATTTTAGAGTAGATTTTGAGGAGATTTACTAGTTTTTGAGTCCTATTTAGTTGCCATATAGGTTAGGAGTAATTCTAGAAGGTTTAGGATTGTTTTTCAAGTTTTATGGGCACTATAAAATAGGCCTAAGATTGTATTCCGAAAATTAGACAAATTTTTGAAGAAAAAACAATTTATTTTCTTCAAGGGTTCTTTCTTCTTTTCCTAAGAAGACTAAGTCATTCCTTGGCTTGAAACGTAATCTTATTCGTTTGATTACGAGGATTACATCCTTTTGCGAGGAGTAATTCATATCCGTGTGCGTTGTGTGAATTTCAAGGTTTTTGTGATTATAATTCTGCTGCGTCTTCTCTGTCTGTGGATTCGTTCTACATCAGTTGGTATCAGAGCTCGGACGATCTTAGGGTTCTCCGACGAGGTGATGGCTAACGATGGAGAAAATAACAAATCTGTTGTTATTAATGGAATCAATGATCGTTTGATTCATGCTAATTAAAAGGCGAAATATTTTTTTGCAAAGGAGGAGGAACTTTCAAAGGAGGCCAACTTCCACCATGACTTCTTTCTTCATTATGAATCCCTTCTTGTAAGCTGCCGACTTTCGCTAAGAAAACAGTTTATAGTGGATATGCATAAAGAGTATAGGGATAAAGCTTTGGAAAAATCTGAATTTTTTTGACACAAAGCTTGTTCTTACTTGAAACAAGTTCGGCGTTTGAAAGCACAAAAAGCTATTGAATTGAAGCGTCTTGAAGAGGAAGAACGTCGCCTTGTTATTGAAGAATTTCCTACTCAAGAAGAAGCTTTTGATGACGAAGTTATTTGTGAAGTCGCAGAAGATGTCTGCATTGTTCAAGTGATGGAAGAATCTAAAGATGATGATCTATGTGAAATTGCAACGGGCAAAATAATTAAGGTATGTAGTAATATTGTTACTGCATATTTCATCGTACCTATTCATGCCCTAGTTAAGTCCAAGGTGGATGATTCTGTTAATATGGATTAGTTTGTTGCAAAATCAAATTTTATATGGGGCAAAAATTTTGTGGATCATGGGGAGGTCGGGGAGGTAGATCAACAGAATGATGAAAAGGATGGGATTGATGGTATAATTTTATTTTCGAAAGATATTTGTGTGCTCATATTTGTGCTTCAAGATAATATTTATTCCAAATATTTATTTCATTGAAACGGATCAATTTAAGTTATTTCAATTCCTTCTACGTTAAAGAAGAAGATTTATTCCAAATATTTGTTTCAATGAAAGGGCTCGTTTCAACGATCGGACGAGGATTCGGGGCGAATCCTTTTTCAAGTGGGGGTGAATAATGTAATCCGGTCCAAGAAATATTTGACAAAGTCAAATAAATTAATTATTTTTGTAATTAAATTAGTATTTTAGGATTTAATTTATTTTAGTTTATATTTTATTTATTATTTTCGTCATTTAATTTAATAGGATGATTAGAGGTGATTTTAGAGTAGATTTTGAGGAGATTTACTAGTTTTTGAGTCCTATTTCGTTACAATATAGGTTAGGAGTAATTCTAGAAGGTTTAGTATTGTTTTTCAAGTTTTATGGGCACTATAAAATGGGCCTAAGATTGTATTCCGAAAATTAGACAAATTTTTGAAGAAAAAATAATTTATTTTCTTCAAGGGTTCTTTCTTCTTTTCCTAAGAAGACTAAGGGCCTGTTTGGTAAAACTGAAAATTAAGCTCTGAAAATGTAGAGCTGAAAATTAAGAGCTGAAATCATTAAGTTGCTGAATTTTGAAGACTTATGTTTGTTTGATAATGACAATCACTTACATCTGAATTTTCAGAATTTCAACTCAACATTTAAAATATTATATGAATAATATTTATGATTTTATAATAAAATAAATTCATTATTGACATATACATTATTATTATTATTATTATTATTATTATTATTATTATTATTATTATTATTATTATTATTATTATTATTATTATTATTATTATTATAAGTAAATTTTAATCTTATAATATTTAAATATTTTTATTTGTACTTTCTTTATCCCATAATAATATTTATCTTGATTAGTTTGGTAAATATGATCACAAATGTTGACAAATAATAAAAAAAAATTATATAATGATACTTTAATAAAAATATTATTAAATGTTAATATTAAAAAAATTATATTTTCATACTTGGTCAAATATAATTTGTATGAAAAGAAAAAATATTTCAACAAAAGGAAGTAACAATAAATAAATAATTAAAATATGTTGATGTGTGGATTTGAACTCATTCCCTTTTTTCCTCATTCTTTCCACCTCTTACCTTGTTAAGCTACTCCTTGCCCACTTAAAATTAATAGCCTTTTTTAAGACAATCTTAATTATTTAAGTGATTCAAATTTACCTTACCAAACAAGCTTAATTTTTTAATCTCTTAAAGTGTTTCAAATTAAGATCTTAATTTGGTTATCAAACAGACCCTAAGTCATTCTATGGCTTGAAACGTAATCTTATTCGTTTGATTACGAATTACTCCTCGTAAAAGGACGTAATCCTCGTAATCAAACGAATAAGATTACGTTTCAAGCCAAGGAATAACTTAGTCTTCTTAGGAAAAGAAGAAAGAACCCTTGAAGAAAATAAATTATTTTTTCTTCAAAAATTTGTCTAATTTTCGGAATACAATCTTACGCCTATTTTAAAGTGCTCATAAAACTTGAAAAACAATCCTAAACCTTCTAGAATTACTCCTAACCTATATGGTAACGAAATAGGACTCAAAAACTAGTAAATCTCCTCAAAATCTATTCTAAAATCACCTCTAATCATCCTATTAAATTAAATGACGAAAATAATAAATAAAATATAAACTAAAACAAATTAAATCCTAAAATACTAATTTAATTACAAAAATAATTAATTTATTTGACTTTGTCAAATATTTCTTGGACCGGATTACATCATTCACCCCCACTTGAAAAAGAATTCACCCCGAATCCTCGTCCGATCGTTGAAACGAGCCCTTCCATTGAAACAAATATTTGGAATAAATCTTCATCTTTAACGTAGAAGGAATTGAAAGAACTTGAATTGATCCGTTCCAATGAAATAAATATTTGGAATAAATATTATCTTGAAGCACAAATATGGGCACACAAATATCTTCCGGAAATAAAATTATACCATCAATCCCATCCTTTCCATCTTTCTGTTGATCTACCTCCCCGACCTCCCCATGATCCACAAAATTTTTACCCCATATAAAATTTGATTTTGCAACAAACCAATCCATATTAACAGAATCATCCACCTTGGACTTAACTAGGGCATGAATAGGTACGATGAAATCTGCAGTAACAATATTACTACATACCTTAATTACTTTGCCCGTTGCAATTTCACATAGATCATCATCTTTAGATTCTTCCATCACTTGAACAATGCAGACATCTTCTGCGACTTCACAAATAACTTCGTCATCAAAAGCTTCTTCTTGAGTAGGAAAATCTTCAATAACAAGGCGACGTTCTTCCTCCTCAAGACGCTTCAATTCAATAGCTTTTTGTGCTTTCAAACGCCGAACTTGTTTCAAATAAGAACAAGCTTTGTGCCAAAAAAAATCAAATTTTTCCAAAGCTTTATCCCTATACTCTTTATGCACATCCACTATAAACTGTTTTCTTAGCGGAAGTCGGCAGCTTACAAGAAGAGATTCATAATGAAGAAAGAAGTCATGGTGAAAGTTGGCCTCCTTTGAAAGTTCCTCCTCCTTTGCAAAAAAATATTTCGCCTTTTGATTAGCATGAATCAAACGATCATTGATCCCATTAATAACAACAGATTTGTTATTTTCTCCATCGTTAGCCATCACCTCGTCGGAGAACCCTAAGATCGTCCGAGCTCTGATACCAACTGATGTAGAACGAATCCACAGACAGAGAAGACGCAGCAGAATTATAATCACAAAAACCTTGAAATTCACACAACGCACACGGATATGAATTACTCCTCGCAAAAGGACGTAATCCTCGTAATCAAACGAATAAGATTACGTTTCAAGCCAAGGAATGACTTAGTCTTCTTAGGAAAAGAAGAAAGAACCCTTGAAGAAAATAAATTGTTTTTTCTTCAAAAATTTGTCTAATTTTCGGAATACAATCTTAGGCCTATTTTATAGTGCCCATAAAACTTGAAAAACAATCCTAAACCTTCTAGAATTACTCCTAACCTATATGGTAACTAAATAGGACTCAAAAACTAGTAAATCTCCTCAAAATCTACTCTAAAATCACCTCTAATCATCCTATTAAATTA
The DNA here is from genome assembly GCA_022495995.1 of Adenophora triphylla var. japonica. Classification (NCBI taxonomy): domain Eukaryota; kingdom Viridiplantae; phylum Streptophyta; class Magnoliopsida; order Asterales; family Campanulaceae; genus Adenophora; species Adenophora triphylla. Next base: position 157,215 of record JAFEMH010003766.1, read on the forward strand.
AATGACGAAAATAATAAATAAAATATAAACTAAAACAAATTAAATCCTAAAATACTAATTTAATTACAAAAATAATTATTTTATTTGACTTTGTCAAATATTTCTTGGACCGGATTACATCAATAAATGAGAAATCATTTTTTTTGTTGCTTAAAGGTAACGTCGAATTTGTTGTCAAATAACCTTATAAATAACATAGATAAATTGATTTCACGGTCGTGTGATTTTACATTTGTGTGATGTTATATGCCTTTAAACAATTGGTAAATTATTTTTTTAGTTGTAAATTTGTGATGAAGACAAAAGGTTAACTTAGTAATCAAATGATAGCTAATTTTTTCATTTGTTCTAAAATAAATGTTCAAAAAAAATCAAAATTATTTTTAAACAAAAGTAATTTGAAAGAAATTTAAACATTTATTTTGAGAGAGGGAGTAATAAGTTTATAAGGACTCGGATAGAATTTACACTGTCAAGTCAATTGAGAACATGTTCTTAAGTCACAAAGGTCCAGAGATTTGGACTAGAAAAATTCTCCGTCCCACAATGAATATTTAAAAATGTAAAAATTTACTTTGATTAAAAATAAATTTGATTTTATTACCTTCATTTTAATAAGACGAAGGGAGTAGCTAATATCCAAAATTTGGGATACATATGCATAGAAAATACAATTAGGGCTCATATATCTAACATTAGGGCTCATATATCTAACATTATTAGGACCCCAAAAGCTCAACTGCAAGACCTTTTTCATTGATTCCTCTGCGATACCTAAGTAAAACCATATGACCAATTATCTAAAACAAGTAATATTGTATAAAACAGGTGCATTACATATATAGACATTTGCCACAATAACGTTGTTGATAATGGAACCACAAACAACATCAAAAAACGGTACTAGGTACACAATACTTAACGACAGTAACAGAAACTTACACTTGTATGAACAAATTACTGAATTCCAGCTTAAATCACTTTGAAGCTTCCACAATTTCAACAAAAGCATGAATAAGCCAGGTGATTCTTCTTCAATATATATGAGGAAATATAATCACGAGGATTTATCGATGGAATTTGCACCGGAACAAGAACAAGACTCTTGTCATTAGCGATTCTCTCCCCGACAACGTTTGTGTAGAACAAACCAGAGGTGGAAGGGATGAAGATATCACCCATTGAACATATTTGGAAATCTATTATGTTCCCATAATCGGAGTTTTTCGAGCCGAGATACTTTCCCTTCATATCATCTTCCATTATATCGTCCTGTCAAAAAAGTTCGCCAAACAAACATAAATAGTAGAAGTCAAAAAATGACCGTGCAAAGACACATCCATTTATTTGATGGTCAATCCGGTGATCCAAGGGCTCTACCGGTGATCCAAGGGCTCTACTGCCTTCACAAACTTTATAGCCCTTGGATCAATAAAGTAGTGGGCTTTACCGGCCTCACAAAACTTTACAACCCTTGGATCAACAAATTTTTTGGTAAATGGAATTCAAGTTTTATTACCTTTGTGTATGTGTTGGGGAAGGCCTTTTTGAGAGCATCAAGACTTTTATGCCACCCAGATTGAGTCAAGTAAATTGTAGTTTCTTTAGGTAAAGACATCTTCTTTAGAAATCGGCTAATATCTGTTGCATTGTAGCATGTTTTCATTCCATTAGTTCCAATCTCCTGGCAGTCTTTTCTCTCGAGCATATCGGCCCTCAAGTCAACTGCAATAAAATGTCCCTCCATTTTGCTGCTTAAAGTTTTTAGTTTCTCCATCATTGAGTTTACGACATTTTGCAATTTCGGCTCCAAGTGAAGAGATTGAAACATAGCCAAACATGAGAACGAGTTCATAAATTTGTTCGCTTCTGCTTTCCTTGTGTATATTGTGGGAAAATAAGTCGCAAGCTTCAAAGTTCCCTTCTTCCTGAAGAAGGGCTCAACGGTACTAGCAACGTAGTCTTCAGAAACCCCATTTGGAACCCTCACGACAATGGGGTTCACACTTGACGCTTCACGGGGATTTTTCTTTGCTACTTGGATCACATCATTCATGCTCGCTACAAATTTCTCAACATCATAAACTTCTCCAAAACTCCTGAAATGTATATTCAACTTTTTAGCATTTCCAAATACTTATATAAGATGATATATTAACTTTACTGTTAAAGAGCTCTAACTCAATTGACATCGGGCATAAGGGGTACAATCCTCACTAATGATATATTATATTCGTCAAGTGTTACTTTTATAATAAATTAAGTCATAAAAATAAATAAATAAAACATATTTTTTTAGAAAAACAAACAAAATTCACTAACCTCGTCTCTCCAGGTTTGGTTTCAATGATATCAGGAAGCACAAGTGTCGCTCCAAGATATCTTGCTACTACCACTGCATCAGCTACCTGAGTGAACCAATTAAAGACATTGCTCAATAACAATATGAAAAGAAATCTTAATAAATAGATAAGAAACTGTAAAATGATGCCTTAGGTTAGACCATGCATACAAAGATCGTAATTCTCAAACGAACGAACATATCAGAGACGGTGTCAACCTGTGAGACATGGTATTCAGGACCACCAGATAATGAGAATGTAATAAAACCTTTTGAAATCGCCTTCCCTTGTGCAAGAAAAAATGAAGAACATGAGAAAACGTAAACAAGTCAATCCAAGTATATATAGCAAGAAAATAGACATACTTACTGCGTGAGGGCGTAGGTTCACTCCAACATGGCTTTAAAGGCTCGATGGGCTCGTGCCCTTTACCACCAGCAGTTACCTCTACAAGGCTTTGCCTTGAAACTCTAAAGAGATCGTAATGAGAACTTGATGATGCTGGAATATTCATCTATAGGCATGAATGAGTTAGAACATTTTCGAGCAAATTTCACAGATATATCCATTTGTTCAAGATTATAACTTACAAAATGAAAAATCAATATGTTCTTGTCCAAACATATAATTAATTTGTGCGTCCTTAATGATTGTCAATTAAATTTTCTCGAATCCATTTTCTATTTGCAAGGGAGGGACCTAAAAAGAAAGAACTAGTGCAAGAGAGCGAAGTGAATGATAAAGCAAGCTAACAGTCGGTGGAACTTCTGGAAAAGTGGGTCCGGGGTCGGGAAGGGTAGTGAAGGAGGCCTGGGAGGAGGGCTCCCGAGCATCAGTAGATGCGGGAGGGACTTTTTTTGCTTCCCATTATTATCAAGAGAAAATTTCAGAAGGTGATTTTCAAATTCTTTTAGTAGCATGCATACATAAAGAACCTTAACGATCTGACCATATATCTTTGCAAGCGTAAATTAAAACATGACATATGTGAATATATGATTTTATAACTTTTGCCACCGCTCGTTGCAACTTAGCAGGAAAGTGGCCTCATCGATTTCACTTTCATAAATGATCACCTTCAAGTGAACAAAAATATTCACCGCTCACAAAGGAAATTAACGCGCAAACAATGCTAAAAAAATAAAATTTAAAATATTACCAAATCAAGAAGGTGGAGAAATTAAATTACCACAATAGCCCCATCAAAATGATCTCTCTTGATCATATTTCCCAGCATTATGAACATAGAAAATGTAAGAACCCCTGCCATCACCTGCCTTAAGTCTGTCACCATTGTCCCCTCTCTCTCTCTCTCTCTCTCTCTCTCTCTCTCTCTCTCTCCTACACAGACTGTGTATCCTAAATCTCTCTCTAACTATACATATATATACATGAATGTATTAGGAGAAAAAACAGGGGAATACCGACTGGAGTTAGAAGAAGCAAAGTAAGAAAAGAATGGAGAAATGCTTAAATTGGGAAAGGACACAGAATACAGCTAGCAAAAACCATGAGCCGACCTACCCTTTCCCCCCAATAAAATCCAAGATTACAGTAAAACTTTCCCAGAAAAAAAGTGGTTGGGAGAGGGGAGGTTTTGAATTGCTTCCGTAAACGTCCAGCTGCATGTTCTTGGGCGTTTGAGGGGGCTTTTAATTGTCAAGACATATCCATCCAATTGTTGACGATTCTTTGCTTGTCTTTATCCTGCCTTCTTCTCTGCAGCAGCAGACACCTAGATTAGGAAAGGAAAGCCCACAAATGAAACGTTAAATTAATATTTTGAAAAAAATATTACTCCCTCCGTCCCACTTCAATTGGTCCCGAAGTAAATTTCACGATTTTTAAGAAAAATGAATAAAGTGGGTAGAAATTAGAGGAGAGAGAATGTAAAAGTTAAATGTGTGGTACGGAATAGGAGAGAGAATGTAAAAGTTAAAAATATTTAATAGGAAAGAGAATAAGTGGGAGAAATAGTAAGTTAATGATTGGTTTTTTTGTAAATATGTGGAGATGATAAAGATATAAATATATGAAAAACTTTCCATTTATGAAATAGATCAATTGAAATTGGACATCTCAAAAAGGAAAGTGGACCAATTGAAGTGGGACGGAGGGAGTATAAAACATGTAATTGATACCCTCCTATACATATTGTTAATAAAAAAATATTTTTTATTATGATAAAAAATAAATTAAATTTCACTATTTTAGTTCCTTTCCGAATTCCATAATTTCGTTAAATGTCATAATCCCAACGTCTTAGAAAAGGTGTTATACTTTTTCTTTTTGATCCATTCCGAAATATTAAATAATTATATTAATGCAAATATTGTACATTACAAACATAGAAATTATTGATCCGTTCCGAAATATTAAATAATTATATTAATGCAAATATTTTACATTACAAACATAGAAATTATTGAATACTCCCTCCGTCCAGTTACATACTTCACACTTTCTATTTTGAGCGTCCAATTACATACTTCACACTTTGTCTCCTACATTATTTTAATACTCACAACACCATTATAATTTACTATTCCCTTCACTCATTCTCTTTCCTATTTTACTTTTACACTCACAACATTATATCATTATTTTTTTTCTTAATCCACGTGTGAACAGTAATCGTAAAGTATGTACTTGAACGGAGTGAGTATAACATGGAAAAGAATTACCCTTATCTAAAGGAGAAATTGCAATGAAAGTACCCTAACTATTGGGATCTAGTGGATTTGCCAACTAACTCTTTTTTTATTGCATAAATAGTATCTCAACTAATATTTTATTTAGGTACCTAGACATATCGACATCCATTGTTTCTTAACCGGTACTTCCCTGCTCGTGTTAATGACACGGTGACAGTATTACATAAATAAAGTGTGGTTGAGATCAGGATCCTAAAAATGCATTAAATTAGTATACTCCCTTCGTCCCAGCAAAAGTGTCACTTTTTACCCAAAATGGCGTCCCGTTTGAAGCGTCACTTTTCCTAAAAAGGAAATATTTTATTAATATTCTATTATCCCACTAACTATTCCCTCCACTAATTCTCTCTCCTCTTTTCAAATTACACTCACAACACTTTTTAAATTCACTATTTCCTCCACTAATTCCCTCTCCTATTTTCAATACACTCACAATATTTTTTCTTTCCACTTTTTTTTCTTAATTTGCGTGCCACCCTTAAAAGGGTGACACTCTTGATGGGACTGAGGGAGTATTGTTGTGAATATGGCACTCCACACCCAAACAAACCTACAAGAATAATAATCGCACACAAACCAAGCACAAGAAATCAAAGAAACAGAAAAGAACACAAGAAATTGTTAACCCAGTTCACCAATTTGATTGGCTACGTCTGGGGGCACTACCGAGCCAGGATCTTGCACTATGTATGTAGAATTTGTGTTACAAATAAGTTTTGGGGCGAAATACAACTCAAATATATATAGGGGGACAAACCAAACCCTAGATGGACAAGGGTTGCTTAAAATTCGCCTAAAAAACAGGTCCAAAAAATTCTGCCCCGACACATGGGCGGTCGCCCAAGTGCCCATGGGCGGTCGCCCAAGCCAAAATCCCACGAGCCAAAACCTCTGTCCATGTGCGCGGTCGCTCTGGCCTTCCTGCGCGGCCGCCCTCAACAATCAACGCCTTTCGCAAAACTTACTATCTTCATGGGCGGTCGCCCTCCTCAGCCTGGGCGGTCGCCCAAGCCAACAGAAACTCCAGACGAATTTTTCCCTTTTGCTCCGAAGTCTAACCCGGTTGGTCTTCTATCCCAACAATCTCCCACCTAGAGATCAACCATACATATAAGTCCCGTATCCGTTCTTCAACTCATCCTTGGTGTCCTCCTAGTGCTCACCTCGATCATGGTAGTGCCATCCTCCTCTTCTTTCTTCGAGCCCAATTGAAGCTTTGCACATCTTCAATTTATCAAGATTCACAACCTTTGTCAACATGTCAGCCGGATTTTCCGATCCCAATATCTTCTCTAGCCCCAAGATCTTCTCCTCCAAGAGATGTCCGATGTAGTGAAACCTCGCCCAATGTGCTTCGTCCTCGAATGAAACGCCGGATTTCTTGCCAAATGTATTGCACTCGATCGTCACCGCAGAGAACGTTACCACTTCGCGTTTTCCCAAGTTCACCCAAGAAGTTCTCAGCCATACTATCTCTTTACTCGCCTCGTCACCGCCACATATTGATTCTCGTTAGCCGATCACGCCACGATCTTCTCAATTTAGAAGCCCGAGATTGCGCACCACCCAATGTAAACACATAACCCGTAGTACTCCTCCTCTTATCAAGATCACTTGATGCCAAGTACGCATCAACATACCCCGCTAACACCACTTCTCGCTCGAGAAACACAGAGCCTTACCAAGAGTACCCTTCAAATAACGTAGGATCCACTTAACCGCTTCCCAATGTTGCTTTCCGGATTGCCCATAAACCTACGACTACTCCCACCGCACGTGCAATGTCCGACCTCAGACACACCATCGCATACATGAGACTCCCCACCGCCGAAGCATATGGAGTTCTCTCCATCTTGTCACGCTCCTCCTTGCCCCTAGGCGAGTCCTTCTCGGATAGCTTGAAATGCAAACCCAATGGCGTCCCTGCTGCTTCGCTCTTCCATACAAAACCTTGCTAAGACCTTCTCAACATATTCGCCGCAAAGAACCAACTTGCCCGACTCCCTATCACGGTCAATCCGCATGCCCAAGATTTTTCTCGGCCTCTCCCAAATCCTTCATCTCGAACCGTTCGACAACCGAGTCTTCAACCCGTTTACCTCTACCGCTAGAGCCCGCTATTAACATGTCGTCCACATATAACAAGATAATATACCCACTGTCCGTGTTCTCGTAGCAACAATGATCCGCCTCACATCCGATAAAATCAATGCCAAGCATGAATCCATCAAATTTCTGTACCATCGCCTGTGAGCTTGTTTAAGGCCATACAAGCTCTTAGTCAATCTCAGAACTAGCTCCCCGCTACCCTTAGCAAGTAACCCTCTCGTCGTACCATGTAAATCTCTTCCTCCAAGTCCCCACGAAGAAAGGCCGCCTTCACATCCATCTCGTTTCAAGCAACAAGTTGTCCGCCACTACTATCCCCGTAACCATTCGATAGTGGTCATCTTCACTACCGGAGTGAATACTTCGGTGTAGTCAATACCGTACTTTTGCCGAAACCCTTTTACAACCTTGCCTTGTAACGCTTGCTACCGTCTGCTTCCTCCTTGATCCACGTAAACCCACTTGTTATGCAGCCGCCTTCTTCCCCTTAGGTATTTCGCCAACTCCCAAGTTTTGTTGGCCTTCAATGAGTCCATCTCATCATCCATTGCGAGCTTTCCACTTGTTACAAAGTGCACTGACGAACCTCGCATAACATTCGGTTCCCATTATCTCGTCAATAGCAAATAATAATTGGATGGAGTATACTGTGGGCGATCCACGCAACCTGGCCGGATCTACGCAATGAATATCCGGTTCGGAGTACGTGGTTCATCTTCATGACCTCCCCGACCATGGTCATCATGAACCGTTCTGCTCCCACCCGAGTTAGGAATATCCACCTCTACAATATCCTGGTTCCGAACTAGTGTCATCGTATGCCCCCTTTCTCGTCCTCAGACAAAACCTGCTTATTGAATACCACATCTCGACTACGAATAACTCTATGATTTTGGTCATCCCAAAACTTGTACCCGAAGTCATCCCCGCCATACCCAATAAATGTACACTTAATGTATTTAGCATCTAATTTAGTTCTCTCAAACAGAATCAACATGAACATAAGAAACGCAGCCAAATATGCGAAGAAAGGACAGATTTACTGCTTGCCTCCACGCTTCCTCCGGGAATTCCATTCCCAATGGTACCGATGGTCCCCGATTGATCAAGAAAGCCGCCGTGTCAATCTGCATATGCCCGAACGTCTTCGGAAGTCCACACTTCAATCTCATACTTCTAGCCTCGCTCATTCAATGTTCTGCTCATCCTCTCTCGCTACCCCGTTGAGTTGTGGTGTCCGCTTTGGAGTCTTCTCCATACGAATCCCATTCGCAACACAATATTCCCTAAACTCACCAAGCTCATACTCCCCACCATCGTTGTACGATCTTAAGCACTTAAGCTTAAGTCCCGTCCCGATTCTCCACCAAGGCCTCCACTTCGAACACCTCGAAAGCCTCATCTTTCCCCTTCAAGAAATAGACCCAAACCTTCCTTGTAGAATCATCAATGAAGGTCATATAATATGACGCACCACCCGTAGATGTAACCTGAGATGGCCCCCACAAACTGCTAGACCAATTCCAACTTTGCTTCCCTCAAACCCCTACCTCGTCCTCGAGAAATTATTTCTCCTCTGTTTGCCAAACATACAATCCTCGCATCCCCACGTTGACTGTCTTCAAACCCGGTAGTAGTCCCTTTGAACAAAGCACGCTTCATCCCCCGTCTCTGTGGGCCGTAAACGAGCCGAGCCGAGCCGAGCCAAGTTTCGAGCTCGAGCTCGAATAAAAATATCGAGCTCGAGCTTTTCTCGAGCTCGAGCTCGAGCCCTGCAATGCATGTTCGAGGCTCGGCTCGAATCAAGTTTCGAGCTTTTCGCGAGCTTGCTCGCGAGGCTTCGCGAGCCGCTCGAACTCGAGTTTTAACGAGCCGAGCTCGAGCTTCGACTTATTTTTTTGAAAAATCTGAAATCAAACGAGCTTTTAACGAGCCGAGCTCGAGCTTCGACTTATTTTTTGAAAAAATCTGAAATCAAACGAGTTTTTAACGAGCCGAGCTCGAGCTTCGACTTATTTTTTGAAAAAAATGCGAAATCAAACGAGCTTTTAACGAGCCGAGCTCGAGCTTCGACTTATATATATACGTATATACTAAAATTTATTCGAGCTTTTAACGAGCCGAGCCCGAGCCGAGCTCAAACGAGTCGATCTCGAACGGAGCTCGTCGAACATACGAGCCGAACACGAGCCAGCTCGAAAAAATGACGAGCCTTGAAAATCGGTTCGAGCTCGAGCTCGAGTTCACCTCGAGCCCACTCGAGCTCGAGCTTTTTTTCGAGCCGAGGCCCGAGCCGAGCTCGAGCCGGGCCTCGGCCAGTGTAAATGTGCCTCTACCTGCCTCACTCGTGTGACCCAATCGACAGAGGCCACAAATCCGTATCACCCTTGGCCGCCACCGCGATCTTGTCCTTGGTGTTATTCGCCAAATACAAAGTCCCCTCCTTATTACCCCGAGCGATCTCACAATCCTCCTTGGTAATAACCTGCCGCAGCCGAATGTTACCTTGTAACCTTCTTCGTCCAACCGCCCAACCGAAAGTAGGTTCTTTTTCAAACCCGGAATGTGCTGACCCCGTTCGGATGTAAGACCTTCCCGTCCGATGCTCCTATTCGACATCCCCTTCCTTGATTTCCAAAGGCTCGCCATCCGCCATAGACCTTCCCGAAATCACCAAGCGTAGTTTTCCATCTCTTCCTTGTGCCCGCAAGAGTGGAATGATGCCCCGAATCCAAAGACTCCATGATTCTAGTGTACTACTAACACTCGAACCGAGTACATCATCACCTTCGATCGCCACATTCACTTGATTGCCCTTACGATTTGGACAATCCCTCTGAAGTGTCCCAATTCCTTACAATGATAGCACCGAATGTATCTCTTCGCAACCTTCGGTTTGTCCTTGGTCTCATCGGCTTTGCCCTTACCACTCACCACGTTCTCCCTAGATTCGGTTCTCCCTTGTTTGCTAGTACCCCGCTTCCCTCGCTAGTAGTAGCCAAAGCCGATCCCGAAGCACTCGATGTCCCCAACTTCTTCATGCGATTTTCCTCGGCCAAAAGAAAGTCCTTAACATCATCATACTTCAATTTCTTCTTACCTCGCCGCGTTGATTCTTGCCACCGTTCCGCTCCAACTTGCAGGCAAAGAAGCTAGCAACAAACACGCATGAACCTCATCATCGAACTTGATCTCCACCGCTGTCAATGAATCTATGACATCCATAAACTCATCGATGTGCTTAGCCAAGGAACCTCCCTCTTGCATCTTGAGACTACCCATCTTACGTATCAAATCAACCTTATTTGCAGCAGACGGAGTTTCAAATCTCTCAGTAAGATAATCCAATAGCTCCTTAGTGGTTGTCGCCTTCCTGGTAGTCTTCGCAATCCACTTTGACAAAGTAGATCTAACCACCCCTAGGGCTTTCCGATCCATGAGTTCCCATTCTTCCTGATCTTCATCTTCCGGTTTGATACCCTTCAGAGGCTTATAGAGGTCTTTGTTGTACAAAAGATCCTCAATCTGCATCCTCCAATATCCGTAGTCAGACCCATCGAATTTCTCAACCGCCTGTTTGTCTTTGCCCATTCTTGATTGCTTGGAACAACTCCCTTGATCTTGAAACCAAAAAGCTCTGATACCAATTGTTGTGAATATGGCCCTCCACACCCAATCAAACCTACAAGAATAATAATTGCACACAAACCAAGCACAAGAAATCAAAGAAACAGAAAAGAACACAAGAAATTGTTAACCCAGTTCACCAATTTGATTGGCTACGTCTGGGGGCACTACCAAGCCAGGATCTTGCACTATGTATGTAGAATTTGTGTTACAAATAAGTTTTAGGGGCGAAATACAACTCAAATATATATAGGGGGGACAAACCAAACCCTAGATGGACAAGGGTTGCTTAAAATTCGCCTAAAACAAAGTCCGTAATTCGCCCGACACGGGCGGTCGCCCAAGTGCCCATGGGCGGTCGCCCAAGCCAAAATCCCATGAGCCAAAACCTCTGTCCATGTGCGCGGTCGCTCTGGCCTTCCTGCGCGGCCGCCCTCAACAATCAACGCCTTTCGCAAAACTTACTGTCTTCATGGGCGGTCGCCCTCCTCAGCCTGGGCGGTTGCCCAAGCCAACAGAAACTCCAGACGAATTTTTCCCTTTTGCTCCGAAGTCTAATCCGGTTGGTCTTCTATCCCAACAAGTATATTATCACACGATAAATAATCAAACAACAAAAAAAGGGACAAATCTACTAAACTTTTAAAATTTATATTTGATTGCAAGAACAACAATATTGATGATCTCTTACATACATAATAGTTCATGATTCCAATTGAAAATTTTCATAATAAATTTGTCTTTTAGATATTTGACATCGAACGAAAAAATAGAATGTAAAATCAACTTCCACAATATCGCCAAAATAAGATTGACAAAACACAATTTAATTATTATAATCAAAAATAAAATTATAAGAAATTATGATTTCAATATAACTATCCAAATTATATAATCCCAAACCCACCCACTTCCCTCATTCCCCTCAGCCCCTCTCACCTCACCCTCTTTCATGTAACCTCAATACCGCTCACTATCGTTTGATTTGCAGTTTTTCAAACTTTCAAAACTACTATAGAGAAACTATACACTAAAATAGTACACTATCGAAAATAAAATATTGATCAAGCATTAATTATTTTGAGTGCCTGCAATAACAAAACTAAGTACAGACATGGAAAAAATTGCAAATATTTATAAATAACAATAGCAAGCTAACCTTGTAAGATATCTCTCCAAACTTCTCAGCATTTTCAAGAAAGTCCGACTTGTTGAATCAAAATCCTCGTTCTAAAACTGAAGTATGTGTTACATGGTGCATGAAAAGATCACATCCGGCAATCAATGAGATTGACTTGGTGTCCCATGACCGAAAAGAAAACTCTTATTAGATAATATCATAATATTATGCAAATTTTGTGCACTAAATTTGATTATACATACAAAAGTTTTCAGAGTTGAAGAAGAATCAAATTATTGCCCTCATCAAGCTGTTTCATCAACCACTTCCCAATCCTTTCCCTCTTCTATTCAAACCCTCGCTCCAACTATTACTTTGTAACCCATCCAACCCTACACTCTTTTATTTAAACTTCATTCATTCACTCACTCTTCTATTCATTTTTAACCTAAAAAACGACTGCAATGGATGTGTAGTATTCTCTTTTTCTCAAGTTTGTTTGTTCGTCTATCCGTAGGTTTTTTTTATAGATATGTCTAAGAGAGATTTACCTTTGTTCTTGGCTCTCTAATATGTTATGTTCTTGGTCATGTTTTCCTCTTGTTCTTTTCTTTTTATTTTACAGCAATGACACATAAACTTACATCCTCATATGAGGAGGTCCGATGTAGGTTAAATATCTGCTGGATTGTGCAGAAACCAGTTAAGGATCTAAAGTCACGCAATTTTATAAATCAAGGTATGAGTAGAAAAGCAAATAGAAGCAATCAAATCAACTTAATTTAGTTTTAACCTAAGCAAATTACATGATTTGGCAAAACATAGCGACACATGAATTAAATAGTTCTCATATAATGATTTTGAAGAAAACATCGATTTAAATAAAAATGCATGAACAAAGAAAGATTAAATATGTAACATAAAAAGGATACTGAATAGGAAATGATGCCCACTCATGCAAATAAACATGAGAATGAACTCAAAATTGAAGCCCAATCGTGCAAATAAACTTAAGAATAAAATCAAAATTCAAAATAAAAAATAGACATTGGAAAAGGGCACCTGATGAGAGAAAAAATTAAAGTCTTTCAATTCTACAAAAACAAGGTTTCATACCCTAGTCGTCTACGGATTCCAATTTCGACTCTAATGCTAGATAAAAAGAAGGCTTTAGGATTTGCTCGGCGAATTCGATAAATCGTTCCTGTAAAAAATTACTACGATTGAGAGAATGGACATAAGTCGATTGTTTGAATGTATGGTTAAAGTTTTACGTCATCACTACAAACACACATATGAAAATATTTATGCAACATACTACTTTTCATGAGCACATGGAAATCATGCCTTTGATGAACTGGAACCGATGCAAAATTATCCTATATTTATAGACTCCAAGTAGCATGCAATGCTTATATAGTAATTACAAATCAAGCTCCAGCAAACAAATCATAAATCAAAGGCTAAAATCATTTTCAATACTCACACTGTCACGATTGCGAGTAAAAATGCATCCAGACTTACTCAACCAATGAAGACATACAATCATAAGAGCTTTTAGTTCTCTTCTATTATACTATAAAATTTATGTAAAATGTCATAACAGACTGGTGTAGGCATCGACGCCAGTTCTGGTTCTTCCTCAATTAATTAACAGAGAAAAGCATAAAAATTATCTACATGAAAAATTTCTTTCAGTTCCTTTGTGTAAATACCCATTCGTATATGCAATTCCTATATCAACGTTAATGCCTTACAGAACATGGAAAAGTCCCTCTCTCTCACCTTTTCTTTATTTCCCTTTTCTGCAAATCGGAAAGTACATATTCATTACCTTGATTTCCACTCAAAAACAAATATCAGTCAAATTCATTTTTTCCCTAAATTATATGGAACCTAAATATTAATCCAAAGCCGAAGAAAATCAGTAGGCCAAAAAGCCTCTACTGCATTTGATCAGGACTACCTCCATGCATAACTGGAGTAGCCATATCTTGAATCCCAATAATCTGCTCATCCTCTAATGTGGTGGACTTGTGACATCAAATACAATCTTAAGTAAAAAATATGGATTAAGAAATCACAGACACAATGTGCAAATATCACTCAATATAAAAATTATGGGGTGAACTTGAAATTGCCACTTGTTTTTAGGAAACTAACCTTCTCTCTCAAAACATAACTCAATGCACCTCCCTGCCCCCCCCCAAATAATAATAATAATAATAATAATAATAATAATAATAATAATAATAATAATAATAATAATAATAATAATAATAGTAATAAAATAAAATAAAAAATCTACCTGCCAAATTCCATCAAGCAAAACACAAAAAATCTACCTGCCAAATTCCATCAAGCAAAACACCAATTTATTTAAAAAATATATATATATACACACACACACAAATAAAGTGATAAAAGAGTATGCAAAACTAAATCAATATAACAAAATACAACACCATCATCAACATCAAAACAAAACGTAAATAGTAATATCAAAATCATAGTAATAGGTAGCATAAAAATGATGAGGAAAAGTTGAATCAAATTAATATATTTTTTTAAAACATATGGCACATTTAATAAATATATACATTAAACTAAGGGTTTGAAGAAAATGTGTACGAAGTTAAATTATAATCTTATCAGTAGGAAGACATACCATTAAATTTACTCCTACTTCCTTCGGCCGGTAATGTATCAATCCATATCCTTTAGCCAGAGCCCATAATCTGCAACTTATTATGGCAAATATACATAGTAGGTGATGTTTAGATCTTTTCAATCATTTGTTTGTATAAGGTTCCACATTTGTGGATGTTGATGATAATGGAGTATGTTAAGGTTTCAAAATGTTTACGCACTTGGTGGCTTTACCAGACAACTACAACTATAGCAGAGGGTGATCTCTCTACTATCCATCCAATCCGCTTGGGTTTGGCCTTGACCTTCTTTGTTTTCTATTATGAAATGTACCATTTGAATAAACCGTTGATTGGGTAGAGGAAATTGGGAAGCATACTTGAATTAAATACCATCTCAGGCCTAAAATCGTGTCGTTCCTAATAACTCTCTTCTGTTGTGGTTGACCAAACATTGATGGATATCCATAAATCTAGTGCAACAAAGAAGTTACAATAGCTATCTAAGGAGCAATACCAACAAAAAAAATGGCAATACGAAATATAATGTCTTGATTGTACTACATGAAAAGAGCATTAAAAAGGATACATATACTAATCTTAACCCCCCCCCCCCGTTATCAATCACTGATCCTTAAATTAATGTTAAAGATATTGAAAAGAATGAACCAAATCAACTACAAAATGTTAATAGATGATGGAGGAAAGTACATAAAGTGTTGTACTTCTAGAAAAATTGCACACGGAAAATGGAATGTCAACAGGTGGGGGTTGTCATTTTCTATTAATAGCCTTTTAATTCATTCATATAGTATTGAAAAGCCTTAAATTTATGAAATGTCAAATTTGCTAGCTCCCCATTGCATCTTGTTAGTAGATTTCCTGATCATCCTAACATTGACACATTTGCATCTTGTTAGTGGATTTCCTGATCATCCTAACATTGGAACCTTGCACAATAACATTATGCGAGACCTCATCCATCAATTTCCTAAGCCTTATTGTTAAAAGAAATCTTAACTCTAGGATCAACATCATGATCAATCATTTGGTTTCCTAAATTTATGAATCAGACACTTATTAGGCCTTTAATACCAGAAAGTTCTGAGTGCTTACGTAAGAAAAAAATTGTGAGACCTCACCTATCAATTGCCTAAGTCTGCTTGCCTTGTCTAAATCCGCACCAGCAACCCTATTCTCTCCTTTCAAATTTCATCAGATAAATGCCTCCTTCACTTTTTACCCAATCAAAAATTTCCCATGATAAATTCAGAATGAACCTTCTCTTTAACCATGTGTACAACACCAAATTATTATAAAATCTTAATGGGACAAAGGAAGTACATAATTAACCTATTCCATCGAATCATCTATCTCAATTATTAAAAATATACAAATATACTAAATTAAAAGATAGGGGCGTTGAACTGAAAAAGAACACTAAAATATAGAAATTGAATGTACAAACTAAAACTGATTTAAACTAAAATAAACTGCCAAAGAGAAGAAAGAACACAAAAATATCGAAATCAAGTGTACAAACTAAATGATTTAAAGTAAATTAAACTGCTAGAAAGAATACAAAAGACTAACCTTTAGTAAGATAGGTTTTGGAAAACGAAGTCAAACATTTTGCGAGACAATGCTGAGCATTGAAATCCAAAATCCAAAATCCAAAAAATGAGAAAGGAAAAGAAAAATGAATATAAAAGATAAGAAACACATTGTAGATAATGTTGCTGAAACCATGAAATCCCAACGACCACCTCCATCAGCCGACCAGAGTCAAACCTAAAACAATCAAACATGAACACAAAAAGGAAGACACCCCTTTACAGTACATGAATTAGATAAGTTAAATCTCTCTTTAATTATCAAAGATTTTTTTTGAACATGAAATACAAAAGATATTGAAATACCTAATCAATTAGTTTTGCATAGAATACAGAGTCCCACCTTGGACGGCAATGCCTTCTTCTCAACTATCCGCAAATTAAAAGTAGCTAATGGGAGGAAAGGGCAATTAGATTTCTGTAGGAACCCTAGCTTTCTCGGGACTGAAAGAAGAGGTCGCAAGGTACTGTAGAGGTTGAGAACAGTGCAAGGTTTAATATGGAGAGAGAAACAGGGAAGGTAGATCGAGAGATTGGAAGAGAAGGTGACAATTCTCCATAATTGGAGTCCGATTGTGCGTGTGTGGACTGTGCGATGGAATGGAGGTTGTGTAATTGCTGCAGAAGTGGGAAGGGAAACTGAATGCTAGGATTCAATCTCAGCCATTCTTTGTCTTTTTTGTGAATGAATCCCAGCCCTTCATTGTGTGACGGTTATTCCTGAGCTCTATTGTAATATAGATGAGTATGCATGCGGCAGACACGTGACCTAGTTTTTATGGTCAAAGTAGGACAATCATACAAATAATATAATACAAAAATTAAATGTTCTAAATGTTAAATTAAAAAGTAAAATGTGCAATAAACTATACATTTCCTTTCTTCTTCCTAACCCATGCCACCAATCTCACAAACAATCAGTCCCCTTCTTCCTACCCCTTCACAATTCCCTCCCTTGGGCCCTTTCCTCTTGAACAAGGACTTCATATCAGACCACCATTTTCCCATATCGTCGACAACTTCTCCACCTCACGAGATGCCACCGGCGAAGCCTAATAGTTTCCCCCAATTCTGGCACCCTATCTTCTCCCTTCCCTTGTTCATCGGTCATGGACAATCAAGCAAAAATGAACACAAATCTACCCATTTGATATCTTAAAATTTATAAAAAACGTCCGGCAAAAAAGATAACAATCTACCATGAAATTGACCAAAACCCAGCAAACAAAAAATTTGGAATTTGCCTTGCGAAGTAACTTATCTACATAAATGCCACCCAATATATTAACTAACATAACTTCCATCTCACTCAACTACTCAAGGTACAACTATAATAACCGAAGTGAACAATTCACCTCTTATAATTCAGTTATAATACAATTTTTTCCAACAAAAAAATAAAATTCAATAATAGACATGAATTAATCTGATAATTTATACATTACAACTCTTATAGCTGAAGGATGAGACCAATTCACCTCTTATAATTCAGTTATAAGACAATATTTTTCAACCAATTTTTTTTTTAAAAAAATCCAATAATAGACATGAACTAATCTGATAATTTACACAACTCTTATAACTGAAATATAATATCAATTCACCTCTTATAGTTCAGCTATAAGACAATTTATTTCAAGAAAAAAAATCAAAATTACAATAATTGTCACAAATTAATTTGATAATTTACACATTACAACTTTTAAACATGAAGTATAAGACCAATTCACCTCTTATAGTTTAGCTATAAGACAATTTTTCAACAAAAAAATCAATAATAACCATGAATTATTTGATAATTTACACATTATAACTCTTATAACTGAAGTATAAAATTTATTCATCTCTTATAATTCAACTATAAGATAACTATTTAATCAGAAAATTAAAAATTCCAATAATAGCCGTGAATTAATCTGATACTCTACACATTACAACTCTTATAACTGAAGTAGAAGACCAATTCACCTTTTATAATTCATTTATAGGATAAGTTTTCAACCAAAGATAAAAAAAATCCAATTATATCAGATAATTTACATATTACAACTTTTATGAATGAATTATAAGACAAATTCGACTCTTATAGTGTAACTATAAGACCAATTTATAGGGGAATTAAGCCACTTGGGCTTCTCAAATAAGGGCCCTTCAACCTAAGCCTATTTGGATGTACTCACAACCTTGAGGTAGACTTCATTCTTTTCTATTTTTGAATAGAAGCAATTCTTAATTAACAACATGTGTATGGTCAAACGCATAATCTGAAGTTCTTTGTTCTTGTATCTCTTATCGTGCAACACCTTTTTAATATCAACAGTCTCACCAGTTTGGCCTAAACAATTAACAAGTGAGAAGAGAACAAAAACAAAGATTAAATTCTAAAGAACCACAACACGCTTCAAGCAAAATCCGAATTTTACCAATAGTTGTGGGTAAAAATTCAGGATTGCGACGTCTTGAAAAGTATCCAGCATGTCATCATCTTCACACCAGCAGTCAAGGTAAAATTACTTAGACAATTAAATTATTATTTAATTATTATTATTATATCTTTGATACAGTAAAATAGAACGTGGGAATATATTCTCATGGACTCACTTCAAACGGTTAGAAGACCAAGTCAAGTATCAAGAATGATCATGCCGAGATTTTAGGATAGTTTGTTACTTCTTGTTATCTTTGGTTATCTTGTCTCTATTTAAAGAGTTCATGGCCGGAACACAACACACACTGTTCACACATACATTCTTGTAATCCGCCATAGCTCCACCATTTGTAATCCTCTCAATATCAATATAAACATTTGGGAAGGCAGGTGCTCGTAATCACCTTCCGAGGTTTTGTGCCGGCGAGATCTTCATCTCAAGGGTTTTTCCTTGTTACATAACCGTGTCATCTTTACTTTCATGCGTACACCAATTTTACTCTATTGTGCCCTCCTAATCTCATATTTTGATCTTTAAAATTGATCCATTATTTTTTACCAAAACAATTTGGCGCCCACCGTGGGGCCATTGGTTTTTTAATCGGTTTAAAATCCTCACATTTCCGCTATGTCTACCCAACCTATGACTTCCGTCGCCAGCAAGACCGTTGCTATCCCTAGCAGCGTGAATCCCCAAACCAGTAGCAGGTCAGCAACCGGAGGCCAGGAGTCATTGCCACCACCTCTGCCTTTGAATTATGGCAAGAAGCAGATGCCTCCGTCTCCTGATTTCGAGATCAAGAGTATGCTCATTCAGATGAAGAATTAGCTGGATCGCCAGCAAAATAGCACCTCTTTGATAGCCGAAAGCTTGATAAAGGTGCAAAGGGAACAAGAGTTGCTTTCTAAAAGAGTGGATGCTGTCTCTCCTATACGTCCTAGAGTCCTCAATTTCAACATTGGGGACAATTCTCATACCTTCAATGAATTCCTTCCTATGGCCTCATCTGTGAGGGTGTCGCCATCACCAATCCTAATGTCTTCTCCTTCGCTGACCACTTCTGTGGCGATGTCGACGCCGTTAGCATCCAGTGCCTACAGGATGACTTTTTCAGAAGGACATGTCTTCACTAATAACACCATCATGGCGTCCTCTGCAGATAATACTAATCCTTTTGTTAATCTCAATACTAGTTCTGCTTTGGATAATACTGCTCGTACTACTAACCCTTTTGCAGGTACTTACATTGCGAATCAACTTCAGGAGTTAAGGGACATGATCATGAATGTGCCACGCGTCACCCCGCCTATATAGCAGGTCTCCCCAACATGTTATAATCAGTCCCGCTTTACTCCAGCAATTGCGCATGTTGACATCCCTAAAGGATTTAGCGTGCCAGCCATGAAGTTGTATGATGGAAGCTTGGATCCTGAGGAGCATGTCGCCCATTATCAAGAAAAAATGGAGATTGTCCGCATTCCGCTCCAGTTTCGTGAGGCTTGTTTGTGTCGAGGGTTCGGTTCGACGTTGGTGGGGCCAACATTGAAGTGGCTGATTCATCAACCTCCTAGTTCCATTGGGTTGTTTGCTCAGCTAGTCAACCTGTTCAACAATCAATTTTCTTGCAGTCGACCGTTCGAGAAGCTCACTAGTGATCTTTACCGCATCACCCAGCCCACAGAAACCTTGAAGGACTATGATGATAGATTTAACAAAGAGGTCCTAGAAATTCCCAACTTGGACATGGCGACAGCTGCGGAAGCCTTCAAAATAGGCTTGAAGAAAGATTCCCCTTACTATGAAGATTTGGTGATGAATCCATGCAAGAAGATGGAAGATATCCGAAACCGAGCATTAAGGTTCATCAGGCTAGAAGAGGACAAGGTGCAGCAGTCCAAGCATCCTGACAAGGCGTCATCATATGACCATCCTGACAGACCTTACCACAGAAATGACCATAACAAAATCAATTGTGTGGAAGATGATGGAGACGATGATGATTTTGAATCTCCTAAAATTTCAAATTATTGTTTCTCTGTTGATGTTTCAGGTATCCTGTGTGCAGTGAATAATCTTGGAGATAAGGCAAGGTGGCCTCGGAAGAATGACAAGCCATCTGGTTGGAAGGATAAATCCAAGTGGTGTGCCTACCACGAGGATTTTGGACATCTTACCGAAGATTGCATCGCCTTGAGGAAGGAGATTAGTTACCTGTTATCAAAGGGACATCTTAAAGTACTCCTTGGCAACCGCAAGAACAAGACAGAGAGCAAAGAGACCGTTCCAACCAGACCACCATCTCCTCCACCGGTAACAAAGGTAGTTAATGTTATTAGTGGTGGTTCTGATATATGTGGTACTTCTTATTCTGCAGCTAAAAGGTTTGCCAAGCAAGCAAAGGATGAGAAGCCCGAAAGACTTTCGAAGATGTCGCAGCTCACATCCCAAGATGTCATCTCCTTCGAAGAAAGTGATAGGGACAATGTTATGGATCCTCACCATGATGCCTTGGTCATTGCACTCTAGATCGCCAATTGCAGAGTCAAGACATATTCTAGTAGATGGAGGCAGTTCAGTGAATCTCATTATGCTATATGCCTTGAAAGAGATGAAGATCCCTGAAAAAAGCATCGTCAAGAGGACCTCAGTTCTCGTAGGTTTCAGTGGGGAAACCAAAAGCACAGTGGGAGAGATCACACTTCCAGTTTATGTTGAAGGCATCAACTCCATGGAGAGATTCTGCGTGATTGATAGTGCCACAAGTTACAATGTAATCTTGGGCAGACCCTGGATCCATGGAATGAAAGCAGTGCCATCCACCTATCATCAATGCGTGAAGATGCCGACACCCTGGGGAGTTGTCAAGGTTTACAGTGACCAGCAATCAGCCAAAGAATGCTATATGACATCCATGAAGGCGTCGACATCTCCCAAGATGGCATAGCAATTACAGAGAAAGGCCCGTGAGGTTCTGGAGGCGAAGGAGCATGATGTGAAAGAAATATTCTTAGACCCCTCAAACCCAGATCTCAAGGTGCTAATTGATCAAGACGTTCCAGCAGAGATCGAGGAAGTTCTTGTCAACCTCTTAAAGAGCAGGATTAAAAGCTTCGCCTGGAAGCATGAAGACATGACAGGCATCACCAAAGATATCATCACCCATAAACTCAACATTGACCCATCCTTCAAACCAATCCACCAAAAGAGACGGAAGTTCGCACAAGAAAGGAATCTAATCATTCAGGAAGAAGTAGACAGATTGCTCAAAGCCAAGATGATCAGAGAGGTCGAATACCCAAGATGGTTAGCAAATGTGGTGGTGGTAGAGAAGAAGAACGACAAATGGAGAGTTTGTGTTGATTTCACAGACTTAAACAAAGCCTGTCCCAAGGATCCTTTCCCTTTTTGCCACACATTGATACTTTGGTCGATGCCACTTCTGGGCATGAAGTGTTGACTTTCTTGGACGCATCTTCAGGATTTCAGCACATCTAGATGGAGCCATCTGACCAAGAGGACACCACCTTCATTACTCCCACAGGTATTTATTGTTATATTGCAATGCCTTTTGGACTAAGAAATGCAGGTGCCACGTACCAGACGTTAGTCAATATGATGTTCAAAGAGCAGATTGGGGACACCATGGAAGTGTACATCGACGATATGGTGATAAAGTCAAAGAAAGCTGAAAATCATGTACGAGATCTTGCTCAAGCCTTTGATATCTTGGACAAATTCAACATGAAGTTAAACCCAGCGAAGAGCAACTTTGGCATGAAGTCTGGTAAATTCTTGGGCTACATGGTGACGCAAAGAGGAATAGAAGCAAGCCCGGAGCAAATAAAAGCCATCATCAACCTGACGTCACCTAAGTCCGTCAAAGATGTTCAAAGATTGACAGGGAAAGTGGCAGCCTTGAATCGATTCATCTCAAAATCCTCAGACAGATGCAAGCCATTCTACGACATCCTAAAGAAAAATTCTAGATTTGAATGGGCTGAAAAGCATGAACAGGCCTTTCAGGATTTAAAGTTGTACCTGTCAACACCTCCCCTACTCTCGAAGCCTCAAGAAGGTGAGCCATTGTGTGTTTACTTAGCCGTCTCTGAAACTGCGGTCAGTGCCGTCTTGGTCCGAGAGCAAGATGGCGTCCAACAGCCGATATATTATTTAAGTAAAACACTACTTGATGCGGAGACCAGGTATTCACACCTTGAAAAGTTAATCTTAGCTTTAATTACTGCTTCAGTCAAGTTAAGACACTATTTTGAAACTCATATCATTGTTATTCGTACTAATTATCCGATTAAAAAGTGTAATGAGAAAGTCAGAAATGTCAGGAAGGATGGCCAAGTGGTTCGTTCAACTTAGCACCTATGACATCAGGTATGAGCCTAGAACAGCAATAAAATCCCAAGCACTTGCAGACTTTGTGGCAGACTTTAGTCCAATCATGCAACCGGAGGTAGAACTAGAAGTCCAACAGCTCCAAGATGGGGACATCCTGCGCGAGTGGACTCTATTCACAGATGGTGCCTCAAATATGAGGGGCACGGGGCTAGGTGTTGTCCTAAAGTCGCCACAAGGGGACATCATACCTCAGGCCATTAGTTGCGATTTTAAAGCTACAAATAATGAAGCAGAATACGAAGCCTTAATCGTGGGCCTAACCGTGGCTCTAGACATGAACATTAAAGCAATTCAGGTATATAGTGATTCATTGTTACTTGTCAATCATTTTAATGGTTCCTATGTAGCAAAAAATGCCAAAATGATAGCTTATTTGGGCATTATGAAAATATTGGCAAGCAAATTTCAAATCTTTTCCTTTGAACAAATACCCCGAGAGGATAACTCTCAAGCAGATGTATTGGCCAATCTTGAATCAGCTTTCAAAAGCTTATCTCAGACCAATATACCAATTATCCATGTCAACATCCCTGCCGTGGAAAGATTAGAACTTTTTTGTACAGATAAAGACATCTCAGATAATCAAATAGAGACATCTTAGACTGCACCAATAATTAAATATCTTCAAGATGGCACAATCCCTAATGATGAAAAGAATACTAGAGCATTCAGGGTAAGAATTTCAAGATTTGTGTTAATAGATAATGTGTTGTTTAAGAAATCTTTTGCAGGACCATATTTAAGATGTCTCGAAGCTGACAAAGCAAAGGAAGTTCTAAAAGAACATGAAGGATCATGTGGTAATCATTCTGGGGGCAGAAGCTTACATACAAAAGCTCTAAGAATGGGTTACTACTGGCCAACAATGCGTCAAGATGCTGCCATCTTTGCCAAGAAGTGTGATTCCTGTCAGAGGCATAGCGACATCTTGCACCAACCCGCCGAATTGCTTCATCATATCCTCTCCCCTTGGCCATTTATGATATGGGGAATGGATATAGTAGGCAAATTGCCTAAAGCACCTGGAGGAAAAGTATTTTTGTTAGCAATGACAGATTATTTCTCAAAGTGGGTCGAAGCTGAAGCCTATGTGCAAATTCGTGATAAAGAAGTCATCTCCTTCATTAAGAAGAATATATTCAGCAGATTTGGCATCCCGTCTGAAATAATATGTGAACGGTTATCAATTTATCAGCAAAAAGACGCAAGATTTTCTCACTAGATGGGGAGTCAAGATGGTTACATCATCACCAGTATATCCTCAAGCTAATGGACAAGCAGAATCAAATAACAAGATTATCATCAACAACTTAAAGAAGAGGCTAGATCAGAAGAAAGGAAGATGGGCAGAAGAGCTTCCATTTGTCCTTTGGGCAGATAGAACAACACCGAAGAACGTAACAGGTCAGGCCCCTTATTCCTTAGTATTTGATGCAGAAGCGGTCATCCCTGCAGAAGTCGTCTTCCCTACTGCCAGATATGGGTTGTTGACACCTGAGCAGAGCGACGCCAACCTAAGCCATGATCTAGATACCATTGACGAACTAAGAGATTTAGCCAAGATCATGATGGCGGCATATCAACAGAAGATTGCTAAGTCCTATAACAAAAATGTCAGATTGCGGAAATTCCAAGTTGGTGATCTAGTCCTACGCAAAGTATTTCAAAATACAAGAGAGCCCAATGCTGGAAAGATGGCCCCCAAATGGGAAGGACCATACTTGGTTGATGCTGAAGCAGATAAAGGTTCGTATTGGCTATCAACCTTAGATGGAACAAGGATCCCCCGAAGCTGGAATGCCATTCACCTAAGTCCTATTTTATGTAAGTTTCAATAATTATATTCCAATGCAAATAAAACCAAGGTATGAATGTTACAGTTTTATTTCCAATAAAAGTACTTTTCAATTTTGTTTGTCTTTTGAACATTTACTGACTTAAGCATTGGAGGGGTGTTAGCTAAGCTAACACCCACCCCTAATGTGTTTCTGTTTTGCAAGGAAACATGAAGCATTCGAATAAGCCATGAAACATTAAAGATGTTAACATCATTCCAGGAAGCTAACATCTTAATACTGGCAAAGTCAGGTATGATCATCTTTTTTAATTATTTCCTTACTTCTTGTTTAAATAAGACTTTTTGCGAAATTCTAGTACTTTTCTATATCCTTTTATCAAAATAAAAATGGCATCAGAATAGATGTCGAAATCTTTCAATATCTTATTGTTTTGCAAGAGGTCGTCAATTCAAACAAATTATCATGAAGACAACCGCTTGAGACTGGCCATCTCACCTCCGTTAAAGGTACTTAATCCCTTCAAAGGTTTAAAGAAATTACTTTCTTTCATCTCAATAAGGTTTAAACACCTCGCCTGGAGCGCACGATGTCAACCTTGATTGAGGTGTGTGATGGGCCCGTATGTTTAATATATACGAATTACCCATCTCCACTCAATCAACGTGTTTTGACCCTAAGAATTTATCAATTTGGTTGTGGCATATTCATGCCACCTAAGAACAAAAGGTTATTGACATTTACATGTCAATCAAAGCAATTGCAAGGATTCATACATCCATCGCAAGTTGACAACGTCTCCGAATAAGTTAGCATATCAACCTTCTATTTTCACTTTCAAAAAAGGTTATCCCTACCAACAAAAGTTTTTTCAAACCCAAGCAAAGCCAAGAAAAAAAAAATTCACCCTAGAAACCTAAAAAGTGTTGAACCAACCCAACACTTGAAAAAGCAAATTGTCTTTGGCCCTTATGGACCGATTACAAATCCAAAAATTTAAAACATTGTCTTCGGGACGCAGCCCGTCATCAAACCAAAGTTTTTTCAAAACAAAAGAACCATTTTTGTTACCTTCATGGGGTGGCTACTGCCGCAGATATTGTTGCACCTTCTTCCAGGATATCATCATCCTTCACACCAGATGATACCTCTCCTGCTTCATCTCCTTCACCATTCAGCGTCTTCAAGATCGAGCGTTGCTGCTCGACATCCCATCCTGTATGCTTTCCTTCTTGGAACTCTTTCATTATTTGGATTTTGATCTCTACCATACTCTTAGCAGCTGAAGCCATCAAGTTCTTCTTCAGCTCATCGATCTCCTGCAACCGGGTATCTTGAATAGAGGACATCCCCTTCATCAAACTTTCGATTTCATTCTGTAAGTCCTCCACCCTCTTGGTCAAAACATCTTTTTGCTTCTTCGCCTGCAATGCATCTAGGACCAGCTTTCTATTTCTTTCTTCAAGACTGTTCATTTTTGTCTCTGCTGCATCAAAACCCTGCAAAAATAGAATTGATATTCAAAATCTAGGGAATCAAATTCAAAATTCCTAAAAAATTCTATTTCTCGAAACAAAATCCATGACTTACCACAGACACCATTGTAATTGCTTCCCTCTTGATGTCTGGCAACCCTATCTCTTCAAAAGCCCCAAAATTTTTAACTTCTTTTGGACCACTCTTCCTCACTCTCGCTCCAACAGATGGTGCCTCCATTTCCTTCTTGTGCACCACCAATTGTTGGTTAGCGTGGGTCTGTCCTACGAAGTCTTGCAGATCCTTCAAAGAGAAAGCAACCGTGGACTTGGATACTGTCAAAAACAGAGAGTATGAGTTATGAACTAAAGATAGTCAAAGCACAAAAAGAATTTTTGAATGATCATACCAGTTGACATTT
The DNA here is from genome assembly GCA_022495995.1 of Adenophora triphylla var. japonica. NCBI lineage: Eukaryota > Viridiplantae > Streptophyta > Magnoliopsida > Asterales > Campanulaceae > Adenophora > Adenophora triphylla. The sequence goes on from JAFEMH010003766.1 coordinate 183,920, forward strand.
CTGCGGATGGCGGTATCTCGAGATCTTCTGAAACAGCCCCTGCCTCGAATGGTTTGAATGATCTCTCTTCTTCTGAAAATTCCAGCAACCTTCTCACTTTATCCTCGCGGTATCGGCAGAAGGAGGGAATAGCTTTGCCCAATCAATGGCTGCAAAGGCAAAAAAGAAATTACAAATTCAAGTAAGTGCGGGAAAAAGGAAAAATTAGAAGTATAAAAGAAGATACATTCCCTATTCCACCTCGTTGCCAAAGAATCTCCTTCCTCCAAAGAATCCTTCTCAACAAAGAAGTATCTTGATTTCCAACCCCTATCATTTACCGTCACTTTGGCAAACAACGGTTTTATCCCAGACCTAGTTTTAAAAAGATACCTTGTAGAGCCAAAAGTTTGAAGCTCATACACAAAAGCTACTCCTCTCAACCCTATGTTCAAACCGAACTCTCGTTTTACCCTTAGAACACAAGAAAAGATCCTCCAGATCATGGCATTATTTGGACATAAGCTAAATTTGTTTTTTGGAAGAACTCAGTTACCAACAGGGGAAAGGGATAAGAGAAACCTAGGGCAAAAGGGTATTCATAAAAACAAATCCAATGAGGAGACACGAAATCGGCCTTGATAAAGACATCAAATGGCCTAAAGATGGAGGAATCAGGGAAGCATTTATGATCCTTGACGGATTCGATTTGCTCATTGTTGAAGATACAAACCTCTTCATCAGGTTTGATTAACAGGCCTTCACAAGAGAAATCCCGTCCTTGCTCAAGCTCAAGGGATTTCTTGGTGCCGTGTTCTTTTTTGAATTAGACTTGACCATGTTTGAAAAAGAGAAAAAGGGAAGAAATTTACCTTGGAAAGCTTTCACCGCCGTGGAGCAAGGTAGAAGATGGAGAAAGCGTAGAGAAAATATGATGAAGAAAGCAAAAAGACCTCGGTTAAAAACCCTAGATCCTCGTAAAATACGCTAATTAAGGAGTTTAAACTCTACAACTTGCCACGTCCAATCAAGTTAATTAACCGCCAAGCTTCTAGAAGGTTGTGAAAAAACCGTCTCTTTAAATACATTTAAAAGACAATTTTTGGGGACAATTGTTGTGGGTAAAAATCCAGGATTGCGACGTCTTGAAAAATATTCAGCATGTCATCATCTTCGCACCAGCAGTCAAGGTAAAATTACTTATATAACTAAATTATTATTTAATTATTATTGTTATATCTTTGATACAGGAAAATAGAACGTGGAAATATACTCTCATGGACTCACTTCAAACGGTTAGAAGACCGAGTCAAGTATCAAGGATGATTATGCCGAGATTTTAGGATAGTTTGTTACTTCTTGTTGTTATCTTTGGTTATCTTGTCTCTATTTAAAGAGTTCATGGCCGGAACACAACACACACTGTTTACACATATATTCTTGTAATTCGCCATAGCTCCACCATTTGTAATCCTCTCAATATCAATATAAACGTTTGGGAAGGCTGGTGCTCGTAATCACCTCCCGAGGTTTTGTGCCGGCGAAATCTTCATCTCAAGGGTTTTTCCTCGTTACATAATCGTGTCATCTTTATTTTCATGCGTACAACGATTTTACTCCATTGTGCCCTCCTAATCTCACATTTTAATCTTTAAAATTGATCCATTATTTTTTACCAAAACACCACTGATATTAAAGTACTTGAAAGACGACACCGAATGAACCGGTGTCTAGACCCGCTCTTCCATGTAAGATATAGCTTGCATCCCATTTAATTTATAAGAAATGAAAAAAATAATCAGTTATAATGAGACTTACGATCACTGTAGAAAGTATATTAATGACACTGAAAATATGCAGTAATGACACTGAAAATATACAATAGAAACTAGTAACTATGATCAGTTCATTGAACCAAATATTCAAACTAGCCATGTCAACGACTTATAGAACACTGTAAATACTTGACAACAACAACAACTAATATAACATACTCCCTCTGTCTCAAATCCAATTTTTTTTTTTTTCAAAATTGCACTTGATCAAAAATAAATTTGATTTTTTATATTCATTTTGGGGCGAAGTGAGTGCTAAATAGCGGTTTTATTTTAGGTGGAAGTTCAGGTTGAAGAGAGGAAAACCATAAACACCGACCAAAAGGAAGTGCAATAATATTCAACCAGATAAAAGAGGTCACCTGCTTTGGTTGCCAATTTCGAGCACCCACTGTTGTCACAATAACCTGACCTGCCTCTGATCCGTTACCGTTAACAACAATAGCCTCATTATCTTGTTAGGTACTATGTAACAATCAGTTAGGTCCAAGAATATAAGTACTTAATCTACTAAATTAGGAGAAATCTACTTCAAATAAAGCTTTACAGTTAAAGATATTATCCCACATTGGGAATTGACAAACATTGAGAATTGGTGATAAGGGGAATGACCCAGGATCTTTATATATTATAGGCAAGGTTTGTCAATTTCCAATATGGGATAATATCTCTAACACTCACCATAGTCAGACTTTCCAGATCTTGCAGTAGAATATGCTGCTTCAAATGTGTTCCCAAATGGCAGAACAGTTGTTGTCCTTCCCACAATAGTACAATAGCAGCAGTAACAGCAGAATCAAGGATAAATCTAACCTTCTTGCTTACAAACTGGTCAAATGGAAGTTGCAAACATCTCATCCGAAAGGCAATTACCTAATCAAGAAAATAAGTCAGCCACCCAAAGAAGGACTAGAATCAGAGATACAAATTATAACCCAATGTTTACAAACTTTCACTTATGCTAACTCCTATGAAACATACAGTATATTATTACAGTGGCAATAATGGCCTCAAGAAGAGAAAAGGTAGCATTGATGATCACAAACACAGTAATTCACCATGGGAACAAATTACCAATAGAAATAGAAAAAACCATGTAATTTATAACATACCTTACATAATCTTCTAAAAAGAGAGTAATAACCATGAAATGCAATTATAATTTCATTTAGATCTTAAAAAAATAAATCTTTCGAAACCCTATAATGAAATTGAACGGAACAAAACCAATACCTGACTGCAGTCATCGTCGCTGTGAGGGAGAGAAAAGTACCTTTTTCGTTCCTCAACTAATTCAAGTTTTACCTTTTCGTTCTTAAACTATTTTTTTTTTTATATTTTCATCCTTAACTTATCATTTTTTGAAGCATGTCATCCTTCCGTCAGTCTGTAATCCAAAATTCCGTTAACCCTATCTGAGTTGGCACTAGATTGTCACTTTTTATCCTATGTGGAGCTGACTAAGCAATTAAAACAATAGTGTGAAAGTTTCAATTAAATAAGGGGAGGAAAGTGTAAAATTTTAAATAAATTACTTAAACTAGTTAAAAATACTTTCTCTCACCAACCATGTAACACTCACCAGCCGCCACTATCACCACCACCATCACCATTACTACCCGCTAGCACCAACTTCTTAAAATGTCAACACTATTTTTCAAGCACTCTCACCCCCACCATTACTACCCGCTACCCAATTCGTACAGAAGGCGATTTGATAATTTCGGATATGGTTTTAATTTTTTATGACCCGATCGGGTTCGGTATTACTGTTAACCTCCTGACCAAATACCAAATATGTATACTATATAAGTAAAAATTAGAAATTAGGACCAAAGTGGCCTTGGCACAACCCGCAATCACGGTAGTTACTCTTCTGCCTATTTTCATCCCGAAAATTGAGGGCGATTCCTCTAAATCTTTACTCTTGCCGAAAATAAAGTATATCCAGCTACAAAAATTATATCACCTCTCGAAATCGATTTCACTGGCGTAAAATATGGCCTAATTAGAGTGGATGAAGTGCTGTAATGGAGAGAGAAGGGGGAGGGGTGGGCGGAGATGAAGGGTGAGGCTTAATGGTCTCTGCTTTCGAGTTTAAAAATGGAGGGAAGGGAAGGGAAGGAAATTTATAAAAATTTCATTCCTTAGCTTGCTTTCGAGATTTTTTAGGAAGGAAGTGGAGAGAAATGGAAAGAAAATTTTTAGGATTTTTCTCCCAAAATTTTCCTCCCAAAATTAAGGGTTCGCTCCTGAGTTTTAAAGGAAGAGAAAAGAAAGGAAGAGGAGAGGAGAGGAGAGGAGAGGAGAGGAAGGAATTTAATATTTTCAAGACATGCTCTTAAGTTAGAAAGGAAGAGGAAGGAAATTAAAATAAATTACATTTAAACCATTAATGAAAGAGGAAAGAATGTTATATTTGAAGGGTAAAATATCTTCCAATTCCTCCCACATTTGGAAGGAAAGTGTAGGAGGGAAAATCCATAAAATTTTCCTTTCCTTCCACTTCTTCCCTTAAAAAATTCGGGAGCACACCTTGGGAGGAAAAGTATTCATATTTGTTTGGAATGCCTTATATTTGGTATTGTATGGAAGGCATTACTGTACCCTGAACATTCTATTGCATTTATTTGCGTTGTATTATTGGGCTGACCCGTTCTAAACTTTTTGTTGCCATCCTTGTATATATTTCAACTGTGGTTTCTAGGTCAAATAGTAGGTCTTTGGCTAGTTGTTGTTGGTCAGGTGCGTTTTCGTCGAGCTGTTTCCTTCTCTCCAGTCTCCTTTTAGTCTTTGTAATGGTCTCTTGTCTTGTAACTTCACCGGGTTATTTACAAATGGCCTTCAAAGATGACTTAAACCCCCAAAACAGATATGGAATTCATGTGTTTAGCATTATATTATCACTAGTAAACGATCACAGCAACTGAACAAGGAGAGCACATTCCATAATAAACTTTATGTACAAGCTGCCTAATACAAGTTCGAGTGTTCGACACACACAAACACTGTCGCACATATTCATGAGTGTTTGTGTTTGATATTCTCTTTTTCTGAAGTATGTTCACACTTTTTATCAATCTAACTCATGACTGTCATATGGAAAGGCTGAGTATGAGCTGTCAAGAGGTGGTAGCACCAGGAACAAGTTGAACCAGGAGACTGAGTATGCACTCTGTATTTTTAGTGTTTTGCTGATGATATTTACATTGGTTGATTTATTTGTTAATTTTGGACATTATTTCCGATCATATGAATGGACTTATGGAGTTACAAAGAGTTTTTATCATAAGTAAAACTCTTGCTTATCAAAAAGAAAAGATAAAAATGATAAAGAAAAAAGAATGTGAACTGCACCTGAAAATGCTTTGCATGCTGTCAAACCTGTTTCTCTACCATTGTAATTATAAGTAATGAAATTATGCTTTAGTAGCCAACTAGCAAGAGTATTAATAGAAGATGAATGTCTTTTATCTGTTTGGTTTCTAATCTTATATGTATCTTATGTGTTTGATATATAGTTGCTTGGTAACTTTTCATTAGGTAAAATTGATCTTGAAGGGAGCCGGCGTAGGGTCAGGCATTATGCGCATGGTCTAATAAAGCTAATAAGAATAGGACACGGTAAGTGTGTTATGGATGCTTGGCCGCTTGGGCTGGTCAAGGAATAAATATTCAGTGCTTCTGATTGGTTGTCCTCTTGAGACAATGCTTCATCTGCCAGCTCATAGTTCATATAAACTGAAAAAATTAGACATGACATTCATGAGCAGAATTTTATTTTAAGCTCTGCCGGCAGTAAGAAGCTTATAGTTAATGCTCAAACTTGGTTCATTACCCCGATAAAAAGAGCCTAAGCTGAGTCCTAGCATGCTGATCAGCTGTTCACGTCATTCAAACCAACTTGTATTCTTTTGATAGACCAATGTTTGTTATGGTTTAGGATACAATATGGTCATTTGCATGGAGAAAGTTAGCAACTCCACCGTATGATGTACTCCCTCTGTCCCACGTGAGTGTGGACCAAAATTTTGGGCACAATTAGTAAGGAATAATAGCATGATAAAGAGGAGAGAGAATGATTGGATGAAGTGTTTTATGAAAAGTAAAATAGGAGAGAGAATGAGTAGGAGGAATAGTAAGTGAATTGTTGTTGTGAGTATGACAAGTGGGTGTCATTGAATATAAAATTATAAAAACTTTGCCATTTTAGGTAGTACACACTCACGTGACACGGACGAAAAAAGAAATAAGTCTACACTCACATGGGACGGAGGGAGTATTAAATTAGTTGCTGAAGTGTACTTTCCGGATAACAATTCACCTGATTGTTCTAAAATTGTTTTTCTCAATTTGGCATTTATAGGTCCAGAAACACTGTTGTTCTCATCCTCCTCTACTTAATTTCATTTCAGATTGTCTTCTTATGTTTGCTGTGTCTGCCGGTGCTCACATATCCAATCATTGTCCTCTTGTCGTTCTTTGTCTTTTTGTTCTCCAGTTCTCATGAGTTATTACAATCATATTTAGTGAATTTGGATGTCATGCTTACTTTCTTTAGAGAGATCATTTTTCAAGCACATTCATAGCTAAATGGCTTAAAGGTTTGTCTGCTGGATTCTGGTACTAGTTTATGTTGGTCAGATTGAGGAAAGATATGAAAGAGAAGATAAGGAAAATTTGAAGCTGATCTAGTTTTTAAACTTTTAATTGCTATCCTTGTATAAAGTTCTACTGTGGTTTCTAGGTCAAGTAGCAGGTTGTTGGCTTCTTGTTGTTGGTCAGGTGCTTCCTTCGTCAAGCTGTTTCTTTCTCTCCAGCCTCCTTTAAGTCTTTGAAATGGGTCACTTGTCTTGTAACTTGCACCAGGTTACTTACAAAGTTACAAATGGCCTTCAAAGATGACTTACATTCCCGAAATGGGTATGGAATTCATGTGTTTAGTTTTATATTCTCACTAGTAAATGGATCACAGCTACTGAACAATGAATTAATTTCATAATAGAACTGTTAGCGAGACTTAACTTGAAGCTTTATTGGTTAAGAGTTTCTTGCTTGTTGATTTAGGGTAAAATAGAACTTGACAAGGTCGTGGTTATTGGAGAAAACACTTGAGCAAGGGGAGTGTTGGCCTAAGAAGGCACATATTATTTGCCAGGTTGATTTAATGGTATTAAATGTGAAGCCAAGTTTGGTCAGGATTATTTGACTAATTTCGACATTTTGGATATTAAAATTGTTATTGAGAGTTAACTTAAAATCAGGGAATCGCAAGAGAACAACATGACCTATATAGGCTGCAGAAAAAAGAAGATAAGAATTGTTCTTTTTATTAGCTGGCTGGAGGCCTCTATTGCCATTTTTATGTTTGCATTGTCTGGGTTAAATATGAAGAGAACACGGTATTCTTTGAGATTAGTTCCCTGTACTTCATATATTTGTTACACTTGTTTATTAGAATTACTGGCATTTCCTTTTAACATTCACTATTAATCATCCTTTCATGTTAAGCCTGATGCACTATGTCCTACGGAAATCTGTATTGGAGGTTCACCCTTTTTTATCTCGTACGAGTGTTCAATATACAGGAGTTGCTTTGTGACTAAATTTAGTTATTGTTGTGAGGAGAACATGGGGTTGTGCATATTATTTCATACATTACAATTACATGCATTCACAAGCCATACTGTTCTTAATTCTTATAGTATCATCTTGGTGCAGAAACCAATATGAAGGGTGTTGTTGGGAGTACACTCATTGTCGAGGAGTTAGGGCGTCACAAGCTCAACAATGGTGTAAGGCACTTAAGTCAAGTTCTTACGTTTGTTTCAATCATTTTCTTCCGGTAAATGTCGAAGGCTATTTCTGGTTTTATATCCAGACTGATTTCTCCTTAACTTTAGTTACTTCAGCTTGCAATTTTGTTCTGGTAAGTGTGCCTTGTTTGTCTCTTCAGGTTGCAATTTGTGCTAACTGGCTAATTGATAATCAGAGCAGGTTCAATTACCATCTGCATCGGAGTTTGTGGATTAACTCATCAACCATCATAATCATCCTTCGGCAGTTAATGTATTTAGGAATTTTTTTAATAATGAATTATTTGCATATAAAGTTGGTTCAATGCTCTTCTCCTCTCCAGATTCCCTAAAGATAAAACTATACCCTAGTTAAATTCTCCTCCTTGTTCAGATTTGTTTAAGCCGCCTGAGAATCCATGTGACCAGTACCACCCAGGAGTCAAAGGGGGAGGTCGTCAATGATGTTTGTTGCTTGGTCTACAGATATAAGAAACTTGTTGTTTCTTTTGACAAGTCCCTGTGTACATCTACGACATCATTGCTAATTATCATTGGTTTCTTCTTTCCGACCATTTTCCAAATGCCAACATCTACTACCACCCGCCAATTGTCTGCTTCCGTTGAAAGGCGCTGATCGCGAGTGATAAAATACATTTTATAGCCGTGCTGGCGGGTACCAAGATCTACATACAACACAATATATTACGAAAAGAAAAAGACCAACAATAAAGTGAAACATTTAATCGCAACCCCTTGGGCTTTCGATAGAATAAAATTCACCAACCTTCAATACAAAAATATAAGAAAGAATACACAAAGGGCTCTCAACTAATCGGATGAATAAATAACTTTCAACAAACTAAGAAAAAAAGTGTTTTATGCGTGTGTCGAACACTCGAACTTGTATTAGGCAACTTGTACATAAAGTTTATTATGGAATGTGCTCTCCTTGTTCAATTGATGTGATCATTTACTAGTGATAATATAATGCTAAACACATGAATTCCATACATGTTTTGGGAGTTTAAGTCATCTTTGAAGGCCATTCGTAAATAACCTGGTGAAGTTACAAGACAAGTGACCATTTCAAAGACTTAAAGGAGTCTGGAGAGAAGGAAACAACTCGACAAAAACGCACCTGACCAACAACAACTAGCCAAAGACCTACTATTTGACCTAGAAACCACAGTTGAAATATATACAAGGATGACAACAAAAAGTTTAGAACGGTCAGCCCAATAATACAACAAGGCAGATAAATGCAATAGAAAGTTCAGGGTACAGTAATGCCTTCCATACAATACCAAATATAAGACATTCCAAACAAATATGAATACTTTTGGAGACAATAGCTGTGTCCCCAGAAATAGCTGAAGTGTAGTAGGGAAACAACTGCAAAATTACAATTTCTAAAATGCATTAAACACTTTTTAAAAACATGATAATTGAAAATCTATTATAAAAACAACATCTAACTAAACTCTTGATCAGTACGAACGAGCTGCCATCAATCAATATTGGAATTTGGAACCTCAAAAAACAAACAATCAGATTGATACATGTCCTTCAAGGCAAACCACATTAACCATTTACTCAAACTACAACAAGTAAAGTCACTCTGAATGATCCATAAAAGCTTTAATTTTAATCCAATTAGAATTTAAAAGCTACACTATCATATAAAGGAAACACCGAACCATAGAACAAAAGGTCTTCAACAATGGGGGAACTGTGCAGAGTAAACTCTAACAATAGGAACCTAAAAAAGGCCGAACAACTATTAGAAAGTGCATATTTCTTTGCAACTAGTGATCCGTAACGCAAAAACATCCTTCTTTAGATGCAAAAAATGCCCTTCAGTCTTTGAAATTTCAAGAATCTGCATGAAAAGAGGACAATTAATTTTACAGAATCAGAACACTTTATATATGCAGTTGAGTAAAATAAAAGGCATACCTTGTTCCCTCATGCATACAGGGCACACAATGCTAACAGAAAACCAGATAGCTAGACAGTGACCATGAAATATATGCTCACGAAATGAATCAGACTTTCTAAGACAATTACATTTAGCAAGGGTACGAATAGGGTCAGAATAAGAAAGGTCTTCGAGGCATATCATACACTCATTGGTTTCCCCCATCGCCAAAGAAGGATGGGGCCAACGTGGTGCAACTTCATAAAAAACTGCAGGTTTTTCTTCAGAGATCCGATAACGGGAAACGTGGCATCAGGCTTACCATCAAACTTTGCCGTCAAAAAGACTATTAGATCAGCAATGACATCAGATTCATTTTCTTGGAAAAACACAAACAAAGAAAGTAATCTTGCCCTCATAAATCCAATAATTCCAAACTCATCTTTAGGACAAAATGCATCCAATGTAGGATTAGGTTTCGTGAGAAGAAATCGAAATTGATCATGAACAGTTTCAGTTTCCAGCAGAGAGTATGAATCATATGTAGCAACATGCACATGTTCAAAAGGATTAGATGGTAGAGCACCACGGAGATCACCGTAACCATAATAGAAATATTTCCATGTGGTCAATACAACTCTATGGATTTCCACAACATACACAAACCTAGAATCAGGATCTTTTTCTTTATAAGAAGTAAGATAATTCTCCTCGAGTCTAGAAGAAATTTGAGCGGCTAATTTTACAATGGTTTGATAAGCAAGAAAAGCATGACACACCTAGCTATTAACAGATGTTCAAAACATAATTTTAGGCATGAAGGCACAAGAGTAGGGTTCAAGCAAGGTCCATCCAAGTAGAATACGAAACAATAGTATCACTATCTTCTTCCTCGCTAGGTATAGAAGGTCTAGGTCTAGGATAAAGATCATTTTGAGGAATGTTTCTGTTCAGGTAAAAGCAGTGCAGAGCTTTTGCTCAATAAATCCATAGTGGACCACCAGATTACAAGCACGCAACAGAATATCATTATCTAGATTTCTCAGCGTTGATTTCTCAGGGAATCCATTAACAATGAATTTGTTCTTCAGAGCAAGAAATTGAATCACAAATTCGGATTTCTAACAGAAATCGAATTAAAAAAGTAAAATGAGACAGAAAACCCTAGCTCACGAAATAGGAAACGCAAAACCCTAAGAAGAGAGAAAATGAAAGATTGAAGGGTGGGAAAACAATTACGGTAATATATGTAGTTTGAATTACTCACCAGTCGGGTTTTGGGAGGGAATTAACGGTGTGTGTAATTAGACTGACAAGAAATCTATGGGTGTGGCCCCCTGATTAACTCCTTCCAAAACCCTACGGGGGAGTAATTCAAACTACTTATATTACCATAAGGATCTTGTTATTCTTGTTCTTCTGAAGAACAAATTCATTGTTAATGGATTTCCTAAGAAATCAATGCTGAGAAATCTAGATAATGATATTCTGTTGCGTGCTCGTAATCTGATGGTCCACTATGGATTTATTGAGCAAAGCTCTACACTGCTTTCACCGGACAGATACATTCCTCAAAATGAACTTTATCCTATACCTAGACCTTTTATACCTAGAGAGGAAGAAGATAGTGATACAATTGTTTCGTATTCTACTTGGATGTACCTTGCTTGGACCCCTACTCTTGTGCCTTTATGCCTGAAATTATGTTTTGAACATTAGTTAATAGCTATGGCGCGTCATGCTTTTCTTGCTTATCAAACCATTGTAAAACTAGCCGCTCAAATTTCTTCTAGACTCGAGGAGAATTATCTTACTTCTTATAAAGAAAAAGATCCTGATTCTAGGTTTGTGTATGTTGTGGAAATCCATAGAGTTGTATTAACCGCATGCAAATATTTCTATTATGGTTACGGTGATCTCCGCGGTGCTCTACCATCTAATCCTTTTGAACATGTGCATGTTGCTACGTATGATCCATACTCTCTGCTGGAAACTGAAACTGTTTATGATCAATTTCGGTTTCTTCTCACGGAATCTAATCCTACATTGGATGCATTTTGTCCTGAAGATGAGTTTGGAATTATTAGATTTATGAGGGCAAGATTACTTTCTTTGTTTGTGTTTTCCCAAGAAAATGAATCTGAAGTCATTGCTGATCTAATAGTCTTTTTGAAGGCAAGGTTTGATGGTAGGCCTGATGCCACGTTTCCCCGTTATCGGATCTCTGAAGAAAAACATCCAGTTTTTTATGAAGTTGCACCACGTTGGCCCCATCCTTCTTTGGCGGTGGGGGAAACCAATGAGTGTATGATATGCCTCGAAGACCTTTCTTATTCTGACCCTATTCGTACCCTTGCCGAATGCAATTGCCCTAGAAAGTCTGATTCATTTCATGGGCATATATTTCATGGTCCCTGTCTAGCTACCTGGTTTTCTGTTAGTGATGTGTGCCCTGTATGCATGAGGGAACAAGGTATGCCTTTTATTTTACTCAACTGCATATATAAAGTGTTCTGATTCTGTAAAATTAATTGTCCTTTTTTCATGCAGATTCTTGAAATCTCAAAGACCGGAGGTCGTTTTCTGCATCTAAAGAAGGATGTTTTTGCGTTACGGATCACTAGTTGCAAAGAAATATGCACTTTCTAATACTTGTTCCACTTTTTTTAGGTTCCTATTGTTAGAGTTTACTCTGCACACAGTTCCCCCATTGTTGAAGACCTTTTGTTCCATGGTTCAGTGTTTCCTTTATATGATAGTGTAGCTTTCAGATTCTAATTGGATTAAAATTGAAGCTTTTATGGATAATTCAGAGTGACTTTACTTGTTGTAGTTTGAGTAAATGGTTAATGTGGTTTGCAAGGACATGTATCAATCTGATTGTTTGTTTTTTTGAGGTTCCAAATTTCAATATTGATTGATGGCAGCTCGTACCGATCAAGAGTTTCAGTTAGATGTGTTTTTTATAATAGATTTTCTATTATCATGTTTTTAAAAAGTGTTTAATGCATTTAGAAATTGTAATTTTGCGGCTGTTTCCCTACTACTCTTCAGCTATTTCTGGGGACACAACTATTGTCTCCAATAGCATTCATATTTGTTTGGAATGCCTTATATTTGGTACTGTATGGAAGGCATTACTGTACCCTGAACTTTCTATTGCATTTATCTGCCTTGTTGTATTATTGGGCTGACCCGTTCTAAACTATTTGTTGCCATCCTTGTATATATTTCAACTGTGGTTTCTAGGTCAAATAGTAGGTCTTTGGCTAGTTGTTGTTGGTCAGGTGCGTTTTCATCGAGCTGTTTCCTTCTCTCCAGACCCCTTTAAGTCTTTGTAATTGTCACTTGTCTTGTAACTTCACCGGGTTATTTACAAATGGCCTTCAAAGATGACTTAAACTCCCAAAACAGGTATGGAATTCATGTGTTTAGCATTATATTATCACTGGTAAACGATCACATCAACTGAACAAGGAGAGCACATTCCATAATAAACTTTATGTACAAGCTGCCTAATACAAGTTCGAGTGTTCGACACACACGTAAACACTTTTTTTCTCTGTTTGTTGAAAGTTATTTATTCCTCCGATTTGTTGAGAGCCTTTTGTGTTTTCTTTCTTATATTTTTGTATTGAAGGTTGGTGAATCTTATTCTATCTAATGTCCAAGGGGTTGCGATTAAATGTTTGTCACTTTATTGTTGGTCTTTTTCTTTTCTTAATATATTGTGTGTTGTATGTAGATCTTGGCATTTGGAAAATGGTTGGAAAGAAGAAACCAATGATAATTAGCAATGATGTCGTAGATGTCCACAGGGACTTGTCAAAAGAAACAAGTCTCTTATATCTGTAGACCAAGCAACAAACATCATTGACGACCTCCCCTTTTGACTCCCGGGTGGTACTGGTCACATGGATTCTCAGGCGGCTTAAACAAATCTGGACAAGGAGGAGAATTTAACTTGGGTATAGTTTTATCTTTGGGAATCTGGAGAGGAGAAGAGCATTGAACCAACTTTATATGCAAATAATTCATTATTCTAAATACAAGAACTGCCGAAGGATGATTATGATGGTTGAGAGGAGAAGAGCATTGAATCAACACAGTTCAGTTATTCTTTTTCTTTCTACTACACCAGTCCCAAAATAAATGTTCATTTTTGTTAATAATAATAAAGAACAAAAACGATTAACAAAAAAGGACATTTAAATCAAGATAGAGGTAGTACAATTTAAACTTGGTAACACGAAGCAGTCAGTCAATATCCATTTTCATTTTCTTTCAACTGCAGTGGAAAATCTTCTCTTTCTTGAATTGCCAGCGGGTGTTGGTTTCTCTTTCACAAATACTAGCTCGGATCTCACCAATTCAGGTGACAAAAAAATTGCTTGTTTAATCCCCTAATTTAGGCGTGTCATCAACTTAGATGGCACCAAACCCAACACCTAATGCAGCCCAAGATGCTTTAGTTTTTCTCATTAGATGGTTCTCCAAAATTCCACAATACAAGAATAGGGACTTCTACATTTCTGGAGAGAGCTATGCAGGTATATATATACCCCTACTTAATACTACAAGTTTGACCATCCCTAAATACTCTCTCAATCAGCTATATATATATATATATATATATATATATGTATATATATATATATATATATATATATATATATATATATAATGATAAGTTTTATTCATACAAAAATAGGTCACTATGTTCCCCAGCTAGCCAAGGCAATCCACGACTACAACATTGCATCCTCTCATCCAATCATCAACCTCAAGGGATTCATTGTAAGTATACGCAGCTCATAAACCTAACTCCAAAAACTTTATATCTTATTACGAACTTATAAATCTAATAAAATGTAGTCAAAATAGAGGTGGGAAATGCAGTAACAGGCAACTACTACGACAACATAGGCACAGTTAACTATTGTTCAATGATTTCAGACAAAACTTGCAAACGTATACTAAATTCCTGCAATTTCACTTCTGACACACCTTCTCAGGAGTGTGATGATGCAGCAACCTATGCAACCGAAAAAGAATTCGGGGATATTGACCAATATAGTCTTTATACATCTACTTGTAGGGCAGCTTCTAGTAATGTTACGAGAACAATAAGACTTAAGAACACACTAATACATCGAAAAGTTTCGGGGTATGATCCTTGTACAGAGAACTATGCAAAGAAGTATTATAATCGACCAGACGTGCAAAAGGCAATGCATGTGAATGTTAACGGAATTCCGTATAAATGGACTGCTTGCATGTATGAATTCTTGGGAAAATTAAATATGCTATGCACCAAAAGATTATGCTAAACTGTGTATTCGCTATAAGAATAAATTACCTGATTCATCATCTTCTTTCTTGCAGTTGATGTCCTCAAAAGGAACTGGAATGACTCGGAGTTTTCAATGTTACCTACATATAAGAAGTTAATGGCAGCAGGTCTTAGAATATGTGTGTTCAGGTATAATTCTATATGGTTTCCGAGCATTTTAGTTTCTTCCACTAATTGAAAATCTTATTGCCAAACAGCTAAGGAAGAACATATTGTTTCCAACCCAATCACTTGATCACATTTTCACTTCACAGTTTAAAAGTTCTGAAAGACAAGCAGGATACAAAAAAAAAAAAATGTTTACTATATGGTTGAAAACAGCCTTTAGACAAAATAGAAGTAATATATTTTCTAAAATATCTACAATGCAAAGAGTAGATAACAAAACTTGTGCCTCAATACAGTGATGATACAGACTGTGGTTCCAGTGACTGCCACTAGGTTCTCTCTTAGTCATCTTCATCTCAAAACCAAAACTCCATGGTATCCATGGTATTCAACTGGCTAGGTAAGGATATAAAACAATTCTACTCTTTGGACGAACAAATTTATTTCCATAGCAAGTAAAAAATTAATTGATTTATATCAACTGAAGTATATATCTGTTTCAATTCTAAAGTTGCTTCAACAGATAAACTTATACTCCCTCCGTTCCAAAATGTTTGTCCCATTTGACTTTTTTGTTGAACTTTGACCACAAATTTATGAGAGATTAATCATGTTCATGAAATTCTAAAAGTTGTTGTTGATAATATTATTAATGGTGAATCAATAGGAATTTTTAGAATTTCATGAACATAATTAAATTGTCATATATTTGTGGTCAAGTTCAAAAAAAAAGTCAAATGGGACAAACATTTTGGGACGGAGGGAGTATCTGACATAGTAAAAAAAAAAAAAAACTTCTTTTAATAGGTTGGAGGGTAGACAGAAGTGTATGGTGGACTTAACTTTGCTACAGTTAGAGGAGCTGGTCATGAAGTCCCTTTATTTCAGCCTAGAAGAGCTTATATTCTCTTCCGATCATTCCTGGCTGGCAAAGATTACCTAAATCATGACGTAATAAATTTCCTATAGGTAAAATTTGGTTAGTATTGAAGCAACAGAATCCATTCAAATGCCCACCAAAAATTGTGGGATGAAATGAAAAGCATACGAAACATGGATTCATAAATTCGGTTTCAATGAATTGTTCAAAGTTGATAGCATTAGATAGTGAGGTCATTTAATTGAAGTACAGAAATGAACTCATAATTCTTCAGGAAATGTGTAATTACTATTTCTATCATTGAAACACGGATACAAGGCAAACATTCTCCTAATCATTTGCTAGCAAACGCACTTGCAATAGACCTCCTGAGTTTCTCTACATTGCTGCCTTTTCAAAGATGCTCGCTTCAAGAGGGAAATACTACTTGTTCAAGTCAAATCCGGCTGGCATTCCTAAGCTCTGTGCAAGATCACCCATCCTTCGCTTCATCGCCTGAAGTAAGTTAAAAGAGTCACCACTCAGTTGGGCAACAATATTTAAGCAGAGAGTTGACATTACAAAATATGTAGGATAACCTGAACCCTTTTTTGATGAGCATCCTGGTAAGCCTCGGTAATCAAAAGAGAAAGCTTCTGCATCAAAAGAAATATATAAGGCTTAAAATCCTCTATAACTGTTTGAACTTTGCTTCTGTTCGTCGACTACAAATTATACATCACGAAATGTCCAAGAGAGCACAAAGATCATAAGGATTGCAACTGTGTATTTGTCCCAAGCTCCTAATTGAAGAGGTACAAACCCTGTTTTATTTGTCCCAACTGCAGAGGTACAGTTCCCAACTGTAGGATTAATATTTTTAAAAATCTGCAGACACGAAATTCATCCCGATGACTCATCAACAAATTAAGTGGTTCCCACAAACCAATCGTACAGAGAAATGTATCTACTTTGGTCAACTGACATTTATGTTTGGGGTTACCAGGCATGTGATTATCAATTAGCCAGTTAGCACAAATTGCAAGCTGAAGAGACAAACAAGGCACACTTACCAGAACAAATTGCAAGCTGAAGTAGCTAAATTTAAGGAGAAATCAGTCTGGACATAAAACTAGAAATAGCCTTCGACATTTACCAGAACAAAATGAATGAAACAAACGTAAGAACTTGACTCAAGTACCTTACACCATCGTTGAGCTTGTGACGCCTTAACTCCTCGACAATGAGTGTACTCCCAACAACACCCTTCATATTGGTTTCTGCACCAAGATGATACTATAAGAACAGTATGGCTTGTGAACGCATGTAATTGTAATGTATGAAATAATATGCACAACCCTATGTTCTCCTCACAACAATAACTAAATTTAGACACAAAGCAACTACTGTATATTGAACACTCATACAAGATAAAAAAGGGTGAACCTCCAATACAGATTTCCGTAGGACATAAAAAAGTAATGTGCATCAGGCTTAACATGAAAGGATGATTAATACCGTGTTCACTCTTCATATTTAACCCAGACAATGCAAACATAAAAATGCCAATAGAGGCCTCCAGCCAGCTAATAAAAAGAACAATTCTTATCTTCTTTTTTCTGCAGCCTATATAGGTCATGTTGTTCTCTTGCGATTCCCTGATTTTAAGTTAACTCTCAATAACAATTTTAATATCCAAAAATGTCGAAATTAGTTAAATAATCCTGGCCAAACTTCGCTTCACATTTTATACCATTAAATCAACCTGGCAAATAATATGTGCCTTCTTAGGCCAACACTCCCCTTGCTCAAGTGTTTTCTCCAATAACCACGACCTTGTCAAGTTCTATTTTACCCAAAATCAACAAGCAAGAAACTCTTAGCCAATAAAGCTTCAAGTTAAGTCTCGCTAACAGTTCTATTATGAAATGAATTCATTGTTCAGTAGCTGTGATCCATTTACTAGTGAGAATATAAAACTAAACACATGAATTCCATACCCATTTCGGGAATTTAAGTCATCTTTGAAGGCCATTTGTAACTTTGTAAGTAACCTGGTGCAAGTTACAAGACAAGTGACCCATTTCAAAGACTTAAAGGAGGCTGGAGAGAAAGAAACAGCTTGACGAAGGAATCACCTGACCAAGAACAAGAAGCCAACAACCTGCCACTTGACCTAGAAACCACAGTAGAACTTTGTACAAGGATAGCAATTAAAAGTTTAAAAACTAGATCAGCTTCAAATTTTCCTTATTTTCTCTTTCCTATCTTTCCTCAATCTGGCCAACATAAACTAGTACCAGAATCCAGCAGACAAACCTTTAAGCCAATTAGCTATGAATGTGCTTGAAAAATGATCTCTCTAAAGAAAGTAAGCATGACATCCAAATTCACTTAATATGATTGTAATAACTCGTGAGAACTGGAGAACAAAAAGACAAGGACGACAAGAGGACAATGATTGGATATGTGCGCACCGGCAGACACAGCAAACATAAGAAGACAATCTGAAATGAAATTAAGTAGAGGAGGATGAGAACAACAGTGTTTCTGGACCTATAAATGCCAAATTGAGAAATGGAAAAAAGTTAACAATTTTAGAACAATCAGGTGAATTGTTATCCGGAAAGTACACTTCAGCAACTAATTTAATACTCCCTCCGTCCTATGTAAGTGTAGACTTATTTCCTTTTTCGTCCGTGTCACGTGAGTGTGTACTGCCTAAAATGGCAAAATTTTTATAATTTTATATTTAATGGCACCCACTTGTCATACTCACAACAACAATTCACTTACTATTCCTCCTACTCATTCTCTCTCCTATTTTACTTTTCATAAAACACTTCATCCAATTATTCTCTCTCCTCTTATCATACTATTATTCCTTACTTATTGTGCCCAAAATTTTGGTCCACACTCACGTGGGACAGAGGGAGTACATCATACGGTGGAGTTGCTAACTTTCTCCATGCAAATGACCATATTGTACCCTAAACCAGAACAAACATTGGTCTATCAAAAGAATACAAGTTGGTTTGAATGACATGAACAGCTGATCAGCACGCTAGGACTCAGCTTAGGCTCTTTTTATCGGGGTAATGAACCAAGTTTGAGCATTAACTATAAGCTTCTTACTGACGGCAGAGCTTAAAATAAAATTCTGCTCATGAATGTCATGTCTAACTTTTTACAGTTTATATGAACTATGAGCTGGCAGATGAAGCATTGTTTCAAGAGGACAACCAATCAGAAGCACTGAATATTTATTCCTTGACCAGCCCAAGCGGCCAAGCATCCATAACACACTTACCGTGTCCTATTCTTACTAGCTTTATTAGACCATGCACATAATGCCCGACCCTACGCCGGCTCCCTTCAAGATCAATTTTACCTAATGAAAAGTTACCATTAGACTAAGCAACTATATATCAAACACATAAGATACATATAAGATTAGAAACCAAACAGATAAAAGACATTCATCTTCTATTAATACTCTTGATAGTTGGCTACTAAAGCATAATTTCATTACTTATAATTACAATGGTAGAGAAACAGGTTTGACAGCATGCAAAGCATTTTCAGGTGCAGCTCACATTCTTTTTTCTTTATCATTTTTATCTTTTCTTTTTGATAAGCAAGAGCTTTACTTGTGATAAAAACTCTTTGCAACTCCGTAAGTCCATTCATATGATAAAAAATAATGCCCAAAATTAACATTTAAATCAACCAATGTAAACATCATCAGCAAAACACTATAACACTAAACATACAGAGTGATACTCAGTCTCCTAGTTCAATTTGTTCCTGGTGCTACCACCCCTTTTTTATCTTGAGTTAGTGACCCATAAGTTCCTTTTTTACAAATTAGTGACCACTAAGTTTCTTTTGTTAGGCTCATTAATATTTTGTTTCGTTTGAACAAAAATGCCCTTCTGAACTTCTTGATATTACATCCATGCCATCAACACTCACTTTTCCTAATCATTTGTAATAAGCAATATAAATACAACATTCTGAAAATTAATACAACATTCTGAATATAATACAACATTCTGAAAATATAATACAACATTCTGAATGTAATACAACATTCTGAAAATATAATACAACATTCTGAATATAATACAACATTTTGAAAATATAATACAACATTCTGATGCAGTATTATAAAGAAGAGTAATATAATACAATATTTTTGATGCAGTATTATAAAGAACAGTAGTATAATACAACATTTCTGATGCAGTATTATTGAATATAATACAACATTCTGAAAATATAATACAACATTCTGAATATAATACAACATTTTGAAAATATAATACAACATTCTGATGCAGTATTATAAAGAAGAGTAATATAATACAACATTTATGATGCAGTATTATAAAGAACAGTAGTATAATACAACATTTCTGATGCAGTATTATAAAGAACAGTTGTATAATACAACATTTCTGAAACAGTTGAACTTAATTACGTCAAAAAATGAAATCTGAAAGTCCCATGAATTTCAATTTTATGAATCAACTTTCACCTTCCCAGTTAATCAAAATTAACTTCATTTTAGGGATTTACGGTAAAGCTTAAGCAAACAAAAAAAATAAAAAAATCATCTTCTTACGGATGAATCAATGGAAGCTAAAATTGAAAGTGGGTTTCGCTTATAACCCCAAAAAGAAAAAAGGTTTAGTTTTTGAACATCAATTGCAAGCATTTGGGGCATAAATAAAGGAACATAAATTAAGAAAAAGAGGGAAAGAAAGAGAGAGACCAGGAGAAGCAGGGAGAGGTGGCGTAGGAGGTAATGTCGGAATTGGTTGCCACCCCGGCGGTGGCCCATCATCATCGTCGTCTTGTTCTTCAGCCTCAGGGTGGTCGTGTGTAGGAGATTTTGACGGCCAACCTGGCGGTGGTCCCTCTTCTTCTTCCATCTATTTCTGTGGTTACTTTGTACCGGAGGAATATCACAGGGATAATATAGGAAGTTTACGTGAAAAAGAAACTATCTAATTATTTCAATAAAATAAGGAACTTAGTGGAAAGGATTAGTGGAAAGGAGTATGTAAAAAAAAGGAACTTGGTGGGAAAATTCCCTTTTATCTTTTCTTTTTGATAAGAAGGATTTCTATTTAAGATCAAAAACTCTTTGTAACTCCATAAGTCGATTCATATGATCGGAAATAATGTCCAAAATTAACAAATAAATCAACCAATGTAAATATCATCAGCAAAACACTAAAAATACAGAGTGCATACTCAGTCTCCTGGTTCAACTTGTTCCTGGTGCTACCACCTCTTGAAAGCTCATACTCAGCCTTTCCATATGACAGTCAAGAGTTAGATTGATAAAAAGTGTGAACATACTTCAGGAAAAAAGAATATCAAACACAAACACTCATGAATATGTGCGACAGTGTTTATGAGTGTGTTGAACACTCGAACTTGTATTAGGCAGCTTGTACATAAACTTGTACATAAAGTTTATTATGGAATGTGCTCTCCTTGTTCAGTTGTTGTGATCAAGAAAATGTCTCACCTTTCTTTTTGGTTTGTACTCGAAACATAGGCCATTTATTTATTTTGAAACAAAGTTGTTATTTTGATAAATTCTATTACTTCCTCCGTCCCATAATATTTTGCACAAATTTCCCTTTTAGGTGTCCCATTTATAAGTCTCACTTTCCTAAAATGGACAACTGTTATTATTATTATTATTATTTACCCTACCCCACTTGTCATACTCACACACTTAATTGTGAACCCCAGTTGTAAATCCAACCCCACTTTTCATACTCATAACCACTTTCCCACTCACAATATGTTTGAATATACATACACTTTCCTTAATTCTTGTTCACCCCCGATTTTGTGCACATTGCTATGCGACGGGAGGAGTATTTCAAAGTAGAACACAAATTTTGGGATGTTGGGACTTGGGAGTTGAAATTGCTGCTAGTACTTCCAACAAATACTAGGTATATACTCCCTCCGTCCCTAAATGTTTGTCCCGTTTGACTTTTCAAACATTTTAATTTAGTGATTTTGAAGCTTTAATTTTGGTTATTTTTACGAATGCTTTGAAAATTATTGATAATATACACCACCGTTATGTAATACTCCGTCCCTAAATGTTACAAGTTTTGAAAATTTAATGATTTTGAAGCTTTAATTTTGGAAATAAGACTAACTTTTTGGGACAAAGGAAAAGGGGAAATGGGACAAACATTTAGGGACGGAGGGAGTATTACCAAGGCTTACTGCCGAGGCCTATGTGCATCATTGCTACATTTACACTCAATTTGTAATCTTATCTCTATGTTGAAATTGTGCCTTCAAAGGTAGAGCTTTTTTGACATTGGAATTGTTGCAAAGATAGCTGAATTTGTTGCTAGTTCTTTTATTTTAATGTGGTTTTATGCAAATTATTGTGTTTAATACAAAAGCTGCAAGTTAATTTGGAAATATGATTTGGCAGTCCCAAGTCCTAATCAATTATGTTTTATGGTTTTATGCAAATTATTGTGTTTATGCAAAGACAGAATTTGTTGCTAGTTCTTTTATTTCCCAGCTCCCGTTTGTTTTTCTATGACCGAGTATCTTCATGGGGAGCAGGATGATATAGCGCTCTACTCCCTACATCTACCCTTGACTTAGGCCAGCAGCAAATCTTCACTTTTCCAATCTTCTTCCATTTTATAACTGTCTTGACATTTTGATTCCCCCCTGATAGTGTTTCAAGTTTCCTTGCTTTGGTTCAAGTCTCTTATATTCTACGATCTCAATTTGTCTCCATGATATGAAAACCTATAAAGGTAGATGTCCACAGGGACTCGTCAAAAGAAACAAGTCTCTTATATATGTAGACCAAGCAACAAACATCATTGACGATCTCCCCTTTGACTCTGGGTGGTACTGGTCACATGGATTCTCAGGCGGCTTAAACAAATCTGGACAAGGAGGAGAATTTAACTAGGGTATAGTTTTATCTTAGGGAATCTGGAGAAGAGAAGAGAAGAGCATTGAACCAACTTTATATGCAAATAATTCATTATTAAAAATTTTCATAAATACAATAACTGCCGAAGGATGATTATGATGGTTGATGAGTTAATCCACAAACTCCGATGCCGATGGTAATTGAACCTGCTCTGATGTCATAATGCCGGAAATAAATTGTGCTAAAGTAAGCCATAATCTCACTCTAGCCAAACAATGGGAGAATATCCGATTGAAAGAAATAATTATATTGCTGAAATGAAACGATGATATAAAGTTGCTAGGATATATATAAGAGAAAGGCAACTGAAACCGAAAGGATAAAGATAATGCCTTACAAACAGTCAACTATTGAAATAACAAACAGAATTAAGAAATGCCCAAAAATGAATGTCATGGGACGGACGGAGAGTTCCTGGAATGCCTTGTTGCTTGTGCCTGATTTTCAATTATTTTAGGAGGGGCTACCAAAATATCATTTTCCCATAAACTCCTAGGCTTCATATAGGGCTGCAAGACCCGAAGAAATTCCAGAAGCTTAGGGTCCGCATTCTCGCCCCGAAGAAATTCCAGAAGCTTAGGGTCCTCATTCTCGCTCTCCTTTTTAACCCCTTCAATGTCCATGTGTATTGAAAGCTTTGGAAATCTCCTCGCCTGGTTACACATACACGTTCATAATCGGTTATATGTTTGAAACAAAATTCTCTCAAATAAATAGCTAAAAGTATACACAAATATTCATCTCAAAACTTATTATCAATTCAGTTATAGTATCAATAGATCTGGCCTGGCCCTATTCAATAAAGGCAACCCATAAATAAATAGTTAAAATCAACCAAAGCTAAAATTTAAAGTTAACGCAGTAAGCAAAATAAATACGTACTTCGATCTAATAATAGCCACTGCTGCTGCCGAGAGAGAGAGAGAGAGAGAGAGAGAGAGAGAGAGAGGTGGTTGGGGAAAAGAAAACAAGGTTGTGAATAAATAAATAAATACTCCCTCCGTCCCACAATAATACCGAAAAATTTCCCTTTTGAGCGTCCCACAATAATCAATAATTTCCCAAAATGAAAATGGGACCCACTTTTCTCTACTCACAACACTTTTTAAATTTACTATTCTCTCCACTCATTCTCTCTCCTATTTTACTTTTACACTCACAACACATTACCTTTATCACTTTTTACCTTAATCTCCGTGTCGGGCCAAAAATTCTATATAATCGCGGGACGGAGGGAGTAAATAAATAGGAATTGGGAGGGGAGCGACTGCCGTGGGCTAGGGTTTGATTTGTATAGGCCTGTCCGTGGGTTTCACTTGACCCGGGCCGATGGGCTGGGCTTATTTGACTCTTAGCCGAGCTGAATCATCATATTCGGAGATAATTACAAGAAATAATTTGTAAATAAAACTAGTACTAACTAGAGCCGTAAATGAGCCGAGCCGAGCTTTGAAGTTTCGAACTCGAGCTCGAATAAAAAATATCGAGCTCGAGCTTTTCTCGAGCTCGAGCCCAGAATGCATGTTCGAGCTCGGCTCGAATCAAGTTTCGAGCTTTTCGCGAGCTGCTCGAACTCGAGTTTTAACGAGCCGATCTCGAGCTTCGACTTATTTTTTGAAAAAAATCTAAAATCAAACGAGCTTTTAACGAGCCGAGCTCGAGCTTTGACTTATTTTTTGAAAAAAATCTGAAATCAAACGAGTTTTTAACGAGCCGAGCTCGAGCTTCGACTTATTTTTTGAAAAAAAATCTGAAATCAAACGAGCTTTTAACGAGCCGAGCTCGAGCTTCGACTTATATATATATATATATATATATATATACTAAAATTTATTCGAGCTTTTAACGAGCCGAGCCCGAGTCGAGCTCATGCGAGTCGATCTCGAACAGAGCTCGTCGAACATACGAGCCGAACACGAGCCGGCTCGAAAAAAATGACGAGCTTGAAAATCGGTTCGAGCTCGAGCTCGAGTTTACCTCGAGCCCACTCGAACTCGAGCTTTTTTCGAGCCGAGCCCGAGCCGAGCTCGAGCCGGCTCGGTTCGTGTAACAGCCCTAGTACTAACCCCCCGTGTCATTGGCACGATAACAGTATAACAGAGAAGAAGTGAAAAAAATAATAGTAAAAAAAGTATGTTCCCTTCATCTATTGGATTGATGAAATGACAAACTATTGTATATATCAAATTATCAATATAGCATAATCCTCCATTATCATCCCAGATTGTGATAGAAGCATACGTTTTCCTAATAACATCAACCCAACATTCTAAAACTCCAACTGAAACCTTATTTCTATGTAAAGTTAAGTGAAAGAGGAGAGGGAGAGAGAGAGAGAGAGAAAAAAAATGAGGTGCACAATCAAAAAATTTCAAGCCAAAACTAATAGAGCATTGATAAAGTCCATATATATCACAAAAATCTGAAAGTTGATAATGATAACCATAGTATCAGGCTTTTTAATAACCGAAAAGAGAATGAAGAGTGTTTTAGAAAAACAATTATCCCAATCTGAAGAACGTCCAAAGAGTTATCGGTCACCAAAAGCAAAATCATAACATCAATTCAAACATAGAAAGATAACAAAAAATATAGTTGTTATTTAAAACTATACAAACCTTTATCCAATGCAACCAATTCCATACTCATTTCCACTTTTCCCATCATTTTGTGAATATCAATTAAATGTACATCATTTTTAATGGTAGGAGGCACAACAAAAAATTAATGAGCAAAATCAACCAACCTCAAAGGGTTTTAAGAAAGCTGTAGTTCATACATATAACTTACAAATCTCAAAAAAGATAATAAAAAAAAGCATCACAATTTAGCAACTCACACAATTTAGTGGATTGTCTATGTATAGCTAACTAGCCTATCTCAGTCAAACTGCAATACGGCTGAGTCCAGCAAAACCTTTGGCAAGATAGCCTTCAACCCCACGTATAGGCTTGGAACAACACGAAGGCCTACTGTTGTGTTTAACAATTTTCATGGCCTCCACCATAGCATTTCCCGGTGGTTCCCTCCCACAATTCACCAAGTTCTCAATAAAATTGATATGTCTCCTTTTACATTTCAAAATGTTGCTAAAGACTGCAAGTTTATTAGAGGCTTCATAATTATGGGATGGAAGAGTTGTAAATATTGACCACTTTCGACATATAACATTTTTTTTTCATTATGATTATTAAAAAGATTTAAGTATCCAACTATGTGCTATTTCAAGTCAGGTTGTTTTGAGTCCATGGGTGCACACATAAAGTCACCACTATAATAAAACTGCTACAAAGACTAAAAACGAACAAAAAGTTCCCAGTGCAAAGAGAAAAAATAACCCTATAAAACATCAATAAATAAATTGCGGGAGGAAAGAAGGAAAGATTGTTCGGCCTGGTCAAAATCCCAAAATGGCTATCCATGAGGAGGTGGGTTAATAGGTAATGAAGGAGAGCATTGACAGTTGAAGACTTTGTTTTCATGTTGAGAAAAAGATTAATGTGCGCACAACCATTGCAGTTCTGGTGGGTGAGAACAAAAATTGACATTCATTTTGAGATAGAGGAGTATAAATGAACACTCATAAGAGAATATTAGTGACAATCAAAATTAGAAAATAAACAATAAATTACACTTCAACATAGATCTAGTTGCTTCTGGACTGATGTGAGACATTTCTTGGGCTGACAATTGAGTCTTGATCCAGTAAAAGTATGCACATTCTCCTCATTCTCCTCCTGCCATAATTGAAACCGAAAGAAAGTAATTAAATTTTAATTTCACATCAAAATGGCACCACTTTGATAAATAATTGAGTTGTATACCAACAATATAGGAGTAGATGATTTAGATTTTTAAATCTCTAATTTGACTCGTCTCCTCTTAATAGTCGTACTATCACACGTTCTCGCTCGCCTGCTAACTAACCTGTAATTGTACCAAACGAAAAAATATTACAAAATACCATTTAAATAATGGGGGGTAAATAAATCACTTTCCAGTTGATAGTACATGAATTTTCACAATTAAATACTAATGGGGGTAAATAAATCACTTTCCAGTTGCCTGAGAGAAAGAAAATTAAAACGAATTAGCTCATCCATGCTTATACCTGAATATCATCTGATGAACTCTTGGGCATGAGAAGACAAAAGTGTAGGGAGGGTCAATGTTAGTCGGCCCCTACAGAAAACTACCTGCATAAACGACCACAACCTTTGCGAATAACGAGAACACCAGTTGGTGTGTATGTCCCATATACTGCCAAAAAGAAACATAAACAAAACTAAATGCACACATAAATGGAGATATAGAGATTGAGATTAGAGAGAGAAGGGAGTTCTACCTGTGCTGCAGTAACGAACAATGCGGGGTAAATAAATAGAAGAACCAAAGAAAAGGCTATTGACTGTCTGGGAGTCATTAATCATGGCTGTAGTGAATTTTGGGCACCGAGAGGAAGGGGAGAAGGCGTAGGAGTAATTACATTTCTCATAAATCAACTCCATCTATTGGCTCTTTTCTGTTTAGAAAACAAATATGAAACAGAGAGAGGAACAAATTCAAGTAACTGATGTTGAAATATGTAATTGCTCGTTGCTCATAGAAATCCCCAAAATACAAAGTTGAACCAAATCTACTTCAAAATACAACTGCATAACTCTGTCAAAAGAATTCAAACCCCTATCATAAAAAAATATTGACAATCAAATCAATCAAAAACAGAAAAATAATGATAAGTTACTTGTTTGATTAAATTTCAAATATTAGGGTTTGATTGGGACCCTACAAATGAAATTATGCCCAAAACAGGATATAATGATAAGTAATAACATGAGAATTTAAGAGAAGAACTAAATAATTACCTTTATTAACCCTAATAAACTTTCAGAGTGATGAACGTGAGAGATTGAAAAGTTGTAATAATGGAGAAGAGGGGAATTCAGAAAAATTCAAACCTCTATTCAGGAAAAACAATCGGTCATCGTCTTTTTTGGCCGATTAAAGGGAGGGGTTAGGGGTGGAGGGGTTTTTTTACCTATTGCGATGTGTGAAATGATCGAGTAGTGGGTTACAGTTTTGGGAAGAGAGGTCATAACTGCTGATAACTGTTGTAGTAAGGAGAATCAGTAGATTCAATTACTGCCGCTGTTTGTCTTTTTTAAAATCAAATCCTGACCACTCTTTGTGTGGTGATTGAAATCTACATCTATTGTAATATAGACAATTACGAATTGATAGATTTTAACTATAGCATTCACAATAATTTTTTTTATTTCATGTAAATCTAACTTGATTTTTAGTGAAAATTATAATTAATATTTTATTAAAATTATTTTTTAAAATATTCCATTTGTCCTAAACTATAATTCTATTTTTTAGTGGTTAATTATCCCCCATAAACTTTTTGCATACTAGTTATAAAAAAAAAATCATTAAATAATAAGCATTAAAATTATTGATGTTATCATCAAACACAACTTAAACTTAGTTAGTCGGAAAATGATTCGGCTAAAGCTGCCAAGCTTGTCCAATTGTGTAGAAAAATGGAGGGGTTGACTTTAGAATATGAAATTTGGTTACGCAAAATACGGACTTTGGACTTTCTTACACTCAGCCCGTATATCCGTACGTTCTTGTAATCTTATCAAGCAAGTGTTATATCACCATTGTTGACGTGTTATTCCTTATTCAAATAATTGGATAATTACATAATTTAATTAATTAAATGTTATTCATTACGTGGCATTATATGTGTACTCCCTCTGTCCCACCGAGCTTAGGAATTTTTTATTTGGTGTGGGGATTAAGGAATACTATTATAATATTAGGAGAGAGAATAAGTGGAGGATGTGTTGTGAGTGTGAAAAATTAAATAGGAGAGAGAATGAGTGGGATGAATAGTGATGGGATTATTGTTGTGAGTATGACAAGTGGGTCCCATTTAATATAAAAGTAATATAAACTTTCCATTTTGGGAATTTTTAAGATTAGTGGGACGTCCAAAATGAAAAATTTTCTTAAGATCGATGGAACGGAGGGAGTAGGTATTAGTGATACCTCATTGAGTCATTGTTCAATGCTTTTTTGCATATAAGTTTTATGTATCTCAAATTCTGCTTAGCAGTTATTCGAAGATTCCAATCAAATTAATATATATTGGAATAACTATTACAAAATAAGCAGGAAATTACAGAAAACTTTTTAAAATAGAAAATATAACAGAAAAAGAGAATTAAATAAATTTGTCGAAAACGTCCGAGTCGTGTGAATTCACACTCTCCTTAAGATAAATTTCGCTCCCTCACCACGTTGTGCTTGAGATTGTACGGAACGATTGCCTCCCAGGATGAAACGGATTAACCAGATGGTTACAGCCCAATTGTACCTTCGGCAAACTGAAGTCAGATGCTTGGACAATATCACCACGATGCAATATGCAGGAGGTCAAAGGAAGAATTATCAATATGCTGCGAAATGGAATATTGAGAGATTCTGAAAATCAGTGTGTGTTGTGTTGTGTTGTTGTTGTTCTTCCTTTATATAGTTGTCAAGGAAATCAAAACTGCTTGAAAATTAAAAGCCTTTTAAATTTTCTTAATTACTGCAGTTATTGCGACAGTTACACATGCGTTTGAAATCATAAGAAACGTTTCTGGCATGCATCTGCTGATGCCCACGCTCTGCTGGTGCCCAGATGCTGCTGATGCCCAGATGCTGCTGATGCTCAGAAGCTGCTGATGCTCAGACGCTGCTGATTCAACCATATCCTAAGCGCCAGTTACAGTGGGTCAAGTTTGAAAAAAATTGCAAAAAGTGGGCTTGCGCGGACAGGCAATTTCAGAGTTACATTCGTGTCCGCAGGACGCGCATGCATATGAGTTCGGTAGCCCGAAGCCTATTTCGATCCATGATTTGCACCTCCCTGCGCACATGTGCGCGAGAGAGAGCCTCTATGTACCACAATCTTACTCCCTACTAAAGTGTAGGAGTATATAAACTAAGCCACTTTTCCATCTTTTTCCAATGTGGGATAACCACATTTTCCCATTTACAATCCACTAACTTTGAGCATTAATATCTCATTCATCCCTCAACCATTTTGGACAACTGAATATATGATTTTAAGGTATTCATGGAGTAGAACACAACCCAACAATCAATTTGGTCATTTAACAAACAACCCATTTAGAAAATAATTCATTATTTCCTTCAAACACACCTATTTTTCCAACAATCCCCCACATGAAGGAAATAATGAGTAAATGATGATAAAGTCCGGCAGACGAAAACTTGCATACGAAGATGTGGGAATTCCCATTGAATCTTCGCTCGTACAAGCATATTTACTCTACTCGCAAATTGATAGACGCGATGTCCTTGAATCGTTATGCTTTTTGTGTAGCCGATCATATGCTTGACACAAGTATCGTCCTAACATACTTCAATTCTCATAGCTATGTTCAATCATGGCCCTGAACATACGCCTGGTTCTGCGAGAGGGTCTAAGAATTGAGCCTCACACAATTCTCCTCGAAGTGGCCCCACTTCTCTCTCACATAGGTGATTTCTTAAAGGTAACCCGTATTACCCTGCTCGAATTTTCGACGCGTAAGAATCATTAAAAGCCATAGGCTTATCCTTGTCCTTTCGGGATGTCACTAATAGGAATGGACTTGGGGTTATTTCCCCCACAGTGACGCTACAAGTCTTTTAACAGTTAGGTGGTCCCATTGAATCTAGTTCTTGGGATCTCCAGTCATCTAGATTGGGTTTTCCGCTGTGTTTAACTTTTCAGAGGCTTAAGTCCCATTCCACTCGTCGAGCTTTCAACTAACTCTCTATTTAATCCTTTGGTTAACGGATCCGCTAAATTTTTCTTTGACTTAACATAGTCAATAGATATTGTGTCAGTTGAGAGTAGTTGTCTAATGGTATTATGTCTTCGACGAATGTGTCTAGACTTACCATTATACATATGATTGTGTGCCCTTCCAATCGCTGATTGGCTATCACGATGCATACATATTGATGGCACGGGCTTTCTCCATCTTGAAATATCTTCTATAATTTGGCGTAGCCACTCGGCTTCTTCACCACATTTATCTAACACTATAAACTCAGATTCCATCGTGGATCTAGCTATAACCGTTTGTTTAGAAGATTTCCATGATATATCAGCTCCTGCTAATGTAAACACAAATCCGCTTGTGGACCTTGAGTCTTTTATATCGGATATCCAATTAGCATCGCTATATCCTTCAATTATCGCTGGATGTCTAGTATAGTGTAAAGCATAATCGCGAGTATATCTTAAGTACCTTAGTACTCTCACTATACCATTCCAATGTTCCGCTCCAGGATTACTTGTGTACCGACTCAGTTTGCTAACCGTGTAAGCAATATCTGGTCTAGTACAACTCATCAATTACATTAGACTTCCAATGATTCTCGAGTATTCAACTTGAGAAACTGCGTCACCTCTATTCTTTGATAGATGTTGACTCATGTCTATTGTGGTTCTAGCAATAGCTATGTGAGGACCCCGACCCGGAACCTACACGTGTCCCGAGTTGGAGCGTCCTCAACTAACCCAAATTTACTAAACTTTTAAAACTTTGAATTAAACTTCAAACATCAACATCATTAACATTTCCATTTCAAAACAACTCCACTACTCTCCACACCGGAGGAAGAGTGGACCAACTTTGAAATTACTTAACTGTTTAGTTACAAAAGATATTGGTTTTAACGTAGAAATATAAGGTTTATAATTACAAACTCCCAAAAGGAATTATAGCAAAATACTTTCTACGCCAACCTAACGTACCCCGACAATACCCAAAAGCTCACTGCCAAACTCCTTTCCGTCCTTACTTGGCCGGTCCTCCTGTCTCGGGATCTAAAAACATTAAAGGGAGAGGGGTGAGAATAAATCTCAGCAAGCTATTATGAATGCAGCAATATGTCAAATAAATGCAACATATAACAAGTCGCACATAACACATTGGAAAAGCTGTAAACACATTCCATTACCTTGGTTTACCTTTTCCCGTCGAGCGATAGTCGTACAACATTGGGTATAATAATACTCCAATCTTACGGTGGTAGCTTAAGCAATACTCACATCTTATAAGACCCGTTTTCGGGAACCAAATAAGACAGTAGCAACTCTGTAAGGCTTTTGGCTCAATACAGATGCTATACCCCATCCTGTGGCCACAGGAGGGGACGGCCACGAATATAACATAATCCGATCACATTAGGTCACACTTCCATAATTGATCGTATTATGTTATACCCCAATGTCGGTGACTCACACATTATCAAGCACATAATAGATACTTGAATAGAATCCACAGAAAGGGATAACAATATAGCAACATGGTAAAATATACTCATGTTCAATCTTTCAAATAGTGTCATATATATATATACACTATTGATTCAATCATAATCCATGTATGGCATAGATGCTCATAATCAATTCCATGATGCCGTGCAACAATTATTTCCCGCACCATATTATCATATAACCATTCGGAGGCAACCACATAGAGGTACAATCACAATTAAATAGCTCTAGGATTATAGTTAAAGAAGGATCAATTCCCACTTAAATTGCTTAGGTTTCAATTAACTTGAAATTCATACTCTGAAATTGTCCTGGGCACGACTCGTGCTCTAGTGCACGAGTCGTTCCCAACCTCTGCACGACTACTTGGTTTCTCACGACTAGGGACCACGACTAAAAATTGAAGGTCACGACTCGTGCTCCAGTGCACGAGTCGTGCTTCAGTGCACCACTAGTGCTCCCTTGCACCACTAGTGCTCATTTGCACCACTAGTGCTCATTTGCACCACTAGTGCTCCCGTGCACTACTAGTGCTCCCGTGCACTACTAGTGCTCCCGTGCACTACTAGTGCTCCCGTGCACTAGTCGTGCCAATACCCAGAATTGTTCGATGTTTCCATCAGCAACCCAAAACCACAAAACCCCATTTTTGCTTCATCTAGCTGCACTAAACTAACCAAAACCAGTTTATATACCATATTGAACACATATCAATACTCAATCCATGCTTTAAAACCTTCTATCACCTTCAATCCCAAAGTTGATCAACTATTTAATTACTCTTTTCATGTTCATCAACATTATGCTTATCTAATCATTCCCAAAGCCAAGAAACAACACAATCAAGTCCCAAAAGTAGTTTATAGCACATTTACATATCATTTAGATTCATATGCTCAACATTGAAGGAAATCATAATAACTTACTTTAGCTAGAACAAGATGAGATGAAGCTTTTCTAGGCTTGATCAATTCCTTGAGATGTACCACTCACAAAAGGACACTTGGATTTGAAAATGAAGTAGAAATGGCCTAGCTATAAGTCTTGAAAGGGGAAGCTTTAATGGAGGCTTTCCATGGAGCTTTCTTGGCTAGAGAAGAAATGGTAAGAGAAATGATGGAGGAGATAGATGAAGTGTGGAAGTGTAAGAGGAAGTATGGGGAGGTAAGGGAGGATGTTGACTTTAAGAGCCAAAGTTGAGGGAATTAGGGGAAGGGAATGGCCCCCCCTCAAACTAAGGCTTTCACATTTTAATGAGACACATCACTCTAATTATTTATCTACCCAATTTATCCTCCTCCTATTATTCATTTATTTGCTATTTTTATATTTTTCCTAGAACATTAATTTATTTTACTATCATGTATCCTAACTTATGAAATCAGTATATAAAAATGGACACATAATATTAACAATAATATTAAAAGCACACAATATGATATTAAAATTAGTGCCTAGGGTTAGGGTCGTTACACTCACTCCCCCTTAAAGAAAATTCGTCCCGAATTTTAAAAGACTTACTTGGATTTTCAAACAACCACGGGTATTTCGCTCTCATCTCCGACTCTAGCTCCCACGTTGCTTCCTCAACGGTGTGATTCTTCCAAATGACCTTCACTATCGGAATACTCTTAGACCTCGACTCCTTAACTTGGAATTCTAAGACTCTTAATGGCTCTTCAACATAAGACATGTCCGCTTGGACATCATCGGGGGGAGAACTCAAGATGTGGGAAGGATCATGACAATACTTCCTCAACATCGAAACATGGAAAACATCATGGAGTAAAGAAAGAGACGGAGGTAATGCCAACCGGTAAGCCAAATCCCCAATCTTCTCTAAGATCTCAAACGGACCAACGAACCTCGGAGCCAATTTACCCTTATTACCAAACCTTTTGATTCCCGTCCTCGGAGAGACCTTCAAGAACACAAAGTCACCAACCTGAAAAGATAAATCCCGTCTTCTATTGTCGGCGTAGCTTCTGTCTACTCTGAGCCGTCTTCAATCTATCCCGAATCACCTTGATCTTTTCCGTAGAATCTCGAACCAAATCCGGGCCCCAAAGTCTCGCTTCACCAACCTCGTCCCAACACATCGGAGATCGACACTTCCTACCATATAACGCTTCATACGGAGCCATCTCAATACTAGGCGATAAGCTGTTGTTGTAGGCAAACTCCACTAAAGGTAGATGATCCTCCCAAGACAATTGGAAATCCATCACACAAGCCCGTAACATATCCTCAAGTATCTGAATAGTTCTCTCGGACTGACCGTCGGTTTGAGGATGAAACGCCGTACTAAAACACAATTTAGAACCCAAGGCTTCATGCAATGCCCTCCAAAATCTAGATGTAAACCTCGGATCTGTCGGAAACAATACTAGCAGGAACCCAGTGAAGTCTCACAATCTCCTTCATATACTGGTGAGCTAACTTCTCTAACGAAAACTTGAGTCGATCCGAAGAAAATGAGCCGACTTCGTCAACCGATCCTGATAACCCAAATAGCATCCATCTTCTTCGCGGTAAGAGGCAAACCCGAAACAAAATCCATCGAAATCCCTTCCCATTTCCATTAGGAATATCCGATGGTTGAAGTAATCCAGTAGGTCTCGATGTTCGGCCTTAATGCATTGACAAGTCAAACACTTAGAAACATAATCCGCAATTTCCCTCTTCATTCCATTCCACCAATACCCACGCTTCAAGTCTTGATACATTTTGGTACTACCGGATGAATCGCAAACTTGGAATTATGGCCATCCTCTAAGACACGCTTCTTGATTTCCGGTGATGAAGGAACGCAAATTCGCCCTTGGAAGGTTAAAATTCCATCTCTATTCAACGCAAATTCCCCGGCTTTCCCATCTTGCACTTGATCAAAAATTTCTTCAATTCCGAATCACTTTGTTGAGCTTCCTTCAAATCTCCATACAATGTCGAAACGGCTCGAACATTCGCAATGATTACTTCACTCTTCAATTCCCGAGAACTCAAAGGCATCACATACGCCTTTCGGCTAATCGCATCCGCCACTACATTAGCCTTCCCCGGATGATAAGATATTACACAATCAAAATCCTTCAAAAACTCAAGCCATCTTCTTTGCCGGTTATTCAACTCCTTTTGAGTAAATAGGTACTTCAAACTCTTGTGGTCGGTGAAAATCTCAAACTTCGCCCCATAAAGGTAGTGCTTCCACTTATGTAACGCAAACACGATCGCCGCCAATTCCATATCATGAGTAGGGTAATTCTGTTCCGCCGGTGATAACTTCCTAGAGGCATACGCAATAACCTTCCCATTTTGCATGAGAACACATCCCAAACCCGCCTTCGAGGCATCACTATAGATCACAAAATTCTCACAACCATCCGGAAGGGTAAGAACAGGAGCCGTCGTCAACCTCTTCTTCAATTCATTGAAACTTTCTTCACACTTGGAATCCCATATGAATGACACATCTTTCCGAGTCAACCTAGTCAATGGAGTAGCAATCCGGGAAAACCCTTCAATGAACCTCCGATAATACCCCGCCAAACCAAGGAAACTACGGACCTCAGTCACCGTCGAAGGTTGCTTCCAATTAACCACGGCCTCAATTTTCGAAGGATCCACGGAAATCCCGAACTCGACACAACATGCCCCAAGAAAGAAACTGCTCAAGCCAAAACTCACACTTCTTGAACTTGGCGTACAAGCGCTTCTCACGAAGAACGGACAATACAATCCTCAAATGATTCTCATGCTCTTCCCGGGACTTAGAATAAACAAGGATATCATCTATGAATACCACCACGAAGCTATCAAGATAAGGCTTAAAGACACGGTTCATCATATCCATAAACACAGCTGGAGCATTAGTCAACCCAAACGGCATCACCACAAACTCATAGTGACCATATCTAGTTCGGAAAATTTGTTTTAGCAATATCATCCGGCCTAATCTTCAACTGATGGTATCCGCTTCTCAAATCAAGCTTTGAGTAGATAACGGAACCTTGGAGTTGGTCAAATAAATCATCTATGTGCGGAAGAGGATACTTATTCTTTATAGTGGCTTGGTTCAACAAACGATAATCTATACACAATCGTAAGGTACCATCCTTCTTCCTAACAAATAGAACCGGTGCTCCCCATGGAGACACACTAGGGCGAATAAAACCCCGATCTAGCAATTCCTGTAATTGGACCTTCAATTCTTTCAACTCGGCCGGAGCCATTCTATAAGGTGCTTTGGAGATAGGGGCGGTACCGGGTACTAAGTCAATACAAAACTCTACCTCACGATCCGGAGGCATAGAATATTCACTAGAAAACACATCACTAAACTCATTCACAACCGGGACATGAGCTAACTCGGGAGACTTCTTATTGGAATCTACCACATAAGCCAAGTACCCCGCACACCCCTTAGATAGCATCTTTCTAGCTTTTAAGGCGGAAATGACATGTAAACCAAACATAGATTTATCGGCATCAAATATAAAAGTTGGCACATCAGGCATAGCAAATGAGACTCGCTTTCTACGACAGTCTACCAAAGCATGACACTGACTTAACCAATCCATCCCAAGGATCACATCAAAATCACGGATTGGTAACTCGACCAAATCCACCGGCAATACATGCCCACATATAGTCACATCACAACCACGATATATCAAAGAAGATGCAAGGCACTCTCCCATAGGAGTAGAGACCTCCAACACATAAGGCATAGGTTCAGGCAAAATATGCAATGAGAATGCAAAATGAGATGCCACAAATGAGTGGGAAGACCCGGGATCTATAAGAATGCGGGCCTTAACTCCTGAGACAGGAACTATACCTCTAATGACGGCATTGGGATCGACCTTTCCTCGACCCAAGGAGAACACTCGACCTTGCACTCTATCTTTGGGTTTCCCGTCTACATCTCTCTTCACACCACTACCTTGTCCCCCTTGACCACTACCCGAAGCTTGCTTACTCTGCCACTTGGGACAATTCCTCCTGAAATGGCCTGTCGACCCACACTCCAAACACTTGCCTTGCTTGCTCCAACACTTGTCCTCCGAATGTCCTTGCCTCTTGCAATATCCACATGTTGCCCCAAGCGGCCAGGAAGTCGAGCGATTTGCCGGAGCCGCTACGTTTCCTCCTCGATTTGCTCCGGAGTGAATGTCCTTGGTTGCCCTACATTACGTCCCGAGCCTTGACCTTGGAATGCATTTTGTTTCCGCCTTCATTTTTACCCCGATGCTCCTCTATGTCATTCTCAATCCGATACGCCATGTTCACCGCCGCTTGGAAGTTGGCGAAGTCATGAGTCAGGCTTCCGGAGACTCCACCCTTAAGCCTTTCACGAACCGGTAAATACGCCTCTCCTCATCGGCACCAAATGAGGACAATAACGGAGCTAGCTCCGTAAACTTTCTTGAATCTTGTGCTATAGACATTGTCCACTTGCTCCAATTTCGAAACTCGACCTCTTTCTTATCTCTAGTCACCATCGGAACAAAGTGGTCCGGAACTTACGTGTGAAATTATCCCAAGTTTGCGGTGTCAAATCCCGGTCCCAACCATCCTTTACTACCTGCCACCGGTGCTCTGCGGGTCCTTCCAACTTGAAACGGCACATCTCACCTTTTCCGCATCCGAACTCTCCATAGCCAAGAAAATCTTGTTCATAGCTTCAAGCCACCTTTGCCTTCACCGGATCCGGATCTCCGTTGAAGCTAGGAGGAGACATCTTCACAAACTTCTCTAAACCATGGTGCCCTTGCCTACCTTCGGGTTGTTCTTGTCCCCTACCTTGATTACATTTGTCATATTACGAAGAAATACTCGGAACATATCCATCATTTCGGCATTCGGATTACCAACATTACCCAAAGCCCGATCCTGATCTCCATCATTACCCGCCATTAGTACAAGCTCCTGCATTAAACACTCGCGTCGGTTATCACACACTCTCGCTCGGCTAGACTCTACCCGAGAACTCTAGCAGAGCTCGATACCAACTGTGAGGACCCAGGCCGGAACCTACACGTGTCCCGAGTTGGAGCATCCTCAACTAACCCAAATTTACTAAACTTTTAAAACTTTGAATTAAACTTCAAACATCAACATCATTAACATTTCCATTTCAAAACAACTCCACTACTCTCCACTCCGGAGGAAGAGTGGACCAACTTTGAAAATACTTAAGCTGTTTAGTTACAAAAGATATTGGTTTTAACGTAGAAATATAAGGTTTATAATTACAAACTCCCAAAAGGAATTATAGCAAAATACTTTCTCCGCCAACCTAACTTCCCCCGACAATACCCAAAAGCTCACTGCCCAAACTCCTTTCCGTCCTTACTTGGCCGGTCCTCTGTCTCGGGATCTAAAAACATTAAAGGGAGAGGGGTGAGAATAAATCTCGGCAAGCTATTATGAATGCGTGCAATATGTCAAATAAATGCAACATATAACAAGTCGCACATAACACATTGGAAAAGCTGTAAACACATTCCATTACCTTGGTTTACCTTTTCCCGTCTGAGCGATAGTCGTACAACATTGGGTATAATAATACTCCAATCTTACGGTGAGTACTTAAGCAATACTCACATCTTATAAGACCCGTTTTTCGGGGAACCAAATAAGACAGTAGCAACTCGTAAGGCTTTTGGCTCAATACGAGATGCTATACCCCATCCTGTGGCCACGGGAGGGACGGCACGAATATAACATAATCCGATCACATTAGGTCACACTTCCATAATTGATCGTATTATGTTATACCCCAATGTCAGCTGACTCACACATTATCAAGCACATAATAGATACTTGAATAGAATCCACAGAAAGGGATAACAATATAGCAACATGGTAAAATATACTCATGTTCAATCTTTCAAATAGTGTCATATATATATATATACACTATTGATTCAATCATAATCCATGTATGGCATAGATGCTCATAATCAATTCCATGATGCCGTGCAACAATTATTTCCCGCACCATATTATCATATAACCATTCGGAGGCAACCACATAGAGGTACAATCACAATTAAATAGCTCTAGGATTATAGTTAAAGAAGGATCAATTCCCACTTAAATTGCTTAGGTTTCAATTAACTTGAAATTCATACTACGAAATTGTCACTGGGCACGACTCGTGCTCTAGTGCGCGAGTCGTTCCCAACCTCTGCACGACTACTTGGTTTCTCACGACTAGGGATCACGACTGAAAATTGAAGGTCACGACTCGTGCTCCGGTGCACGAGTCGTGCTTGATGCACCACTAGTGCTCCCTTGCACCACTAGTGCTCATTTGCACCACTAGTGCTCATTTGCACCACTAGTGCTCCCGTGCACTACTAGTGCTCCCGTGCACTACTAGTGCTCCCGTCACTAGTCGTGCCAATACCCAGTGTTGCGATGTTTCCGTGATGTTTCCATCGCAACCCAAAACCACAAAACCCCATTTTTGCTTCATCTAACACTAAACTAACCAAAACCAGTTTATATACCATATTGAACACATATCAATACTCAATCCATGCTTTAAAACCTTCTATCACCTTCAATCCC
Organism: Adenophora triphylla var. japonica; assembly: GCA_022495995.1. Taxonomy (NCBI): domain Eukaryota; kingdom Viridiplantae; phylum Streptophyta; class Magnoliopsida; order Asterales; family Campanulaceae; genus Adenophora; species Adenophora triphylla. The sequence goes on from JAFEMH010003766.1 coordinate 223,706, forward strand.
AAAGTTGATCAACTATTTAATTACTCTTTTCATGTTCATCAACATTATGCTTATCTAATCATTCCCAAAGCCAAGAAACAACACAATCAAGTCCCAAAAGTAGTTTATAGCACATTTACATATCATTTAGATTCATATGCTCAACATTGAAGGGAAATCATAATAACTTACTTTAGCTAGAACAAGATGAGATGAAGCTTTTCTAGGCTTGATCAATTCCTTGAGATGTACCACTCACAAAAGGACACTTGGATTTGAAAATGAAGTAGAAATGGCCTAGCTATAAGTCTTGAAAGGGGAAGCTTTAATGGAGGCTTTCCATGGAGCTTTCTTGGCTAGAGAAGAAATGGTAAGAGAAATGATGGAGGAGATAGATGGAGTGTGGAAGTGTAAGAGGAAGTATGGGGAGGTAAGGGAGGATGTTGACTTTAAGAGCCAAAGTTGAGGGAATTAGGGGGAAGGGAATGGCCCCCCCTCAAACTAAGGCTTTCACATTTTAATGAGACACATCACTCTAATTATTTATCTACCCAATTTATCCTCCTCCTATTATTCATTTATTTGCTATTTTTATATTTTTCCTAGAACATTAATTTATTTTACTATCATGTATCCTAACTTATGAAATCAGTATATAAAAATGGACACATAATATTAACAATAATATTAAAAGCACACAATATGATATTAAAATTAGTGCCTAGGGTTAGGGTCGTTACAAGCTAAGTCACCCTTGCTGAATTTCTCAAGAATCTTATCCACATAATGTGACTGGCTTAAAGCAAGTCCATTTGATATTCTTGAAATTTTCACGCCAAGGATTACGTCGGCTAACCCCATATCATTCATGTCAAACTTTGAATTCAACATATCTTTAGTGGACTTTATCATTTTATCACAACTTCCTATGATAAGCATGTCATCTACATAAAGACACAAAATGACGTAGCCATTTCCCGTGTCTTTAACATAGATACATTTGTCACATTCATTTATTTTAAATCCACTTTCCATCATGGCTTGATTAAACTTTTGATGCCATTGTTTTGGTGCTTGTTTCAAGCCATACAATGACTTTACTAACTTGCACACTTTATTTTCTTGCCCCGGTGCAGAAAATCCTTCCGGTTGCTCCATGTAAATTTCCTCTTCTAAATCCCCATTTAGAAAGGCTGTTTTAACACCCATTTGATGTACTTCAAGATTCCGCAATGCGGCTATTGCAAGCACAATTCTTATAGATGTTATTCTCGTAACCGGAGAATATGTATCAAAGTAATCAAGGCCTTCCTTTTGCTTGTAACCCTTAATTACAAGTCTTGCCTTATACTTGTCAATTGTTCCATCCGTCTTCATTTTCCTTTTAAAAATCCACCTATATCCTAGTGGTTTGCTTCCCGGAGGAAGATCCACTAATTCTCAAGTGTGATTTTGTAAAATGGAATCAATCTCACTTTTAATGGCCTCTTTCCACAAAGGCCCTTCTGAAGAGCTCACTGTCTCTTTATAACTTTGTGGTTCACTTTCAAGCATATAGGTTAGAAAATCTGGGCCAAAAGATTTTTCTACCCTACCTCGTTTGCTCCGTCGAGGTTCTACCTCCGCTTCATCATTTTCATCATGATGATTTCTTCCTTCTACTTCTTCTTCTTCTATTGAATCATGTCTTCTTTTAAATGAACTTGCCTCATCTCTTTTGCACGGAAACACATTCTCAAAGAAGGAAGCATTTCTTGACTCCATTATAGTATTCTTGTGTATATCTTGAATCTTCGATTCATGCACAAGAAATCTATAAGAACTACTATTGTGAGCATACCCAATAAATATGCAATCAATAGGGTTCGATTCCGGAGAGGGAGCCTGAGAAACGGCTACCACATCCAAGGAAGGCAGCACTCGGGCTGGTTTACTAGAACCCGGGCAACTTGGCACGCGCATAGGTGCCAAGGGTTGGGCAGCATGCGGGCGGTTCCTTTTTGGGCTAGCGCCCAAATAGGTGGCCATAGTCCCTCTAAGAAGCTGGCCGTGGAGGGATACCTCCACATAGCTAGTTAGCAGGCTGAGGTTTCGTTCGTTAACGGAATTAACCAGGGGGGGCAGTACTCCTACCCCCTCCAGCATGTTGGAAGGCATGCAACCGGATAGGCTAGGCGTGCATGGGGGCATGTTAGGCGATGCTTAGGCTTGTCCTAGGCTATGTCTATAATGTGGATAGCTCTCATGCACGTTCGATGAAATATTTTCATGAAGCGGGCAATACATAATTTGGAATTGCTTCCTATGAAACAAATGTGGGGATCAACATATTTTTCGGAATATTTATTTTCTTTTGGGGCATTTTATTTAACACATAGTTTGCCGACAAGACGGCCTCTCCCCACATGTTATCCGGTAACCCCGAACTTATTAACATGGCATTCATCATGTCCTTTAGATTCCGATTTTTCCGCTCGGCAACTCCATTGGATTGTGGGGTGTATGGTGGTGTTGTAACATGTTTTATTCCATGTTGAGCACAAATACCTTCAAAAGGAAATTCATACTCACCACCACAATCACTTCTTATGACTTTTATTTTCCGGTTGAGTTGATTTTCAACTTCATTTTTATAGAGAACAAACTTCTCTATAGCCTCATCTTTACTTTTGAGAAGATACACATAACAATATTTTGTGATATCATCAACAAAAGTCATAAAGTACTTATTGCCCCCTCGTGTTTGTGTTGACTTGAAGTCACATAAATCTGTATGAACCAACTCAAGTGGTTCATTATTTCTTACAACCGAATGGAATGAAGGTTTTGTAAACTTTGCCTCTACACAAGTTTCACATTTATGTTTGTAGTCTATTTTACATTTTGGTATGCAATTCATGTTAATTAATCTACGTATAGTATCATAATTAACATGTCCTAGTCTATCATGCCATAAATTGGAAGCCTCAAGCGAGTAAACGGAAGAATTATTCATTTCATTCATCATCTTCGGCTTGTTAGCCATTACATTGCTTTTTACAACCATAGCACTAAGCTTAAACATACCATCACAAACATAACCTTTGCCTACAAACATTCCACTTTTAGACAAAGTAACCATATCGGATTCAAACACAACACGAAAACCATGCTTAATCAAAAGCGATCCGGACACCAATTTTTTTTTCGGATTTCGGGCACATAGAGCACATTGTTGAGAGTCAACTCTTTCCCGGAAGTCAACTTCAGCACCACCTTTTCTTGACCTTTCATATCGGACGTGGCAGAATTTCCCATGAACAATTTCTCACCATTTTCAAGGGCTTCAAAACTACTAAACATTTCCTTGTTTGAGCAAACATGCCTAGTAGCACCGGTGTCAATCCACCACTGATTTGAGTTTGAACCCACCAAATTCACCTCGAAAATTACCGCTGCCAACTGCATATCGAAAACTTCATTCGAGAAGACATCCACCATGTTTGCTTGTTTCTTTGGCTTCCTACACTCGGAAGACTTGTGGCCCACAATACCACAATTGTAACAAGTTCCACCGAACTTATTTTTGGAGATTCCTCCTTTTGGTTTCAAGCTAGAACCACCTTTTCTGGGACCAAACTTGCCTTTGGCTTTGCCATTTGCCTTGCCATTGGCCTTTGAGCTATCAACATGCTCCACCACATTGGATTTCGCCACACGAAGATTATTCAACTTCTTTTCCGCAATCCTATTCTCTTCCTCAATCCGAAAACGAATAGCAAGCGCTTCAACATTCATTTCCTTTCGTTTATGTTTAAGATAATTCTTGAAATCTTTCCAAGCGGGAGGCAACTTTTCAATTATTGCCGCCACTTGAAAGCTTTCACTAATTACCATCCCCTCGGCATGAATTTCATGTATTATTATTTGCAACTCTTCCACTTGACTTTTAACCGTTTTTTAGTCCACCATTTTGTAATCGAGAAAATGGCCCACAATGAATTTCTTTGTGCCCGCGTCATCGATCTTATACTTCTATTCCAAGGACTCCCATAGTTCCTTTGCAGTTTTCTTAACACTATACACATTGTATAGCGTATCCGACAATCCATTGAGGATGTAATTTCTGGAAAGAAACTCGGAATGCTTTCAAGCATCAAGAGCCGAGATGGCTTGCCCATCCGTCTCATTCTCACCCAACTGTGGCGGATCTTCCTTAAGAAATCTCGCCAAGTTCAAGGTAGTCAAATAGAAAAGCATCTTTTGTTGCCACCTTTTAAAGTCTTGGCCAACAAACTTTTTCGGTTTCTCAACATGGTGGTTTGAAACTGTTTGGACAACCACCCTTTGAGAGTTGGTTTCCACACGAAGCGCTTCCTCCACACGAGGATTCTCGGAGTTGTTCCCAGCATTGGTTTCCATGTTTGATTGAGTAGCCATCTGAAACAAAACAAACAATTTTAGTTCACTATTTTTAAATAGTTTTCCTTCCAACGAACAGACCGAAATTTGTCTTAAGATTGTTGGAATAACTATTACAAAATAAGCAGGAAATTACAGAAAACTTTTTAAAACAGAAAATATAACAGAAAAAGAGAATTAAACAAATTTGTCGAAGACGTCCGAGTCGTGTGAATTCACACTCTCCTTAAGACAAATTTCGCCCCCTCACCACGTTGTGCTTGAGATTGTACGGAACGATTGCCTCCCAGGATGAAACGGATTAACCGGATGGTTACAGCACAATTGTACCTCCGGCGAACTGAAGTCAGATGCTTGGACAATATCACCACGATGCAATATGCAGGAGGCCAAAGGATGAATTATCAATATGCTGCGAAATGGAATGTTGAGAGATTCTGGAAATCAGTGTGTTGTGTTGTTGCTGTTCTTCCCTTTATATAGTTGCCAAGAAAATCAAAACTGCTTGAAAATTAAAAGCCTTTTTAATTTTCTTAATTACTGCAGTTATTGCGGTAGTTACACATGCGTTTGAAATCATAAGAAACGTTTCTGGCACGCATCTGCTGATGCCCACGCTCTGCTGGTGCCCAATGTTATGAATATAGCCCTCCACTGCCCAAGCAAACCAAGCCAGGATCTTGCACTATGTATGTAGAATTTGTGTTACAATGAGAGAGGGGACGGAACTTTACTTATATATGACCTAGGGAACAAACCAAAACCTAAACAAACAAGGAATCATGAACTGCTGAAAATCGGGCCCAGCGCGGCCGCCCTCATGCCAAGCGCGGTCGCGCTACTGTCCAGAAGTTTCAACGCCTTTAACAAAACCTCCAGCGCGGTCGCCCTCCCCTTCAGCGCGGTCGCCCTTGAAGAAATTCCACCGAGCCATATGTTTTTGTCCAAGAGCGCGGTCGCGCACAGGAGCAGCGCGACCGCTCTTGAGTCCAGAAACCCCTGACGAAATTCTTCCCCCTTGCTTCGATATCTAACCCGGTTGGTCCTCTATCCCAACAATCTCCCACCTAGAGATCAACCACACATATAAGCCCCGTATCCGTTCTTCAACTCATCCTTGGTGTCCTCCTAGTGCTCACCTCGATCATGGTAGTGCCATCCTCCTCTTCTATTCTTCGAGCCCAATTGAAGCTTTGCACAGCTTCAATTTATCAAGATTCACAACCTTTGTCAACATGTCAGCCGGATTTTCTGATCCCAATATCTTCTCTAGCCCCAAGATCTTCTCCTCCAAGAGATGTCTGATGTAGTGAAACCTCAGTTCAATATGCTTCGTCCTCGAATGAAATGCCGGATTTCTAGCCAAATGTATTGCACTCTGACTGTCGCTGTAGAGAACGTTACCACTTCGCGTTTTCCCAAGTTCACCCAAGAAGTTCTGTGCCAATACCTTCTCTTTTACTCGCCTCGCTCACCGCCACATATTCCCGCTCGCAGCCGATCGCCGAAATTACCCGGATCCGAGAGGCAGCGCAATCGCGCCCCGGCATCTGGCATTTCCCCGCTTTGCAACGTTTTCGGTTGGAGGTGTCTCGCCGTTGTTTTCGCATTTGTAGAGTCGCCACGCCGTTTTTATTAAGCCCAAAATATTGAAAAAGGGCATCAGTTTAAAGATAATTTTAAACTGTTTTTGTGTGATGAGATTTTGAGTTCGGAGGTCAGATGACTCCTCGGGAAGAGAATATTAGAATATTAGAGCTCACCCGAGTCGCCTCGTAAAACGAGTCTTTCGGATACCCCTAATATCCTTTAAAATGTTGTGTGTGTGTGTGTGTGTTTTCTTAAAAATGCATGCTGTGTCGGATGTCTACATTGTACACTACGTATTGAAATGTATTGAAATAGTAATGGAAGGAAGCCTTACCAATGTTGGTTCGTGTCTGTCTTCCGCTGAGGAATAGTGTTTGAGGTCGGAGTAGCGTTCCGGTACGGATCGGGATTGCTTCGGGAGGGACCGGTTGTACGCGGACGAGTTTCGGCGTGAGTTGATGTTGCGAGGCTGCGTTCGGGCGGAGGTTCGGCGTGCGTGGGGATCGCGAGGATCACTCGGGCGAGAGGTTCGGCGTGCGTTGGGATCGCGAGGATCACTCGGGCGGGTTTCGGCGTGGTTTGGGATCGCCGGTTTGACTCGGAAAGAGCGGGACACCGTGGAAAGACCGAGCGAGGCCTCGGAGTACCACGAGGGGCCTCGAGTACCTCGAGAGTGCCTCGGGGCGCGCGGGAGCGTCGCGGGAGCGCTCGGAGAGGCTTCCGGAGCACCACAAGGGAGCTCGGAAGGCCTCGAAAGGATCCGAAAGGGGCGGGAGTGCCTCGAGAGGACTTAGAGGGAAGCCAGAAGGCTTAGGGAGGAAGAGAGAAGTGGGAGGTGTGTGAAAATGAGGAGGGGGAGCCCTCTATTTATAGTGCCAAATTTGGTGCAAGAAGGTCCGTACGGACCTCCACAGTAATCCGAATTTTGGTTTTCCTCGATTTGAGGGAATGCGTGATGATGGTGAATATTACGCAATTATGATGTCCCCTGAGCAATAAGGTCCGTACGGACCAACTTGACATGCAAAGAGGTCCGTACGGACCAACTCTGCGAGGGTAATCATTTTCCCGGATTTGAGGGAATATTGTGGACTTTAAGAGGATTCGGTAATTATTAAAGCAAAGAGGTCCGTACGGACCATGTATGCTTTTCCAATTTCTGAAAATTCCCGAAAAGATCCTTTTGTCCCTTTTTATCCCGGAAGGCTCCTCCACTTGGTTTGGTGGGGGTTTTGAGAGGGTTTTGAGTGCCGGAGGTCGTCGAGGCTGCGTTGATGAGTCTGCGGTGTTTCCGTGTGCTTGAAAGGGGTGATCCAGTTGGGGTACTTACGAAGCCCTCGACGACGTCACTTATGAAAGAAGTGGGGTCGCCGATAAGATAAGGGTCTGTCTGGATCGCGTCTTTGGGAGATAAAGTGGCCAGGGAGGTCGGTGTGAGGACGTGGTGGTGTCCTATTGTGTGACCGTTTAGGTCGGTAAATTTGGACCTGTGATAGGATTCCTACGTATCCACGGCGGGAATCAAGCACAGTCGTAGTTCGGGTGTGGGGTGAGTGTTTTGTGAATGCGGGCGTGGTGGTGCCACGAAGTGTCGATGTGACCGCCGAGGTCGGTGGTAAGGACGTGGTGGTGTCTGGGTGACCGTATAGGTCGATGGCTGGACCCTGTGATAGGATTCCCTACGTATCCACAGGCGGGAATCAAGCACAGTCGTAGTTCGAGGTCGTGAAATTGTGAGTGCGGGCGTGGTGGTGCCACTGAAGTGTCGTGTGACCGCCGAGGTCGGTGGTAGAGGACGTGGTGGTGTCTAAGATGTGGTGACCGCCGAGGTCAATTGTGAGGACGTGGTGGTGTCTGGGATGGAAATTTTACGATTTTCCTAATCGGGTGGTTTAAGGCCTTAGGGCCGGAGATAGTGATTTGGGAGGTTTATACGGTCTTAGGACCGAGTGGTTTAAAGCCTTCCGGGTTGGAGATAATGATGGTGGAGGTTTATACGGTCTTCGGACCGAGTGGTTTAAAGCCTTCATTTGAGGATAGTAGTTTGGGCTGATTTATACGGATCTCCGGTGAGTGGTTTAAAGCCTTAGAGTGAAGATAGTATGAAGACTTGAGTCGTCTTCTGGTTGCAGTTTGCCATGCGTGAGGACTTTGAATCGTCTTACAGGCTGCGGTTTGGCCATGCGTGAGGACTTTGAATCGTCTTACGCGGTTGGTGCCATGCGTGAGGACTTTGAATCGTCTTACGGCTGCGGTTGATGCCATGCGTGAGGACTTTGAATCGTCTTACAGCTGCGGTTGGCCATGCGTGAGGACTTGAATCGTCTTCTGGCTGCGGTTGGTGCCATGCGTGAGGACTTTGAATCGTCTTCTGGCTGCAGTTGGCCATGCGTGAGGACTTTGAATCGTCTTACAGTGCGGTTTGCCATGCGTGAGGACTTTGAATCGTCTTACATTTGTGGTTTGCCATGCGTGAGGACTTTGAATCGTCTTCTGGCTGCGGTGGTGGAGGCATGGCTGCCTTGAGCTTTGAGAGGTTTAGATGCCTCGTGCTTTGTCCGTTGGGGAGAAGGTTGGACTTACGATGGCTGCCGGTGTTCATCCGTTGGGGATTTATCGTGGCCTTGTAGGGGCTTGCAAGGATTCCCTTTTTGACTTGCTGGGGAAGGAGCTCGGGCTTACTTTGATGGCGGTGTTCATCTGAGGATATGTGGCCTTGTAGGGGCTTTTCCTGTTGAGAGGGTGACGTCGGGCTTACTTTGATGGCCGGTGCTTGTGTTGTCGATGAGTGGGCAAGGATGATGGCCGGTGATTGCTTCACTATTTGGCGTTTTGGAGGCGTTTCGTGCCTTGGGATTTGTACTCGGAGGTGTTGGCTCCTTCTTGCGCTTGTTTTGCCGTTGAGTGGGCGAAGTTCGGGCTTACATTGACGGCCGGTGCTGGGGATATGTAGTCTTGTACGACTTCCCTTTGACTTGTTGGGGAGGAGCTCGGGCTTACTTTGATGGCGGTGTTTGAATTCTTGGGGATGCGTGACCTTGTAGGGGCTTTTGTTGGGAAAGTGTCTTCGGACTGTTTTGAGGCGGTGCTTGAGTTGCCGTTGAGTTTTGGAGCGTCTCGTGCCTTGATATTCGTCTTGGGAGGTGTTGGCTCCTTCTTGAATTAGTTAGTGGCGAGATCGTCTTACAACGGCCGGTCTTTGAATTGCCGTTGGAGTGGCGGTGCTTGCGTTGTTTGCGGCCGGTGCTTGCGTTGCCGTTGGAGTGGCGAGATTCGGGCTTACAGCGGCTGCCGGTGCTTGCGTTGCCGTTGGAGTGGGCGAAGTTCGGGCTTACAACTGGCTAGGTGCTTGCGTTGCCGTTGGAGTGGGCGAAGTTCGGGCTTACAGCGGCTTGCCGGTGCTTGCGTTGCCGTTGGAGTGGGCGAGTTCGGGCTTACGTTGCCCGGTGCTTGCGTTGCCGTTGGAGTGGGCGAGGTCGGGCTTACGTTGACGGCCGGTGCTTGAATTGAAGGGTTAGGGACCATTACGCACTTGGATTTCTTTGAAAAGGCCTTAGGACGACCGGGGGCAAAGATTATAAGGGCGGGAAAGTAATTTGGCCCTCCACTTGCAAGAAGGTCCGTACGGACCAACACAGGATGCAAAGAGGTCCGTACGGACCACTTTGATTTTTACGATTCCCAGGTTTTGACCGGGTTAAAAAGCCGAGGCCCCCTTCACTTCTTATTCTTCCGTTCGTGCATTCGGGAGAGAGAGAGCGAGAGAGAGAAAACCTCCATTTTTACACCAAAATCTTCCATTTTTCGCTTGAATCGCTTGCAATGGCGGAAGGATCTCGAAGGAATCGTCGACAACGCGGTCAAGAAGTGGTCGAGCAACGGATGGAGCTCCAAAGAAATTGGATCTCATTTGTTCCATCTTCGAAGAACCGGATGTCTTGTATCCAAATCAGGAGGTGCACAATCGTCGTTCTAGGAACGTCGGGAGGTAAGAAATCCGTTCGTTTTGATTCCTGCTCGAATTTTTGAATGCTAGAACTAGGTTTTAGTTTTTCGCATTTTTGAGTTTTTGTTATTTTTATGCCTTTTGTGAAATTCTTGATGAATTGTTGAAAATGGACATGTAAAAATTGTGGGTATGTGTATTTTGTGCAGAAATGTGTAGATTAGCTTTTATTTGTGAAAATAAAGTGCCTCTCTAATGAAATGCATGCTTTGGTGTTTTGTACCTAATGCTATTTATGTATGTACATTATGAGAAAAGTTTGTCGTGTAGTGACAAATTTTGTGAAAAAAAATGTGACATGTGCCGTATTTTGTGACGGGTTTTGTCTGAAAGTGTGTGCCGTGTAGGGACGGATTTTTGTTATGCAGTGTGTGCCGTGTTTTTGGGTGACGGACTTTGTGGGGAAAATATGTGCAATATGTGCCGTGTTTCGTGACGGTTTATTTTGAAAATGTGTCGTGTAGTGCTTGATCCCTACATTGAGAAAATGCATGCGGTGTGTGCCGTGTTTTGTGACGGACTGCATGGAAAAAATTATGTATAATGCATGTCATTGTTTTGAGTTGCATGTAAAAAGTATGTGTAATATGTGCCGTGTTTCGTGACGGGATATATGTGAAAATTGCATGTGAAAATTATGTGCAATATGTGCCGTGTTTTGTGACGGGTTATATGTGAAAAGTATGTGCAATGTGTGCCGTGTTTCGTGACGGGATATGTATGCTTTGATTTTCTTTTGCATTAAGTACTGCGAATGACGTACCTTTCTTTGTGTTTACTGCGGGATGAGGGCTCATGGTGGGAAGGCCAAGAAGATGAAGACTTCGGGGATCGCTCGAGGCATTGTTGAGTTGTGGCGGCGGATGCGGATATTTACGTGGATGGTAGGCCGAGTCCCGGAGAGGTGGTCTACGCTTGGCTTGGGTGTGTTCGTAGAGAACACTGGCCGGGGTCTCGACACGAGGAAGAACAAGAGCGTCTTCCTTGGCCTTTCGAGTATTGGTGGGATACCACCCACACCTTCCATCCGAGTGGGGAGAGGTGACGGTGACGCCTACCGACTTTCTTTGCGATTAGGGCTTTCCTTGAAGGAGGGCCGGTGCGGTGGAGGGATATGATAGGCGATGATGTGTTGACAGAGGCTGCTTGGGCTTTGAGCCTCGTCCTCGCGGGGGCACAGGCATGTTGTATAGCGATGTGGAGGCGAGGATCACGTCCGATGTCGGGGCCTATGTTCGGGAGTACCGGCCGGGTGACGGCGGAGCGGTGGCGCGCTCCTTTTTGTGGTTTGCACTTTCCGAGACTTTGTTCTCGAACCACGCGGCTAACGGCTCCTTTTGCTCTGCTGGAGAGCTTGATTGATCTGGAGAGGGTTTGTGATATCGCTTGGGGCGAGCGGGCTTGGCCGAGCTCTACTTCTCTTTGGACCGGTTTAGCCGGTGTGGCGATTCTTTGGCTTTGTTTGACTTTGCTTTGGAGGTATGAGTTTATTCTTGTTTTTGATTTAGCAACTTGTCGTTTCTCCGTTTTCTTTTGCTTGAGCCTTTTACATTTTTGTCACGAGGTGTGGTTCTATGAGATTTTCGGTGCTTCCGTGGGATAGAGATCTGACAGGGCGCAGTGCGTATCTGCTATCTTTGAGGTGGGCTCGTACGGCGAGGAAGAGGAGGACCGACGGGGAAGCTCACCATCGCCTACGGGGATGTGCGGGAGCGTCTGGAGAGAGGTAGCCGGAGGGTTTATTTTGTTCCCGTGGGCTCGGTATGAGGGCGTGAGTTCGAGGGCTCTGAGGTGGCAATGCGCGGAAGATCTTTGCGGGGCTTGACTTGTGATGTCATGTATGCGGGAGAGCGGGTCTTACGCGGCATGGCCCGGGCGTGCTTCCCGTGGCTCAGAGGACCCTCCTTTTGGGATGCTTGATTCCGGGACATGGATGTGTTGGACTTTGAGAGGTACCTTGGCGGTGTGGGTGCCGAGGAGTTTATTTTGTATGGAGAGGAGTATGGGGCCTTCGTGAGGAGGAAGTTGAGGGGCCGCGAGGTATTGGCGAGGAGAGAGAGGCGCCCGCGGGTTCCCGAGAGGTTCCGATGCGGGGCCGGATTTCACGTATGTCAGTGGGGACGGATCGAGAGGAGGGTGTGCATGTACCCGTTTACGGCGAGCTCTGCTTGCATATCGAGTGGATCTGATAGATCGGTGAGTGTGCTTACTCTTTTCCGTCTTGGCATCTTTTACGTATTTTTCTCTTTTTGTTGTTGAGTATAAGCGTATTCTTTGGCGTTTCTTTGGGTGCTTGCTTGTGCGGAGTCCGGGGAGAGCCTATGATATGCGACTCGCCGTTATGTGGCGATGAGGTCCTTTGCGAAGAAGATGGCGTCGAAGATGTCTTGCCGGTCTTCGCGACGCGTGCCGGCGTACCCGGCCGATGCCTTCGAGGCATTACAGTAGATGTTCCTCCACCGAGAGCCGAGCGGAGCCACGGCGGGAGGGACCTTCGAGGGCGGCATAGCATGGATGCCGGGACGTCTTCGGGAGCTCACGGCGGCCCTTTTATCGATTCTTCCCTCCGCGGGATGCGCAGGGTGAGGATCCTCGAGCCTTCTTTCTTTGATCCTTTCGTCGGATTTGATCCTTCGGATTACTTTGAGTGGCGGCCTCGGCGGGGCTCGATACTCGACGACGAGGACGTGACGGGCGAGTTCACGGGATGCCCGACTTCTCTCTGGAGGACCTTGGCGAGGATGATGATCTTTGAGGAGTCGATTAGTATTCATTTGCTTTCCCTCTTTTCATATCTTCTCTTTTTTTTTGTTTAGCAACGAGACATTTATGGGTACTGTAATAAAACACTTGTATTTGCACTGGCAAACGGCATTTTATTTTAAGATGTAATGTCGTTTTGTGATTCAGGATTTGTCCTAGAAATTGTTGCTATTATTATTTTTTTGTGCATGCCACGTGGTGAGAGTGCGTTTGTGGGTAGTGTATGTTTGCCGGAATGGCTTTGGCCGGTGTTTGGGCGGTTTGGAGCAAGGTCCTGCGAGGACGATGGTTGTTATGCTTGTTTCTTTGGGGAAATGAGTTACGGTTGCAAGGAGGTCCGTACGGACATACTGCATTGCAAAAGAGGTCCGTACGGACCGATCTTGCTTTTGGGAGGACATAAATGCTTTCCAGTGTCTGGACTTTTCCCATTCCCCATTTGCAGCCATTTTCGAGCTTTCTTCCCCATTTTCTCTAGGAACCTCCATTTTTGTCATGGATTCTTCGTACGTCCCTAGAATTTTGCCGAGGCTTTCGAAGGAGAAGCAAGCACACTTCCTTGAGCAGCTGAAAATGTGGATGCGGCGCCGTATGAGGCATCAGAGACGGGCTTTCGAGGTAAGGTTTCGTCTTTGCTCGATTTGGTCTTTTAAGGAGTTGGTTCCTGATTGGGATTTGTTGCGGGCTGCCGCGAAGTTACAGGATGTTAGGAGGCATGTGTCTTGTTTCTCCTACAATGAAATGGTGCCCACTTTTGAGGATTTTCGGGCTTTGATGGGGGGACCGGAGGTGGATGCCATCTCGCTTCCTTTGATGGGTGGTGCTGTCGTGAGCGTGAAGCTTGCAGGTTTCCTTCGGACTTCGTTAGGAGAAGTGCGGGGGCATGATCCTTGATTCGGGTCATATTGACATTTACGAGCTGCGGAGCGGTTCATGGTTGATGATGAGTGATATCTCTTGGGACGCATTTGCCTTGTGCGTGATGGCGACGCTTTTCATGGTCGGCTCCCTTGGCATTTGCGATGGCGCTTTGCTAGATGTGGTTGGGCAGCTGCGGAGCTGGAGAGGATATTGTTCCGTTGGTCTTGGGGAGACTCTTCATGGTATCGGCCGTCTGCGGCCCAGGGGATCGGTTCATGAGAGGGGGAAGCCCGCTTTGCTCACCTTGTGGGCTGCGAGAGAGACTTCGAGGCCATGCCCGAGGCTCAGACGTCGTTTAGCCCGTGGTCATTTGCTCGGCGACCTCTTGTGTTGGATATGGATCGATCCGCCTGGGAGAGATGGATGGCACGGCTTAGTACGCATCGAGATCCCGGTGGGTTCCGCCTTTGGAGGATTGAGACTAGGAGGGTTTTGCGGGAAGGGTCCTACGTTGTTAGAGTTCCGGGTTTGTCTTGGTCCTCCTTCTATATTCCGTCGCTTGTTTCCGGCGGTTTGGGATGAAGCAGAGGCCTTTGTTGAGGCTGGGATGACCTTGCTACTATGAGAGATAGCTCCTCTTTGTATGGCGGCTCCGGGTGCTTTCTTGTATTTTACGAGGGTATGGAAGTATTCCGCTTTCCCTCTGTGGTACTCCTTAGACGTCGGGGAGTGTCGTATTGACGACTCGATGCACAGCTTTGGTATGAGCGGCGTGTTGGGCGATCCCAGTGGCCTTGGAAGCGGGCGTGTAGCGGTGCAGGACCCGGTTGCCGTAGTAGCTATTGCCTTAGGAGTGCCGAAGCACAGTCGACCCTCGGGATGTCACGGGAGACACTTTGTTTGACTACGAGACTAGAGTTGACCGGCGACGGGGAGAGGTCCTCATTTGCGGGCTCGCGGGGAGGAGATCCGAGCCGAAGCACGGGCGAATGAAGCCACGAGAGCTGCTGGATTGTTTGACTCTACTGGGAGGACCCCGATCTCGGAGCGAGAGCCTTGAGAGTTGGTTCACGTGGAGCGAAAGAAGACTCGCGGGGACGAGGGAAGAAAGGGAAGAATGGCGAGGGACAAGCGCGAGATGGCGCGGAATGACCTCCTAGGTATCCATTCATTGCATTGCAAACACATTATTTGTTAAATGTATTAAGCTGTCTTTTAGCATGTTGTGAACTTGAGAGTAGACCGTGCTTGAACTCATCAAGAAATGTTGTAACCGTTAGTGATTTGTGATTTACTTTTAAAGCTTTGTCGAGACGCAAGATCACTTGTTTGCCTTTGTTTCTTTTGTGCCTTGTCGGCGTCCATCTTTGGACTTTTCTCTCGTTGCATTTGTGGGGTGAAGCGGCACAGGCCATGACGGCAATCCCCTTTGCTTAGGCTTTGTGCTTGGCCGAGAGGTTGAGTGATCTCCCGACAAGTCGTTTTGACGGTCTTTTTCGCAGCTTCCTTGCCTCTTGTTGGCGTCGGGCTCTTGACCTCTTTTTCGCAGCTTCTGCTTGAGCTTCTTTTATTTATTTTTTGTGAGCCCTTGCTCGAGCTCTCTTTTTTTATTTTTTTTTTGTGAGCCCTTGCTCGAGCTCTTTTTTTTTTATTGAAGCGCGTGAAGGCGAAGACAAGCCCCTGGCTTGGAAGCAGACATGAGTCAGTCGTTTGATGCCGGAGTGACCCTCGGATGTCCTTTGATGTTGCCACCGTCGTTTGACTTGGTCAAGGTGACTGTTGGGGGCGTGTTCTTGAAAAGTGCGTAGCTTGATGGAGGTCTTGATTGACATTCAAACTTTTGACTTTTGTGTATTTTTAGTCCGGACCAATTAAGGTTGCCTACGTTCCCTGGACTAGAGGCTCAGTCTGTGTAGTTCGACACTACATGGAGTGCCAAGAGATGCACGCTTGTTCTTCTTTAGGCGAAGTATCTGCGAAGTTTGCTTCCGTTGACTGGATTCATGAAGAGGATTACTGTATAGGTCCTGGCTGCCTTCATGGCACCTCCTGAGAAGATCTTTTGTACCACGAAAGGGCCGATCCATGTGGGTTCCCATTTTCCCAGCTGGGTTGGTTCGAGTGGGAGGCTTTTCTTTGAGTACAAGGTCGCCTTCCCCGATGTCTCGGACTTGACTTTCTTATCGAAAGCTCGCCATCCCGCTTTGATAGGCTCGGACGTGTTCCATGGCCTTTAGTCGTCGCTCGTCTAGCAGAGCCAATTCGTCGTGTCGGCTTCGAGCCATTCGACTTCGTTGATGTCATTTTCCAGCAGACTCGAGCTGAGGGAATTTCCAATTCAATGGGAAGGACTGCTTCCATCCCGTATGTCGTGGGCGAATGGGGTTTCTCCCGTGGCTGTTTCCGACTGATGTGCGGTAGCCCCAAAGTGCAAGGTGCAGCTCTTCTCGGCCAATCTCGTCCCCTCGTGGTCATTTTTCGGATGATCCGTTCGAGGGTTTTGTTTATCGCTTCCACGGCGCCGTTTGTTTGTGGCCGGTAGGGAGAAGATTTGTGGCGTGTGATCTTGAATTCGGGCCAGATGCATCTGTCGAATTCCCTTCAAGTGTGAACCATTGTCCGATATGACCTCATTTGGGATGCCGTATCGGCAGATGATGTTTTCCTTGAGGAAATGCGCGCCCTTCTTGGAGGTGAGTACCTTGTAGGACTTGGCTTCGACCCATTTGGTGAAGTAGTCGATGGCTACTAAGATGAACTTCGTGATCCGCTGCGCTCACAAAGGCGGAGCAATTTTCCCGATGACGCCAATTCCCCAAGTGGCAAATGGCCGTGGTGTAGTCATGCAAGAGAGATCGTGGGGCGGCAAATGATTGAGGTTGGAGAACCGTTGACACTTGTCGCAGCTTCGGACAAAGTGGATGCACCGCTCCATGGAGATCCAAGAGTAGCCCATCCCGAGAATGATTTCGCATCGTGGCTCTGGCGTTCATGTGGGGACCGCAAGCCCCATTGTGGACTTCGTTCATGAACTTGTTTGCTTCTTCCCGAGATGATACGCTAAATAGGAGTGAGCGCCTACGGTGGGGCCGCTTTCTTGTATAAGCATGTCCCCGAGGATGACGAAGTGAGAGGCGAGGCGCTTTAGGGCCATGATGCCCTTGGTTTTGACCCCTTCTGTGTGTGGGTCTTCCTTGTTCATGAAGGTAGTTTCCCCGCTCTTGAGGTATTGGAAGATCTGGTTATACCATGGCTCATTGATGGGCTTAGGTTCTGGTTCGATCTCACAACTGTGAGGACCCCAACCCGGAACCTAACCCGTGTCTCGAGCTAGAGCGTCCCCAAAAGTACTCAAACCACCTAAACTTTTTAAAACTTTGATTTAACTTACAACTTAAACATACTGAACATAACCATTTCAAAATAACTTCATTCCTCTCTACATGAAAGGAAAAGTTGAATAACTTTAAAAGTAACAACCTGTTTTAATTACAAAAGACTTTGGTTATAACGTAGAAACCAAATTTTATACACACAAACTCCATAAAGGAATTATACAAAATACATCTTCTATGCCAACCTATACATACCCCAACAAATCCCAAAATACCACATCCAAACTCCTTTCCGTCCTCACTTGGCCGGTCTGCCTGTCTCAGGATCTAAAAACATTAAAGGGAGAGGGGTGAGAATAAATCTCAAAGAAGCTATTATGAATGCAAAGAATATGCCGTAAGATGCAACACATAACAAGGTACATCTCACATATTGGTAAAACAAGTAAACACCTTCCGTTACCTTTGTTTACCTTTCCCGTCTCGAATCATAAGTCGTATCACCGTGGGCATAATACTCCACTATTTACTGTGAATGCATATCCACCGTAACCAATATCATATAATCGAGACAGCTTATGATTATAACTCATCTCCCGTGAACCGCTTAGGCATATTCACATCTTATAAGACCCATTTTTCAAAGTGGAACCAAATAAGATAGTAGCAACTCGTAAGGCTTTCGGCTCAATACAGATGCTATAACCCCGCCCGCGTCAGCAGAGGGGGAGAGGTCACAGTATGATGGACCTTCAATCACTTAGAGAACAAATCAATAATTGATTGAATTCCATTATACCCCCCAATCACATAAAATATAAACACGTTCAAGCACATAATAGATACTTGAAATATAATCCACAAAGGGGATAAGCAATGTAGCCACATGGTAAAATATACTCATGTTCAACCAATATCATAGTGTAACATTTATGTAATACACTAAGCATAGCACTAACAATGAATGTGTGTTCAAGTAGAGTAACAAAGATAATCAATAAATCCACCATTGGAATAACAATACAACCATATGATAATCATATCCACACTTGGGATAACAAATTAACAACATAGCATATAAATCCACACTTGGATAATAATGAAACAATGTTGTAAATACACATTTCCAAACTAGCACAATAGTGTACCATATAACTTCTACACTATTTAAACCAATCACCAAGTATATGGGCAAGTAAGGCCACTATGTCTTATAAACAATTCCTACAAAGTCATTATACAACCTCGAATAAACTTAATAAAGGTTCAAGATCTATTTCCCAAGTGAACTACTTTAGTCTAAGCTAAAAGAACTAATTCATATCCGGGTTGGATTAGATTCTACTACTTAATATGGATTAAAGATCATGCTAGGAGGTTGCTAGTACGAATTCAGCAAGACAAGGAACTGAACAGGATTCTGTCGACATGGGCGACCGCCCAAAGAGGTATGGGCGACCGCCCAAGCAAGGGTAAGAGCATGGTTAACTACTGGGGTCATGGGCGACCGCACATGAAGATGTGGGTGACCGCCCAAAAGAGGTTATGGGCGACCGCTTACTACCACCTGGGCGACCGCTCAAGTATGGCAAGGAATGGGGATAATTGCTGTGGTCATGGGCGACCGCCCAGACCACATGGGCGACCGCCCACAAGGCTTTTTCCCCAGATTTGGCAGCTGAACCAACACAACCCAAACTTACTAAATTGCAAACTTAGAAGGCTTACTAACTTCAAACAATTCATACTAAACCATGAAATCCAAAATGATTTGCTTAGATTATTTAACACTTGAATCTCCACCCATTTCGCTAACCCGTCTCAAGTTTCCACTCTCTAAATCTAATTCTACCAATTTCTTCCATTCTTTAACACTTCCAAAAACAACAACATTTTCCTATGACCTTAACCAATTCCTCCATTTCAAGAAAGTTTCCAAAGTATCCAATAAGCATAATAACAACAATAACAACAAGAAATATCTCATGAGCATATAGAGGAAGGAAAGTCATAATAACTCACCTTAGCAATTACAAAATGAATTATGGTGATTTTCTTGAGTTTGATGAACTCCCTAGATGTACCAAGAACAAAAGTACAACTTGATTTGACAAATGGAGAAGAGATGAGCTTCTCTAGAAGTCTTGAAAGGTGAAGCTTCAAGGTTGCTTCCATGGAAATTGTGGGAAAGAAAGATGAGGGGGAGGATGATGAAGGAGGTTAGAGGGAAGTATGGGAAAAGTAAAGAGGAAGTAAGGAAGGTAATGGGGAGGTTTGACTATTTGGGAGAGGAGGATGAGTGAATTAGGGGAAGGGGCATGGCCCCCACACTACTAAGGCTTTCCCATTTATAAACTAAAACCCTTTATTCAATTTATTTATTGTACCCATTTTAACCTCCTCTTACTCTTTATCTATTTTCTATTTTTATATCATCCCCGAGAACATTATTTTATTTCTCTATCATTTTATCCTAATGCAAGAAATCAAGTATATAAAATGAAAACATAATATTAACAATAATATTAAAAGCACACAATATGATGTTAAATTAGTGCCTAGGGTTAGGGTCGTTATACTCACTCCCCCTTAAAGAAAATTCGTCCCGAATTTTAAACTTGCTTACCTTACTGATCAATTAGAGATGGTGACCTCCCTATATAAGTCAAATTCGCTTAATCATCATTAGTCGAAGAACTCCATACACATGAGGAATCATGAAGATAATTTCTCCCATACAATGTTCCATACGTTACCAACTCAATACTGAACTGAAATCTACTAATATACGCAAACTCACTAAGGTTAAATAAACTTCTCAAGTTGAAAAGAAATCCATCACACAACACACAACTTATTCTCAAGAATCTGGATAGTCTTCTCTCGTCCGCACATCCGCCCGAGAATGAAACGCATCACCGAAACTTGACTTGGAATTCAAAACCTTGTACCCAAGCCTTCCCAAAAGCACAAAGAATCCTCGATCCCGATCTGGTAAAATGTTGATTAGTACTCCATGAAATAATTCAATCTTCCGCATGCACCATGTTTTAATTTCTCCCTCGAATTTTTCGTTGGTATAGGTAGAAAGTAAACCGACTTGATCTATCCATCCACTATTACTCCAACACACCCATCTTCATCGACGTTGAAGGTATTCCAGTTACAAAATTCCATCGCAATTCTTTCCCATTCGAATCTTCTAACTCTTCTTCAAATCTTGATACCTCTTCGAACTTTCCTGATGAATCGCAATTCTAGATCTATTGTCTTCCTCTAAAACTGGTCTTCTAATCTCTTGCAGTCACGGTAAGCACATTCCGAGTTGAGGTTGAAATTTTCATCCCAATTCGATACAAAATTCTTGGTCTTCCCATCTTGAACTAGTCGATAATCCTCTTAACTTCTGAATCATGGTGGGACTTCCTCTAAAGTCTCCACACTATAAGGGTAACTTGAATGTTCGCAATCATATCTCACCTTGCAACTCAAAAGATATACTCGTTGACACATAAACCTTTCGGCTAACCGCATTGGCAATCACAATAACTTTCCCAATAACAAGATATAACACCATTTAAGTCTTTCTAATAATTTCCACCCTCAACTCTGCTTATTGTTAAATTCCTTCCGAACCCACAAATACTTTAAACGTTTATGATCGGTAACACATCTCAGATTTAGTTGCACATAATTAAAATTTCCACTTGTAAAACGCAAAATAATCTCAGTCACTTCCAAGTTGAAAATAAGGAAATTCTTCTCTTCCTGTTTCACGTCCTTTAAACATAAGTTATCGCTTTCCCATTTCACAATATCACAATTTTAACCTTCCATTGATACGCAATTAAAATCGTCAAGTTCTCACATCCATTAGTCAGTTAAGGATCGATCAAAGAATAACCTATTCTTCATCTCTACCTATACGATTCAACCTTGTGGCCATCTTACATCATGGATACCTCTTTCCAGGTTAACTAAATCAACAATAATACAATTCTCAAAAATCTAATGATACTCCCTTGGTAGCACCCCTTTCAATCCTAAAACTACGGACTCATGACGGGAATATTCCCAAGTCAACTCACCATTACTACACTTCACACACAAATTCTTTTCTTGAAGAGTAGATAACAAAATTCACAATTTATTTTTATGTTCTTCTCAACTTCAATTAAGCATTCAACAAAGCTATCAAGATAAGGTTTTAAAAAAAATCCTATTCATTACTCCACATCATATCTAGTTCACTTCTATAAGAGACTTTTGATATAGGTATTAGGCTTTAACATTAACTCAATATATAATTTCACTTCTTCAACTGCCGCCATGGAATACTCTGATAAAGCACATCTAAAGTTTTTTTTCTAATTAGCACATAACATTTTTCGAAGACTTCTTACCCAAGTCTATCACATACCAATTAATCTTCCCGCTCTTTAACCAAAAATTTTCAATCCTTAATGCATACATAGCAAGGATACCACATAAAGGCTTATCTATATCTAATACCATATAAACCAATTAGGCATAGAGAAGAAGACTCGCTTCATACGACAGTCTATCAATGCACGGTCACTACTCAACCAATCTAGGCCAAGTATACATCAAAATCACACATTGGTAATCATACTTCAAATCAATCGGCAATACATGCTCGGTTATGCACCACATCACTCTAGTGGTAAACCAAAGAAGATTCAAGGTACTCTCTCATAAGAGCAGAAACCTCTAACACATAAACAAATCTTATGCAATATATGCCACGTTCAAGCAAAATGCAATGCCAAATATGCATGAAATGAACCGGGATCTATAAAAGTATGACCCCTACTTCTGAGACAGGTATATTACCTCTAAAGGCAGCTGAGGGATCTATCCCTCCAAGACTCAAAACAAGGATTCAACTTTAAACATTACCTTTTTGGATTCCCTTCATTGTCCCTTTTCATTCCACCTCTTTGCCCCCTATGACCGGCACCCGAAGCTAACCTCTGATGAAATACAGGACAATTTTTCTTGTAGTGCCCCATTTCTCCACAATTCAAGCATTTCCCTTGTTTACTCCAACACTTGTCTTCGGAATGACCCATCTTCTTGCAATAACCACATACAATCCTTACCGACGATTTGGAAGTCGAACGAGTTGTTGTCGTAGTCGCCGCTTTCTTCTCCTCTTGCTAAATCCCGATGCCTGATCCTCTCTCGTTGCCTCTCTCACTATATCCAGTAACCTTGGCCTTGAAATCTCTCTTTACATTTCCACCGCCACCCTTCGGATGCATTCTACTCTGCTCATCAATGTCATTCTCTATTCGATAGGCTTTATTCACTCGCCGTTTGGAAATCTCTGAAGTTCGTTAAGAGTTAATAACCGTTTCCTAAACTCTAGCCTTAATCCCTTCCACAAACCGATATATCCTTCTCTCTTCTTCTCGAGCACCAAATGTGGACAATCTCACGCGAGCTAGCTCCGTAAATCCTCTGGCCGAGTACCGCGCCACGGTCATCTGCTCCTTGCCTCTAATCTCAAAAACTCAACTTCCTTTCTTATCTCTTGTAACCATTGGAATAAAAATGATCTCGGAACTTGCGTGTAGAAGTTCTCCCAAGTCTCGCGGTGTAGAGATCCCGATCCTGTGCACTCGCCTCACTACTTGCCACCAATGCTCTCAGGTCCTTTCTAACTTGAAGGATCAAAGGCGCATCTTCACCTTTTTACTCGCATCTCGAGCTTCTTCATTGCCAAGAAAATTTTATTCATAGCTTCAAGCCATCTCTTCCGCCGTCACCGGATCTCGGGTCTGCCACTTAAAGCTTGGGCAGTGTAAGCCATGCTTCGACGAACTTTTCCAAACCATGCCCATGCTCTGCTCTTCGATAAGCCGCTGCCGTACTTGCCCTTGTGTTGCCATATTTTGCAAAATACTTGGAACATGTTCATCGTCTCAATCCTTCGGATTTCCATCACCTCCTAAGCAATACCAACATTGCCCGAAACTCCGATGCTGATCATCCTCATTTCCAAATGCCTATCGACCAAACTCATGCATTAAACGACTCATGTACAGAATTATCACACACTCTCACCCGCCTAGACTCTACCCGAGAACTCTAACTCGAGCTCGATAAACTCAACCGTGAGGACCCCAACCCGGAACCTAACCCGCGTGTCCCGAGCTAGAGCG